>VWYH01009563.1:0-80244 GCA_013399365.1 Pampusana beccarii | reverse complement strand
ATTATTATTATTATTATACTACACTACAAACCATGTGTGCTTCCCTCTGCTCCCTGATTCACAGGGATGGTCCTGAGAAGGCTCAGGGAGGTTTTTAATTAAAAACAATTCCCATTTGACACAGGGAACTGGTGTGCAAGGCTGAGCCCCAAATTCATCCGAGGACTCACACCCCAAATCAGACCCAAACCTTCTCAGGCTGTCCCAGGCTTTATTTCTAGTATAACAGCCTGAAGGTCTGCCCCAGTGGGAGCTGATATCAACATTTTATGTTTTAAATGGACAGCAATGAATTCATCTTCATTAAAAAGTTTTACTTATATTTCCATGTAATGGCAGCCAAGGATTACTAAACAGTTAAGGAAACTTTTGGAGCAGTCTGCAAAATTTGGCAAGTCTCTCAGCTCAGAAAAGAGTCAGAACAGCTAAGAACTTGCCTTACCATATACTTTTTTCCTATTAAAAACTTAGTATTAATCAAACCGGTAAAAGGACTTCCATGGCAAGAAAGGCCAGTGGCAGACCGAGGATTACGGACTTACCCGAGGATCTGGTTTAAAGCATGGCCATTTATTTTTCTATATTCTCGACAGATACCAGTGGTAGGGCTGTTGAGACACTTCCACCTCCAAGAACAACTTAGGGAAAACAATGCTGCCGGGGAAATCCTGTATCTGCTCTGTGGGGTCAGTGAGAAACCCCCGGGAGCTCAGTCCCGGTGCAGCTTGGTCAGGTGTCGGGGTCTCCCAGGTACGCGGTTCACCCGGATTCTCACAGATTTGGTAAAAATGCCATTATCCCTTTTTCCTCCAAATTGATTTCAACTGCCCGTCTCCTGACATTTCGTACAATTAAAGGAGTCATTTATTACCGCTGTTGTTCTGCACCTTCAAGAAATGGACCGTGAGTTCATCACTACAGTTACAGCGAGCATCCCTTTGGCTTCTTTTCCTCAGAGGCATATCTTAATTAAATCACAGAATTGAGGAGGTTGTGCCATATTTTCATAACCTTTGTGTCTTCATACACATAACAAGCGCACAACTGACTTAACTAGCCTTTTTTTTCTTCTTTACAGAAAGACAAAAGCAAATTCCATTAATCCTTAATAATATTCGCTTTCAGTATTTCGGAGCACAGAGCAATTTAAAATTAATTTCATCATCTCCCTGACCATTATTCGGTAACTCAGTCAATTTCACTCCCGTTTGGAGCTTTATTTCTTTGGGTTTGTTTCATTTGAGGATTGGTATTTCGTAAACATTTTTCAAAAATTAACTTTTTAACCTGAATTATTTTTCTTATCCCTATTTACTGTGTGTTGCAGCGACCAACAATATTAGAAGCAACTAAATGTTTATCTGTGATCCCCAGAGGTGTTTAAAATGAGGTTCTTATGGACAGGGTTTAGCTGTGGGACTTGGCAGTGTTGGGTTAATGGTTGGACTTGATGATCTTAAAGGTCTTTTCCAACCAAAACGATTCCATGGTTCTATGAAAACTCCAAGAATTAAGGAACAACATCCCACCCAAAGAAAACTACGTGCTCATTTCCCAAATAGTTGGAATTCATACCATGGTTTGTAATTGTATCCAGGAGAGTCTCTTAGGTTATGGTTATGTTTTCATATTTGTTTCCTCGAAGCCTTGTAAATGGGTCTTTGGGATTTGGCAGCATTGGAGCTGGGAGCACATGGGAACTGTGGTGGCACCAGCGGGATCAGCCCTGGACCTGCAAGAGCCGCTTGTATCAGGGTCAGGAAACATCCCCTCAACAGCAGTTCTTTATGGGCATTGCACCAAGCAGGCTTGTGCAACAGAGCTGAAAAACCCCATGAAATAAATCCACAAAATAATACCATGCTTTTCCTCTTTTAGGAAGAATGTAACATATTGCAGTTCTATAACCCAGAAAATACAGACAAATGCCATCAGAGATCAGGCTGGGCAATGCTGAGATGAGCATGGCTTTTCACTCATTTCGCTCCAAATAGAGATAAATAATATTTCCAACATCGAGGAGCGAGATATCAACAGTTGCATATCCATTTCTTCCTGCCCTTGTGCTTTGAGCTTGATGAGCCACATGAGCAGAGGCTGGTCTGCTTGAAACCCCACGCTCAGCTCCAATCCCCCACTGCTGGGACAAATAGCACTGGTGATACTGGTTCTTCCTTCCAGGGACAAAGGGCACTGGTGATACTGGGTTGTTCCTTCCAGGGACAAAGGGCACTGGTGAAACTGGGTTCTTCCCTCCTTGGTCCCAGCCCAAAAGCCTGGCAGCGGTTTGGGGCGCGCACAGGACTGGGGCAGCACTCGGAGGTCCAGTGGCACAAGAGGAGGTTTTCTATCACCGTTTTTCTGGGAAATGCTGCCAATTGCTCTCTGCCTACTTGAAGCCTTGTTTCCTTTATTATACCCAAGGTTGTCGTCCTTATGGAATGGAGAGCAGCTGAAAGGAGGCAGCAAGGGCTGCCAGGCTGCTGTACGGCTTTGTGCATCACACTGAACAGCTACGGGTTTAGTGGAAAGATGACAAAAGGGGCTCCTCAAGGCAGCCGTAGCGCTGGGGTCCTCTCACAAGCAGAATAACCCCCCTACAAATAAACATCCTACACAAAAGTCATAATTAACTCCTGCAAAATATCATCATCAAGGCAGAGGCAGAGCTGGAGCTCAGGAAACCTCACATTGCAGGAGGATCCTCCCGCACCCCAGCCCTTCATCTCAGCCAGCATTAAAACAGAAAAAGATCAGGCAATAGGTTTCTCAGTTTCCTTTCTGCTAATGAGGTTTTCTAACACATTTTCTTCAGTTTGAAGGGTTGGGGCTGTCAGTAAGGTAGGTCATCAGATCTCCCGTCCACCTCAGAGGGTTCCTCTAACAGCCCCAAGTCATAGCTGTTAAAAGTTAATCAAGCTGAAATGTCATGGAATTTAATAACCACTACAGAAGAGGTTTTAAGTTCAATATACTGCTAATTATGTTATTTTCCAACAGGAAATGTGTCTTATGGTAATTAGACCAAGTACTGTTTTCAGTTATACTTGGATACTTCTTTTTGTTTATCCTTCTGTTTTGTTTGCTCCTTCTACAGGTTGAGACCAGCTCTAAAATTAAGCAGAGCTTTAAAGTTAATCTCATTACATACACGCATGGCTTTGCCTCAGGTGTTTTCTTGCTTTTTTACTCTCCCCAGCTCCCCCCTTCATTATAAGACTTTTTTCCACCCTCCCAAGAAGTCCTGTGGGTGGAATCTCTCACCTTTAAACATGACATCTGACGTAGATGACTAATGGCAGCCACTGACATTTATAAGTATTTATTATAAATACATTTGAATAAAATCAAAGCACAAGCACAAAGACAGACTGCAATGTCTTTTAGGTGGCAGACATCATAAAATGTCATTTCTAACATTATCACTATCACACAATAGCAGGCATTAATGGTTTCTGGCAGTTGTAAAACGCCAGAGGAATGTTTCACCACGAGCACACTTTTAACAGCAACCAGCTCTTCGCAGGCAAGTGTTGAATCCTGTGTGGCTTTGTGAATTTTAAATGCCTACATCTGATGTTTGGAGCAGGGCTGGAGCCAACACCAAGCGTGTGCAGTGCGAGTACGAAGCACAGGGCAGGAGAACACAAAATCTATAGCCCATTGATTGGAGTTTCTGTGTTAAACACATTATTCTACAATGCAGCACAACAAAGTTGTACCTTTCTTTTCCGAAAAAAAAAACCCAAAACAAACCCTCAATGCAAAGCACAGCATTCAGTTTAAACAGAAACGAGCAGAGCGTGAGAGTGCTGACTGCAGAAAAACAGTCAATTCTCTCATAAGGGCTATCAGTGTTTTAATTGAGCAAGAAGTGCAATGTAGAAGAGAAACTCCAACGAACGTTTTCCACCTGCCCGGGCAGTTTGGTGGCGAACGAGCCCTTTCCGCCCGCAGAGCGCCCCCAGCAGCGCCCCCAGCTGCCGCAGGACCGGCCGCTGCCATTTCTGCGGGGTCGTTTTCCCTCTCACTTTCACTTTTAAACACGGGGTCTCCAGTGGCTTCTCCCCAGGCCCTGCCCTACAAAATCCAGCTTTTTCCTAAACCTCCCTTTTTTTCCCCCGTTACACACGGGTACGTCCCTTTCACTCTAACTCTTCTTTTGCTGGGATTTCACCACTGCTGCACCACGTTCCTCCTCTACATATTTACATCATAGGATTTGTTGTTGTTGTTAATAGAGACACTAACTACAAAGAAACCAGCAAAAACAGTTCTACAGTGTTCTACAATGTATTTGATAGCTAACGAGGCTGCTCGTTACTCCCTCAGTGATTGCCAGTTGAGAACAAATCTGACACAACCCCAATCGCCAGCAAAGGCTTTTCCATCTCCCAAAGCTGCCAGCAAGAGCTTTTCACTGCTGGACAGCTTACAAAGTCGCTTAACTTGAGTATAAAGCAGTTTTGCAAACACGGTTCCGTGGAAATCCACACTTGTTTCTGTGAAGAGAATTACCCCACTTCTCCTTTGGAGTTTAGGGGACATTGTCCCAAGCACAAAAGGAATTCTTGATGAACAGATTATAAACATTTTGAGAAAATTAATGAAATCATTTGCAACACAAATGAAAATCTGCTGGCAAAGAATGAAATTATTTATTTTTAAATAATGAATTTGTTATTTCCTTTAATAAATGTATTAACTTATATTCAAATTAGCCACAACGCTGGGAACCTCAGCAAGCGTTGATTGCCAAAATTCCCAGAGCTGTTGCTAATTCGTCAAACAAGGCTGAAAAACTCGTTTCTGTTGTTGTCGTGTTGGCTTTTTTTGTTTGGTTGGGCTTATACACATATACAGATACGGGAGAGCTGAACTACAACCAATTAACGGACCATTGTGGATTATATACATATGTTTTAACACAAATCTAGGCCTGATAGATAATCCAAGCTGCTACATAGCATGCATATAACACAATATATTAAAGATGGGTATCTACAGCGGCATTTACCTTGTGGTCTTCGTGCTGAAGGACAATACACTCCAGCCTCGTGGGTCCTTCCCCGGTTTCTCGCAGTAGCAGCTTTTCTTTTTTCAGGATGAATCAGCAGCAAGTTCGTGCAGAGAAAAGGGAATTTAAATAAAGTGATGGACGACTGATGTCTGTGCAGAGAGAGCGGAGGGGAACCGGAGAGCCTGGGCTCTCCATCACCTCCTAAGGGCCTCATGCCAAAGGTTATTTCACCACTTGCAAACTCTAATAAAGATTTACATTAAGTCGTAAAGCAAAAAAATGTTAGGACGTGGTAATTATTCCCTTTACACAGTGTCTGACAGGAGGGTATAAATCCAATATTTACATTGGAAAAAGGCTGAAAATGGAAACCAGTAAAATCCCAGATATCTCCATAATCAGGGCAACTTCATGCCCAGGAATCCCAGGTGTATTTTTAAGGGGAAAGGGTGAATCTTTATATTTGCAAGGAGAAAGCATTGAGAATATCACTGCTCTTTTTAAGGACATTTTAAAGTGCGGCCAAGGATTTCTTCACATACTTTTAGGCTCAGATTTCGCTCAAGTTTCAAGGTAAAAAGTCTCATTATTCCTTGTGTGCTCTGTTCTGTATGCTCAGCACAGGCCTGCTCAGCTGGTGCCTGCAGAAGAGGATGAGAGGAAACGGCCTCAAGTTGCACCAGGGGAGGTTGAGGTTGGATCTGGGGAACAATTTCTTCCCCAAAGGGCTGTGGGGCATTGGAACAGGCTGCCCAGGGCAGTGCTGGAGTCACCATCCCTGCAGGGTTGGACAGACAGATGAGGTTCTCAGGACATGGGGCAGTGCCAGGGGGGGTTATGGGTGGACTCCATGATCTTGAGGGGCTTTTCCAACCTACATGATTCTGCATTTCTAAGAACTTCCATATTTGGCCATCAAAGCCAGAGGACTCAGCAGCTGCCTTTGCAGGGACCAAATTACTGTAAAACCCGTGTGCACCGGGCTGACACAGACCCTGAAATTCCAACAGGGTGAGAGAGACAGAAACACACCCCAAAAAAAGTAACTCCCTTTGACCTTTACACAGGGGCTGAGGTTGATGTCCCGCACAGGAGATCTTTGTTCTCTAAAAGAAGAGGCATTTAAACTCAAATCTTAAATTTGAGTGCGTTTTGGTGTCCTCTTTAGTCTTCTGCACATTTGTCATGTATATTTTATGAATACTTCATTAGAATTTCAGGGAGGTTTTCTCCAGTCCGAAGTGAGATATTCCATGCTTGGGTTTATGTAGTGTTACAAAAATCTAAGTATTTAGACCACAGTTTCATGTTTAGAAACCGCATTTTTAATGGAACTTTTCTTACATGCAAGAATTTTACTCTCATGAAATGCCTTTAATTTTATTTTCAGTTCTGAGATTTTTTTAATGCCTTCTCTTACAGGCAGTAGTATTGGCATGATATTTCATTTTTTCTCCATAAAAGCCTGCATGATGCTGCAAGGAGGATGTACTTATTAGCAGACTTTTACTGGAATTATGGGTACTTTAAAAATGTTTTGTTCAATCTTTTATGAATATTTTCATGAAAATCTCAGAGAGTATCTTGGAATGTTTCATTACTATTTTAGTGCATTAAATGCAAAGATAGCTTTTTTCAAGGTTTAGTAACTTTTTAAATGGAACTTATATTAAACATTTATGAAAACTCACATAATGGGATTTTCAAAGTATGTTTTTCCCCCAAAGTACAAAACATCCTGTATGACTCTAATTACTTCTATCTCTCCCTGTTCATCTGTAATTTGGGGTTTAATATTCTAGGTCACAAAAAGCCTCTTTTTGAGGGGAAAGAAGAGGCTCACCGCCTTGACTAAATCTCCACTGGCCCACCAAAATTCAGAGACGAGATCCATTTGTGATCCATCCACAATAATACTGGGAATTTTTCAAGCGTATCTGCTTTCTCTACTTACCCTTCAAATGCAGGAGTCTGAACCTCGATGGCAACTGTAATCATGAGAAAAGGAAAATGACAGCGCTGGATTCCCAGAGCAGCTGAGCAGGCAGAGGTTTTGGTGGCCATCAGGACCCTGGGAAGAGAGCGAGTGATTGCATCTGACCTATGGCCATTGCCTACAGCCGCCTTAAATTTCATGGGAATTTTTTTTCACCAGAAGGAAGATGCCTGGGTACCACAAAACCTCTTTCAAAGCTGTCCTGATAAAAGACCTGGGGCTGCATCTCAGTTGCAAATGTACTTTATAGAGCTATGAAACGCTGTGCTATCCATGCTACAAAAATGACGGCCTCAAGCAGGGCATTGATCAAAATGAGACAATTTAATTTAAACACAGCCTGTTGTCATGCTGCTCAAACTTAGGACAGAGCTGATTTTGGAAAGGGAGAAGAGAGGCGCACATCTCTGGCGGCTGGTGGAGAACCTCTCCGTTCTCACCGGGCCAACACTTCAGATGGATTCCCACCCTCAGTCCAGTGGTGGGAACAGCACCCGGAGGGCGCGAGGAGAGGACGCGGTGCCCATGCGATGGTTCATCTGCAATCACCAACGCCGCGCTCCAGAATTCACTGTTGTTCAAACCAGTCTTGCAGAATCAGAGTCATTTCGGTTGAAAGAGACCCTTAAGATCATCAAGTTCAACCATAACCTAAGTCTAGCACAATGTCCCTAGGAGCCTCATCTATACGTCCTTTAAACACCCCCAGGGGCGGTGACTCCACCACTGCCCTGGGCAGCCTTTTCCAATACCCAACAGCCCTTTCTGGGAAGAAACGTTTCCAAATATCCAACCTGAACCTTTCCCAGTGCAACGAAGAGCGGTGGTTTCTTGCTGGTGAATATACCCGACAGATGTCATCGTCACGTGGAGCGGGTGCACACGTCACCCGCACGCTGCACACCCCAGCACCGCGGTCACGAGGCTTTACACACACTCACTGCCTGGCAGAACGAAGCTTCGAATTCTGCTGGGGCCTCCAAAATCTATTCTTTTTCATTTCTGCAGTCCATTAGCGCATCGGGCATGTGCTGCCAACAGAAGCAGCACAATCCAACCCGAGTGTGCGCGTCTGTGAAGCTGTGCAAGCCACAATAACCTTCACAGGTAAATCAGGTAAGGAACGGCCTTCCTAAGTTGTCACTTAATGCAGGTACGACTCCTTCATTTACACAATTGAATTTGTATAATTTGCTTGATGTTGCAGCCTTTTCACAGTTAATATATAAAAAACACCTTGTCTCTTTAAGAAACGCCAATGTAGTATCAACACTCATTAATTCTATTGAATTAGACATTTTTTTCCTCAGACTAATCAGTAGCAGAAGCAGTCCAATTTTTATGACATACTAAAGTTTAGATTTTAAATTTTAAGCAACTGAACACTGAATTAAATTTTGCATTTAGCAGAGACACAAATCCTATAACTGATAAAGTATTAAGTCTACAGAGGTTTGACTATATTGCTCTAAAGAACCAAAAGACAATTATTGGCAAAAAGTCATTTCAGCTTTAGTGCTCCCTGGTTACACAGGGCTGTGCTATAAGAGACTAGGATATTTTTATTATTTTTCTCTTACCTTGATGTCAAGCCTATTGAAATTCTCTGTAGCCACACATTTTATGACATAATGTTTAATATCTAACACAGACACTAAACCAAATAATTTAAAGAGGTGATACGACACGTCATTCAGCTTCTTCTTCCCTTAATACAGCAAGGTTTGTCCATAATAGAAACTATTTTAATTAGACAATAAAGTCTCTGTTCTGACCCCCTGGAGCACATTAGAATTGGAGTAAACTTAGATTTTGAGGAGTGTTGGAGTAATAGCCCTGGTGAGGAGACGTTCACCAAAAACCTGCAGCTTCCCCTCCCAGGGTCCTTCTTTTGCTTGGCAGCAAGAGGAAAAGGGACCAAGGGCAGACAGACAGGGCACGGACAGCTAAGCTGTGTCCTTGGGAGGGTTCTGGATACAACACCACCGCCTTTCCCCACCCCACCTTTAGTCAAGAGCACCGTGTCGATCACATTTACTTCAACAAAGCCGCTTACCAAAAATCCCCCTGTAAGACACAAAATCCTCCGACCACATAACCCATAAGCTGCAACACTGATACCTTATCTTTACTTCCAACAAAGATCTTCTCCCTGCAGCATCACTGGCAAGTTTTTACAACAATTACATTGACANATAAAATAAAATAAAATAAAATAAAATAAAATAAAATAAAATAAAATAAAATAAAATAAAATAAAATAAAATTTCTTACTATGTCAGAAGTTCTCAAGAGAACCCAATCAGGAGCTGCACCCTCTCAGCTTCACAAGGAACTGAGAGTTTACACCCTGGGGAAGAAAAAAAATTCTAATCTGACCAAATTTCTGATTTATCTGAGCAGTAGGTGACTTGTGAGTTAACCTCACTTTTTTTTTCAGCTAAAAAGAGGTGGATTCAAATCAACTACTGAGCACGCAGCTTGTAACTGCTAGAGAGAAATACGGTCAGGATCCAAACCTGGGTGCAAGTTTTATTACTCCAGCGCTGTTCCCAGACCTGGCAGAGTGCACGGGGCTGCCTGGCAGAGGTTCTCACTCTATGAGGAAGGACAAAACAGAGATAGACTGAGCATAAGCTTAAAATATATTTTCAAGGGATGTTTTGCTTTCTGCATTGTTTTTAGCAACATCCTATGACTCCGGAGAGGTGCATTGTTAAACAATAATGAACGGAGAAACCTGCCAGGCAGAGCTTCCTGTAACTACCAACAGAAATCAATGAATCGTGAAGAAACCCAGCACCACAACATCCACAGATGGAAAAGCACCCATTTACGTCTGTAAATCTACCACTTCCTTACCTGGGTCAGTGCGAGATCCACACAGCAGCCACGTACAGCCAATGGATTGATACACGTTTAATAATAGAGATGGTGGAATTTATACCAGTCTCAACATTTTTTCATAGAAACTATTTCCTTACAAAGCCAAAAATTCCATTTTAAAGCCCCTGGTAATTTAACTTTTTCCATTATTCACTGGATTGTAATTTGGATGCATTCAAGAAAGAACTCTGTAACGAAGCAAGTTGTCCAGAATATGCTAATATTGAAGGTGAAATGAAAAAAACAGCAACGGACACGAAACATTCCGACAGAGCTGAAAATAAACGCTCTGCAGAAACGTTGCTTTCAGCAAACTTTGAGTGTATTTTTCACTGGGGTTGGATTTCGGGGAGTGCTTTAAGACGCCGTTGGGTACGGCAGAGCCGTCAGCGGGTGCGGGTGGCAATCGGAGCGCGGCCGCTTGTGGGGACACGGGGTCCCGCGAGGCCCCTCTGCCCTTTCCCACCCCAGGGAAGCCCCAGGGCCTCCTCGGCTGCAGCTCCCACCTCGTTCTGCTGTCCACCTGCAGATGTGGGGTATCCAGCCACCGGATTCTTCTTTTTTGACCAAGATTCCCCCCACTCTTGTATTAGCAACAGTGAACACAAGCAATTTAAAGCTATGATGCCTTACCAAAAAATCTGCTCAGAGAGAGTTAGTTATGTACAAAGAAAAATGTGTGCACCCTCCTGTGACACTAAGGAATGAATATTGCTATTTTTAGATGAACATCTGAGTAAATGTTTTCCTCCTATGAAAATAAGATCAATTTTTAATTTTCTGAGTATATTTCACAGGGAAATTTGCGGTGTTCACAAGTCTTAAGACTCATCTATCACTTTAACATGAGAGTAAATTACTTGCAGCCCATTATCTGTGCTTCGGAGGAAAGCATTGCATGGACTGCCACAGTACAGACAATATTATTACTAATAATGCTGCCTTAGAAATCTCTTAATGAAGATACCTAATGATGGAAGCACATCGCCATCATCACTCTATCACAATAACATTTTGCAACGCTGTGGGCATTGTTATATCAAATTAAAAACGCGCACTAAATTCTATTATCTGGCAGTTTATTTAGCAATTTGCAGCTCGCAATCACAGCATGCTTGTAATTTATTAGGATGAACGTTATAAAAAGCAAAGACTTTGTAACTGTGTTTTAAAGGCAAAATCAAAAAATCCTCATGGGAAATAAAGCACTTGACCCCCTCTCCCAAAAAGCTTTTCTTGAGCCTGGGGAAAAATTTGATTCAGGCAAAAATTTCCCAAGTACTTGGAAACTTCCCCTTCCGATGCCATCGCTAAGTCCCCTACTCTGCACGTAGCTTTATAGGAACCCACTGAGAGCAGGAGCAGCGGTTTTCTCCAAGCCAGGTATTCACAAGAAACCAGAGATCTCAGCTCGTTTACCAGTTTCCTTGTTTGCCCAGTGGGGGAAACTGAAAGTGAGCAGGTGAGAGCTGCTGAGGAGAAGGATGAATTACAAAAAGAGTCTAAAAAGTACATTAAAAAAAAAAAATAGCTGCTGCTGCTGCTGTAGTTTCTCACTGCTTTTCCTCGGTGCTTTTCCCATGATCAGTTCCAATGGCCCCGGTGCCAGCAGAGCCCGGTTCCACCACCCAGCTGCGCACCTTCCCTTGGGGCCAGAGCAAATGCTCCCAAAGAGCTGCACCTCATGGTCTCCTGGTGAGAAAAAATATGCAATATTTTGTTTACTACTCCCCACCAGTTAACAAGAAACGGATGCTAAGTTATCCGAAGTAGTTGCCTTTCCTTCATCCCTGTTACTCGACTGCAAATTGCACTAAACTGTTTCTACAGAAAAGGCACTCTGAAGGCACGACGCTTTGTATGAGTTTGGTGACCCATCAACTGTTTCAATTACATGATATTTGTCACACTGAAAGTCGTGAATAAACACGTCTTAATGTCTTCGGTACGACCCTGCTCAGGCAGTGTTAACGTTTCACATCATTTTTCTTTGGGCGTTTGCACCAACTCATCCTGCAGCGGAGCTCAGCAGAACCAAGCGCAGTTTAAGTCACTTCGCCACAGCGCTTTACTTTCAATTTACGTGGTAGCTCCTTGACCCCAAACTGATTGCTGTAGCAAATAAGACCGTATAATTGGAATAAGTGTCTGTCTTGTACATGATTTGGCAAATACTATAGCTCACCAACTGTCCAAATTAAATGTAGGTATTTTTGAAAATCGCTAACAGCTGTTCTGCCCAGCGTCATGAAGTCTCAATATCGATATGCATTAAAAACGCCTCGGTTTATTTCTGCTCTAATTAAAGCACCTGGACTCACCCTGGATTTCACAAAACTCAGCTACATCTCTGCACAGAGCTGCAGGCAATTCAATAACAGCCTCAAATCCTATTTACCTCAGAAAACAAGGAGTCATCCCTTCCATTTGTTAAGGTCAAGGAACTCCGGGATGCTAAAACAGTCAATCCACAAAAGCCAGATGAAACGCAGGGTTCCCAGGGCAGCATTTCAGTGAGATGGAGGGAGCTGAGGAGCTGAGGAACGGAGCCGCTGGCTCCGACATCCCAGGGCTCTCTGCTGCCAGGAGGGTCCATGCAGCCCTCCCCGGGACGGGGGCCAGTTTGGGGGGGTCCTCCACCCTTCTGCATCCCTCTGCTTGCTTAAAGCTGCAACAGGATCACAGAATCACAGATGGTTTGGGTTGGAGGGACCTTCCCAGCTCCCCCAGTGCCCCCCCTGCCATGACAGGGACATCTTCACCAGCTCAGGTTGCTCAGAGCCCCGTCCAGCCTGGCCTGGGATGTCTCAGGGATGGTTCATCCCCCACCTCTCTGGGAACCTGGGCCAGGCTCTCACCATCCTCAATGTAAAAAATGTCTTTCTTATGTCCAGCCTGAATCTCCCCTCTTTCAGCATAAAACCATCACCCTTGTCCTATCGCACTGCAAGTCAGGTTCACCAGAGGCACCGCATGGTGGCCACTGGAGAAGAGCAGCTGTAACCTGTCACCACGGGGATCCAAACCCCATGGTCGTCCTCCTCCTGCAGGAGCACAGGGCAGCCCAGCCCCACAGGAACAGCCTGGGCACGGCCGTGCTCTCCTGACCTCGTCTTCCCTGGGCGCATCCTCCGCACAGCAAAGCTCAACGCCCACCGAGCCTGGTCCCACCTCTTGCACCACTGGCACAGCCAAAGGGACATCATCCTATGAAAGACCAACAACATTTTTACTTCTGAATCAGTTTTATAGCACAGAAATGGCTCGTGGTCAAAGAACGGACCATGCCATTTTTTTTCACTGCTGCTTCAGGTTACAAACGCTCATTAGAAAACAAGAAATTGCAAGGAATCTGCAGCGTGTGAGGAACACACACATTGAATAGCCCCTTGGTGATGTCCTGTAGCTGTTGTTTTTAAACACTTACTCTTTTCCTCAGTCAACCAAACAGTGGGGAGCAGCCCTGGGCCAAGTCTGTGCCTCGGCAAGGAAAGCTTTGTAAAGCCCTGCCTGGGTTTTTGGGCTGTGAGAGCAGCTTTACACTTCCACAAGCCACCACGCCGTG
Organism: Pampusana beccarii; assembly: GCA_013399365.1. NCBI lineage: Eukaryota > Metazoa > Chordata > Aves > Columbiformes > Columbidae > Pampusana > Pampusana beccarii. Next base: position 66,777 of record VWYH01009563.1, on the reverse strand, counting down.
TCCCTCCTCAGAAGGCATTAAGCCCCTCAAGCAGGAGATCGCTTCGCACCCTGTTTCCTTAGAGCTCCTGCTTTCTTGAAAGAGTCAGGACTGTGCCAGAAAAGTTCAGATTCCTCATTTTTCCAATGTAATTTCAGTCCTTTCAAAACACCTCATTTGAAGGACCACAGAGCCCTAGTCTGACACCACCAGCTTCTTCCCTCTCAAATTCACCTTGCAGTTTTCTGGTTTGATCGATTATCGTTCTGAAAGACAAAATAGATCAATGCAGGAACGGAGAGAACAGCTAGACTCAGTGTCTAGATCTCTGCACAGATACGTAGCACCTCCAGATTCAGAGGATTTTCAGATTTATATGCAGAAATTTTGGTATGGCTCAGTCTTTTCTGGCTACAGAAAAAAATGAATTTTCACAGGAAAAAGAATTCAAGTGCATGACCTCATTTATCAGGCCTCTGGGAAACAAGAACCCAAGAAAACCCCAATGTGCCAGAACCAAACCTGCCTGTGACACTGGTTCTTCCCCTGGAGATTGAGAGCAGCAGCATCGCGTGAGCTGGGGCTCCCACACATCCACAGCTCCAGGATTTACCACTTTCTGCCTTTTCTCACTCCTTCAGAAGGAGGGAAGGACTCTCAAGAGCACATAAGATGTGGCCAAATAATTACATGCTGGAGAAGCAGAGATCAGCTTTCGCAATTGACGTGTTATTACAAGATGAAGAAAAAGGTAAGAAGAACATCCCTTTCTTTACTAATTTTAAATTGATGCAAAGAAATAAGATTGCAGGCAGAAACTAAGACACGTGAACAGGTTATGGTGTGGAGACAGCGTTTGATACTTTCGCTGTCCAAGAAACAAGATTGGGTCCATAATTAGATATCCTGTAAATTAAAACACATTAAGCAAAGCTGTGCAGAGCTGGGGTGAACCTGGACTCAGCCCCCTCACCTTTGGTGATCCCCAGAACCCACCAGACACGTTGGAGATTTCCTAGCGAGCTGAGTGAGATTTGCGAAACTAGAAGGAGGGTTTGGGTGGCAAATTCTCATTAAATACAAGAGGCTTGACCCATGAAGCAGCTTTAGAAGACTCAGCACCAGCATGACAAAGCCTTTCTCCGCGCTCAGAGGAGCACCACGGCTCACCACGCTTTGCACCGAAGTGCCGGCCAGCTCAGTCCCCATCTGCTCCACGCACCAGCACACAGACCTCTCTGGTCACCCTGCTTTCAGCAGAAAAAGCCACATTTCTGAATACTTTACATGGGTTCCTTCTAGGCAATTTCACCCCCATCTCACAAGCACTCATCCTCCCCTGCAAGAAAATCCCCAGACTTGATGTAGGCTTAATGCTGATGTTTTCCCTTGCTCTTGATACCTGTCATTACAAGCCATGCCTTCTGGGGGGCTTTTCTGCACTGATCAAAATCACAGATATGTTTGAGATCAAGTGTTCTCACGCATGCCGCAACGCACCTTCAAGCACAGCATTTTCACAAGTGGTCGCTATTTCAGGTGTTTTCTGGCACTTCACAGCTTGAGCCTGCCCAGCAGCCGGTGCCACCGACCCCTGTGAGAGCTGCGGCTCATCGTGACCCTCTGCTGCTCCTGAGGATTTGTTTGCGTGCAACCTGCCTGGCGCTTCCCGGCGGCTGCTGCTGGCCGCGCCGCAGGGCTCCTGCACACAAATAGCCCTAGAAACGCTCCGAGGATGCAGGAAAAACAGCTTGGCTTTGTAGAAAAACAAAAAAGTATTTTCTTCCACTGCTTTGCCCTGAGGTACCAGAGAAGCAAGAACAGGGAAAGCCAGAAAACACTCACATAACCGGAGATCGCCATCCAAGGCTGCGTAAAGCTCGGGGCAGTGAGGTTCTGTTCAGGGTGGAGATAAAATGAGTACATCATAGGGTCAGTGCCTCTCGGTAGCATCCTCATCGCAGTCGAGGCCTCACAGCGATGCTAGGCAGAAATAGAATGTTGTTAATTACATGAATGTGTTGTGAACATATTTATGAATAAAACCTTAATAACACTTGAGAGAAGCAAGCTCTAAAGCTCTGGCCATACCGGTAACCAAACAGGTCGTGGTATCTTCTTTGAGCCTTCCGGCAAGCGATCCAGCTCACCAACACCTGGCTGTTCTCCCCATTCTCTTCCAAAATCGGTTGTTTGCACCCACTCGGTGTTTATCGGTGCTCCCTGGTGCATGCTGGCCCCTGGACCACGCCGTTATTTGGAACTGGCACCCATGGGATGCAGAATGGGAAAGCATCGGTGGGTGCAAGCCAAAGCAAGCCCGGAAAACTTCCATCTCTAGGAATTGAGAGAATTCCCATTAGAAGAGCCAACATCTACAGAACATCAGACATCAGAAAATCCTTATGTCAGGGCAGCTTTTCTGTAGTAATTCTATAAACCACCTGCCCTAAAAATAGCTTGACAAGGAGAGGTCAAATGGAGTACAGCCATCACATACCCAAGATCAATACTGCTAAAATACAGAACAATTCAAAATACATCACCTCAATCTTGCTCCTCTTTATCCATCATCAAACCAACATTACATTGATAATCCGACCAGTGCAGAAGACAAAGAATAAAACACAGTAAGCAGTTGTGAGTTATGGAGCAACAGGAAATAAAAAAGGCTGGGTTTGAGCAGACGCATTTTCTTTGAACTAAAAGATAAAGAATTTTTTTTTCAATATAATCATATCTCCCTTTTAGCTCCCACAAGTAAAATCTGAATGTGGTTTAATAAAGGCACATGAATGCAAGTCTGACTGTGTGAACCTGATTCCCTGCACTTACCACTTCCATGGACAGAAACCCTGTCACGAAACCAGACTCAGAAAGCAAAATGCGTATTTGGGTTCTGATGAGACCCCTTATGCTCCTCTGCCCCTTCTCTGTACTCTGATAAGCAACAATTCGTTTGTGTTCATTTTTTCTCTTACATGAAACTGTTCCAATTTCAGGGACACTTCCCTTTCTCCAAGCATGTACACCTGTAAATGAATATATTACAAGAATTATGATAAACACAACTGATACCAATAAAATCTCACAGAAGCAAGAACTATTACTTTCCCTAAAAGTGCAATATCTGGAAGGACCATTTCTAATGCTGTTATCCTCTAAGGTCTTCAATTAAGGTTTCTTGTTTCTCTCTTCTTCAGATACTAATAAATCTCCAAAAGAAGAACAAACCAGGCATCCTATTATATTGCAGAGATATAACTCTTACGTAAAATGCTTGTTTATCCACTAGCCGACATATAATTTTCCAGCCACTCCATAAACCAATTTGTTGCTATGCCCCATCCACACTGCGAAGTTCCCCTCTCACGAACTATTTTCCTGTCTCCATAGTAACAAACACACTCAAAAGGGAAGGAATTAATTGGGTGATGCACAAAAATGGGTGACAACACAGTGAAAATAAGGAGCACCCTCAAAAGCTGGAATGACCACAAATAATTCATTTATCGGGCAGACCTGCAGAGCTCAAGCACAGGAATGTTCTCACCTCCGATCAGCAGGAAAACAGTCGGAGCATTACGCTCCAGTATCCTTTTTCCCCCCTATTTTTCACCATTTTAATGACAGTAACAAGTACTTCTGCTGCACTCAGTGCCACCTTATCAAGACATCCTATTGGAATAAGAAAGTAAATCATTGCTACTACTGAAGTCCACAACCACAGCCCTCAAATGTTGGATAAATGCTTGTTGGATAAACAGCGCAAATTCTGCAGCAGAATTAATGACAGGCGCCACACACGGATCCAAATACATAACTGATCTTGATGCGTAACAACACTGAAGTAGTGCAAACATTTCCATAAAACATGAAAACAAATTCTGCCTGTCCAGAAAAATAAAATTAAAGAAGCACTACCAATCTCTTTCTGATCCCTTTTCTTAATGTTTAAGGGAATTTGAGGCAGCAGAGGAAAACACGTTCTTATCTACTATACCGACAAGCTGTTTTCTCTTGAATACCATGAGTATCTTAGTATCTCAAGTATTTTTGTTTAACAGGGAAGAAAAAATATTTTTCACCAAAGGTGTTAAAAGGACACCCAAGCAGAGAACCAGCTCCAAAGACATTGTTATCTGAGAAAACCCGAGCCTGTGGATGCCCCATCCCCGGAGGAGTTCCAGGCCAGGCTGGACGGGGCTCTGAGCGACCTGGGCTGGTTGGAGATGTCCCTGCCCACGGCAGGGGTTGGAACTGGGTGATCCGCAAGGTCCCTTCAACCCAAACCATCCTGCGATTCTATGATAATGATCCAGGATAACACACCTGCAGCTCAAGGGCTGAGCTCAAGACCCACCAGGATTGGAGGGGGATGAACCGAGGAAAAGCCTGAGCTGCCGCGGAATGCAGTGACTGCGCTCATAACGGTAGGAGGAAGCACTAAAAGCCCCCCTGAAAGTCAAATTAGTTATTTCTTGGAGATTATTGGCACTGGTAGCACGAGCAAGGTGAACACAACGTCCCATCTGCCAAAGGCCATGGTAGGAAAGTGAGCACAGGTGGTGTCCCTTGGGCTGGGAGGTGCTGCTGGACACCACCGGCCAAGAAACAAGCTGGAAAAACAGGAGTAGAAATCAGGATTCTCTATATTGCATCACACAAAGCATCGTATTTCTGTATCTCAAAAACAGGACTTAAATTCAAACCGGCCCTTAGTTTGAAGAGTAATCGCTGCTATCATAAAAAGTTGTCATTCAGGAAATATACTTTAATATTGCCTGTCTCTTTGAAAAGACACTTTCCCACTCCAGCTTGACTGAAGTTAGTTTCTAAGTGTCTGTTCAAGGCTGGGAAAGAAACCGATATTTTACGTTTATTGAACTTGTCATTGCAAGAATCACTTATTCTTTGCTTTCTGACAGAAAACAATCCAAATGCAAAACCAGACAGTATTTAAGGAGAGATGAAAACGTCAGCTCCCTGGTCCTGCCGCGTCCCACCCCTCCTGGCTCATCCAGCAGTGCCGGCTCTCACAAGGGCACAGCCTGTGCCAAGGGGGGTAAAGGTGCTTTTCCCCCTCCCGTTGTAATGAATTTCCCCCGAGTGTTCCCGCCAGAGCTCTCAAACCCCAGCCAAACCTCCTCCTGCTTTTCCCAACCGCCTGCTCCTTCCCTCGGGGAATGGATAGGAAGCACAAAACAAACCCACAGATCCGCCCCTTACCAGAAAACAATCCAAATGTCGTTTTTCCTCTTTTTTTCTGGAAGGGCACAGACTGCCATTTACCTGCTCTTAATCCTCCACACTATAGAGAGACTCTCCTATTTAGCCATAAAATTGTATGCGCTGATTTGATTTAAAGGTTGAACTGTGTCACATCTCATGAACGAACACGCTTAGGATGAACCAGCAGAGTCTGTTTCTTCCTCTGCAATAAAAACTTGTTGTCATTTGTTTGTTTCTTTCTTGTTCCTGTTGTTTTATTTTTCCTTTAAAAGAAACTATACCTTGAGCAGTGTGTATATTTTGCTTTTCAAAAAGACTCACTCTGCGAAGGATGAAACATCACCCACATTATTATGATAAAAAGTGCTTTGTTGAAGAACCCATCAGAATTACTTCCTAAAGAGCCTTCCATAAGCAAAACAAGCCCTTAGCTTTGGACACCACGTACCACGCAGACTCTGACAGCTACAAAAGGAATAGTTAAGTTTTTTAGTGCGTGTGGGTTGCTGAAATGCTGTTCCTTCCGAGAGGAAAAGGAGCTACCAGTGCAACACACACACCACTCAAATATCCAAAAAGCCAAAAAATATTCAAAGGCATCTTTGATACCACCTGAAATGCAGAATATTTGTAGGGAAACGAAGAGCAGAACATTCTCAAAGCTTATCTCTATGCAGCTACAAATGCCCAGGTCGGTGTGTATCTGCTGCCAGATGATGCAGTGTGAGGTATCTCATATTAACACCTGAGTGAGATGAAAAATTCCCTGTAGCCATTGGCAACGGCTGCTGTCACAACCAAAACACCGGGGACCAAACCAGGAACCTCCAGAAGGGGCAGAACCAGCACCAAACACAGTGATTTACCCACAGCACGCAGAGGCAGCACCACAGGCACTGCCGTAGTAATAGACATCCCTAAATCTGCTACATTTGGTGTGAATTCATTGATTAAATGTTACCTCTGCACACCACAGCCCCAAACTTTCAGCTCCGCACGGTGGCAGCGTCAGGAGGGAGCAGCTCCCGCTCCAGTTCCACATCAGCATCATCTCGCTGCGGGGGGCCGGAGATTTTAATGTTAAAATACAACCGAGCAGTGATTTGGTTTTTAGAGCAATACTGACACGAGGAATCTTCACGGGCACCCCTGAGCTTTAAAAAGTGAATCCTCTTTAAATCAGATGAGAGTTTGGAAGCATGTTTCATTACAATGTTGATAAGAGCCAGTTTTCGCCAGAACGAATTAGAGAGGCTTTCTGGATCATCTTGTGTTTTTCTTCATGGTTGGCCTGTTTTGCTGGTAATTCAAAAGGCTCAGAAACACACAAGAAAACACCCTTGTGCTGTTTTCTGAAAACCATCTGAAAAAAGAATTAAAAAGATGACACCTTGCAGTGATGCAAGCCAGCTTTGCCAAACCTACTGGAACTTCCCTGATTTATAGCGGCTGAGTGCATCGCTGGTTTTGCTTTGGGAATTTTATCAGAAGTTGTAGTTTTCAGAAACTGATTGCTGTTTTCAGCGATCTAATCCCCGTCAGGTGGTGAGACTCTCCAGCTCCCATTCCCGTCTGTGAAATCCAGCAAAAGCACTGTCAAAACCAGAGACAAATTGCCTGCAGAAGCGCTGGTGTTAGCTAAAATTGATCATAAAATACTTATTGAATTGCTAAAAGATGCCTAGCTAATCCTTTCAAACTTTATAAATGTGCCTCTTGCTGAAGAGAGGATCTTTATGTCATTGGCAAATTAGAGTACAAAGAAAGGAAAGATTTGTTGGCTGCAGATGTGTTTCCAAAGCCCTTCCCAGGGCGGGTGGTGGAGCAAAGAGGGAGGGGAAACGGGAGCAGAGAAAACGGGAAAACGCAGCAGAGGGACCTTGTCCGGTGCTGGAACGACGGAACGAGAGGGTTTCCACCAGATTTCTGTCCCACTCATCCCCCCATGGCAGAGATCCCACCACCGCTCCCAGCTCATCCTCCTGTTGCCGCCAGAGGGAATGTAAATTAAATAAATGTTAAAACTACAAATGAAAGGTTTTTGTTAGTTTTCACCCACTTTGCATTTTCATTCACAATTGCTTTACTGAATTCAGTTTCAAAGCATTAAAATTCTATGCTGGAGTAAAGAAAGTCACTGGTTTCTGCAAACCTGTCCCTGCTGGCGACTCGAGTGCTCTGGAGCCATTGTGGAAGGAAAGCAAAGTCTCTCCCTGCAAATGCAAATAGTGTTCAAACTCCACCAAATTCTACCAGATTGAATGTTGTCACCGTATTCAGATCTTTAGAAGAAGCTTGTGCTTGAGTAACACTCAAAACACTTCTTGTGCTTTTTCAGAATCCGTTTTGAATCCAGTTTGAATTTTGGTAAAACAAAGTCAGAATTATACAGGAATTTTGCAGGGATGGGAAGAAGAAACCAATAAGCTATTTTTGATATTAAAATACTTTTCATATGTTCTTCAACATGGACATTAAACTTTCTAAAGACATACAGAGCTTCTTTCCTCACATAAACAGGAAGAGACAATTTTATAATAGAATTACTTCATTATTCGTGTGTGAAGCTTGCTTGAAGTAATATACCCTCTTATTTGTCTCTAGAATTACTCACTAAAGTAAAGGTCTATGATCATGTGGTCCCCACTAACTTTTGCTTTTCCTTTTTCTTCTTACCATTTTCACTCTGATGTCCCTACAGTGATTTTTCAAGATTCCTTCCTCCACAATAAACACAACAGCTCCCTCCTTGTTAATCCTGCAAACTTGAGAACAGAAGCCCAAGCGGCTTCTTACGCTTCTACGCACTCGCACCAGCACAGGAGTTGCAACAGGGAAAAAAAAAGGAAACAAACAAAAAAAAGCTTCTCTGGTTTGGGATTTTTTTTCCTCTTTGTATGTAGCTGCCTCACTTATTTTTTTTTCTGTATTTTATATATTTTGTAACAGATACAATATATACCTATCTGAAAGGAGGTTGTAGCACAGAGGGTGTTGGTCTTTTCTCCCCAGGAGCAAACGCCAGGAGCAGAGGAAACGGCCTCAAGTTGCACCAGGGGAGGTTGAGGTTGGATCTGGGAACAATTTCTTCCCCAAAGGGCTGTGGGGCATTGGAACAGGCTGCCCAGGGCAGTGCTGGAGTCACCATCCCTGCAGGGGTTGAAAATACACACAGATGAGGTTCTCAGGACATGGGGCAGTGCCAGGGCTGGGTTATGGGTGGGCTCGATAACCTTAATTGTCTCTTCCAACCAAAATGATTCTATGATTCTATATAATAAATATATTTATAAATATATAAATATACTATATAGATATATAAATAGATATAATAATATTATCTTGAATATATAAATATAACATATCTATTTAATATATTTTAGAATAAATGTATTTCCTAATGAACATAATATGCAATAAAGCAGAGAGTGCCTGCTGAACACGTCCCGGGCTCTCCTTGGCGGGGAGCACTGGGATTGCTCACTGTTCCCAAGCCTACTGGGGACTCTGCCAGCTTGAGCATGAATTACAGCAGCTCCGAGGCTGCTCCGATTTGTTCCGCTATCCGGGGCTCCGGGTGGGAGCCCATTATCTATGGAGGCTCAGCGCTGCGCATCTCGTCCCAAGTACCCATGATCTGCAGGAGGGTCGCTCCAGGGATGCCCAGGGCACGCTGTGCTTGGTGCTGCAGGAACACCGAGCGCGACCCCTCTCCCAGTGAGGGACACGAGGGCCATGGACTGGGACCGGTTGCACAGAAGAGGTTCCTTCCAGCTAAAGTCATTTTCTGTGAGGGAAATCTCTGCTGATCACTCGTGGGCACAATCTGCAAGCCAGAAAAAAAATTTAAAAAAAAAAGCTGAAAGCCAAGTAAACTGGGTTTGCTTTTTTTCTGAAAAGAAAAAAAAAAAACAGAAAAAGAACCACACTTTCATACTCAGGCAATGTCATAAATTGTAATTATTTGGTCTTTACTTGAATGAGGAAACTTCACCGAGGAAGGCTTCCCTTCCCTGAAATGGGAGGCCAGGACTAAAACTGTCGCTGCACAGACCTGAGGATGATTTAATCTGAAAAATTTCAGGTGTTCATTCATCATTGCAAACTGGATTTCAGGCACCAGAAGGGGAATACTTTCTCCTTTGAATGCAAAAAAAATCTAGTGAGATTCCTTTGTAATCTATACTTTTCTCTAGGTCTTTTGAAGCTCAACTTTAGGCTGAGTTCAAGTGAGCAGTCTTTATTTCTGCTTCCCAACAGCATCTTTACTCTGGGGCTCGCTGTTGCTTTGCTTGCTTGGGAAGGAGAATAAAAAGCAAAGAGTGAATAGAAATCACCCTCTAAATCAATGCTTGGCATGCCCGCAGTTTGCTGAGAAATGATTTTATTTGTTAAAGAAAAATCCTTGCTTCCACTGCACATCTAAATTTTCTCTAAAGCAAGATAACAGCAGTTCTGTGAGAGGAACAGCAGAACTGAGCGCTTGGAGATCATCAGGATTTTATAATGCAAACTGAAACAGAACAGAGTCTGAAATACGGTCTTAAAAACTGCTCCATCTACGCAACAGCAGCTTCCCCCATTTACTGACAGGTTTAAAGACGCACTTGTTCCAGCGAAAGAAATACCACAGGTGTCTGTCATGCGGGGTCACTGGCGATTTTATGCCACGGTTCAGCTTTCCTGCTGTGCAGCTCAGTTGTGACTCACTCAGAAATCAGAAAGCTCGTGGCAGCAGAAGAGGACGGAGGGGTGTGCGGTGCTGACCCACAGCGCACCTCCCACTTCCCTCCCGGCTTCTACCTTGTTCAGGCACTGCCTTTCCTCAGGTGTTTCCTGATTTATTCATTTCGTTGTATTTCACACATGTAACAGCACCATTGTCATATTAACCCGTTCTCCTTTTAGTGAAATTAACGTTTTTAGTGAAATTAACTGCAGTGGCTTCCCACTAGGTTCTGGATGAGAAAATTCCTGTTGTAACTGAATTTACTTAATTTTTAATTTTATTTTCCCGGTTTAACTTTAAAAAAAAAATCCTATTTAGCTCCAAGGAAAGGGTATTGATTTTAGTTTATCCAGTTTGCCAGCAGTAGCAACATGTCCAGCTAAGCAAGCAGCTGCATTGGCCGTCAGGTGGGGTTTGAGTCTGTGTTCTCCATGAAACAGCCCTTTTTCCTACCTGAGAGCAGGTTTTTTGCTGCATGGACTCCTCACCTCATCCCACGCTGCTGATTGAGAAGTATTAAGAGGCTTAAATAAATGTCCTCTTGTTGTGTTGTGGTATCTCTGCAGCACACAGCGAAAACCGCAGGAGGAGCTCCTGTCTCCAAAACATTAAAGAAAATAACGTTATAGTGCAAACGAACCACTGTCATGAACAAGTTGTAACAATTTAATACATTTACTGCAAGCTAAATTTTGCGCATTTTCAGGAAGTTTTTGTGCCCTTTGGGACATCCTGTGTAACTCAGCCAGCCAACCGCTGCCCCCTCCAGCAAGAAAACGTTAATAGACTGAAACTTTTCAATTGCGTTACTATGAATGTGATGCAATTTAATTTTATAAGATGCCATCAATAATACATAAAAAACATTGTAAAACGTAATGTGATGATTTTAATTCCTTGAAGCGGGTCTGCAGAAGCAGCAGATGAAGCGCAGCGCTAAGCAGGTGCCAAATCCAATTCTTCACCCCTGTTAAACTCCACGTGCCCAGCGCTGGTCAGACAGTGCCTGTGCAAACACCTCTGCCAGCCGCCTCCCTTTAGTCGTGTTAATTAAATCACAGCCCTAAAAGACTACTTCTGCCTGGCAAGCTACAGAAGCCTCTGGTTTTGAAGGTTAATTAACTGTGCAGGAAATAAGTTGTAAAAAGTGTTACTTCCAACCAACTCCGTATCTGCTATTAAGGCAGAGGCTGGTGCTTGACAAGGAGGACACGTTTTTCTATTATCCGCACAGGCTCTGATCTCTGGCCTGACGACATAATGGGAACACATTACGGACTTGTCACCAGGGACAGTCACAAGTATAAAGTGTAAAGAGAAAGAGGTTTTTTAAGCCATTTGCACCTCTGGAAGGGTCTGATCCTCGGTGACAGAAGTGGGACAGCAGACACCTACAGTCAGCAGCACTCTGAAAATGCATCCTGCGTAGCTGCTATCCTATTTTCCAAGGCCGTGGTTCCCAGGGATGAAATCAGCCTTTTTCTTTCAACCGGCTGGGATGAACCGGGTTGCATCACCCAGATGTGAGGGACCAGGCTGCACCAGATGTTTGGCCTCTGGTGCTTTCTGTGGCTGCAGCCCCTACAGCGACCCTCCTCCTGGGACCTGTTGTGTAAATCTCAAACATAGCAGAAGGATGTTAAACAATGTAAAGGAAGGAGAAAGATGAGGAGGGGGCTTTTAACCAGCAGGGGAATTCATTGCAAACCAGATCTCTGTTAGAAAAAGTAAATGTAGAATTTGGCTCTCCCATTCGTGACTTCATGTCCACTGAATAGCAGGGTAGGAACTAAGTGTTCGGCTACAGACTAACTTCTAGTTTACTCACCTTTTAACTAAAAAGATAAGTTATTGGGTATTTATCTAACATATGCATACGTAAGTAACATAAAATCTTTATTTTAGCACCTGTAAGAACCAAAATCAAAGTTACAGCACAAACCTGCTCCGTCATTCCAGTACAATTAAAGCTAATTTTTAAAATTTAGTGTGATGTGAATGCACATCGTAAAGCTAATACAACAGGAGGCAAGAGATACGCTTTATCACTGCAAAGCAGAGCCCAGATAACCGCTGAACCTAAATTGCACTGCAGATTTCCAGTACAGTCAGGAGGAGACATCTCTGTGCTGAGACAAGGCCGACGAATCCTCCAGTTGTGTACAGCAGCACGAAAATACTTTGCCAGTCAGGCTGACTTTGCCTGCCAAATCAGCACTTTTCCCTGGCTTAAACTTGCCCAAGCGCATTATTTACGGGAACAGCAGACAACTCGGCTCCAGGAGGAGCTATGGGACAGGTCCTGGGCGATGTGAGCAGGCTCCGGCACTGGAAGCAGTGGGTTTACCCACCCTGAGGATGTGGTCCGGAAAGGACATGGCAAACGCTTTTATTCAAAAAGAGAGCCTGCTATTTACACCTGCGGATCTCGTCAAGCCGATGTGTCCCACGAGCATTTATGTCCCACGTCCACGGCAGCCATCAGGCACCTGGGACAGGAGGAAACGACAGCTGGAGACAAACCAGACCTGAAAGGTGTGAGACACCAGTCTTGTACTCAAAACAGCCCTGCGTGATGCAGGTATGTACATACCACACTTGTTCTCATCTCGGGAAGCTTTCAACAGTAGTACCTGAGAAGTGGATCCAAAAATAAAAGCTCTTCCCCTAAGCTTCTCCTTCGAACAACCCTCCCGCGAAGACCAGGCCTGGCAGATCTGTGGCTGATGTGCTGGGCTGTGGCGTCTGAAGTCAGACTGTAACTTGACGTGAGAGATCCAACCTGACAGGATGCATCAGCTTAAGACGCAGCAACTGAAGTCTTAAAAATATGTTTTTCCCTTTGCTCTGCAGTTTCGACAAAAGCCCCACTTACAAAAACTGCCCGTCGGGGGCTCCCTCCTCAGCTCCCGGCTGACTTGAACTGGCGGCTGTGGGCACAGATTCCCGGACCCCTCTTGGCCAACGAACGCGATGCATTTTTTGACACTTCACAATGTATGTTCGCATTTCAATACCCAAATCGCCAACCACATTTTCTTGAGGATAATACATTCAAATTAAAACACCACCTGTGGAAGTGGCAGACGAAAAGAGCTGGAGTGTGATGTGCCCGCTCTGCCCTCCCCTTTCACACTGGTTTGTGTTACTGGGGTGACAGATTTGAAGTGGAGAGCAGCCTCGGCCCCAGCCCTTTGTCTGGGCTCTTTCCCGCGGCGATGCCACGTACCCTCATCTCACTAAGGCATTGGCAAATCAAACCACCTTCTCCATCCACAGCGTAAGAACCTTCATACAAAGCACGAAGTATTCTCTTTAAACCAAGCTTGTTTGTAACATCCCTCATGTGCAGCCACTTCCGTTCTATCAATATGTGAAGGAGACCAAACAGACGCAATTTGCATCCCAAGGAGTCAGAGATGTGAGCGAAATCAAAGAATCCATATGATAACTTGCAGTTAGTTAAACTCTTTTCATTACACCAGCAGAGACCCCCCCTGACTTACCCATTAGTATATTAGGTGTAATTATGTCAAGAGAAAACTAGCTGAGCCTAAAAAGAAAGTAAAATCTCCTGACAGGCAATTTGCAGCAATCTGCTTATTAGCATCTGAATTTGGGTTGGAAACTGTGAAATCTCAAGATCTCCTTTTCCACCCAGCCCTTGGTGGTGGCCCTGACCCCAGGAGGCCGTTTTGGGGGCTGTTCAGCAACCTCAGCCTTTGGGTCCTCACGTGTAAAGACCAGAATTTTGTTAATTCTCAGTAGCTAAGATTGTCTTCATTAGCATGGAAGTAACAAAAAAAAAAAAGGCATCTGACCAGAAATACATTGACACTGACCAAGGGTAAAGTGAAAAAAGGTACTTACTTAAGAGTGACCAAGTCATTCAACCTAATTATCAGTCATGGATTCAACAAACCCAAGTTCAAGGCACCGAGGACTGAAAAGGCAACCAGATGTCCAAGCCCTGTGAGCCCTGATATCCTGTTGTTTTGCTTTATGGTGCAATTGCCAAAATGTAAACGAAAACATGTTTTCTGCTTGAAAAAATGGATTTCCAGCTCAGATGAGGAAAGAATACTTTGTTTTTTTTAAAGAATAGTAAGAAAATCGGATATTTCTGAAAAACGAGCTCTGTGAATACAAACTAGCCGAGGCCCTGAAGATCTGCTCTTTCCCAAGGAAACTTCTATGAATCTTGCCAAGCACACAGTATGAATAATTCCTAAAACAATTACCAGGTGAGGTAAATACGTGGCTCAACAATTTTAAAGTACGTGTCTCTGAGTGTGGGGGACAAGCTGCAGGGAGACAAATCCGAGCTGGGTGTCACTCCATGAAGTTCAGTGACATCTCAGGCTCTGCCCATCCCATGGGGACACAGGGGACATGGGGGTGTCAGCAACAGACCCCCAGCCTCCCCATACCGACCCCAGCGTCCCCCTGAGCAAAGGCTGCCCCTTTGGGTACATCACACAGAGATTTGGGGATGCTGGTAGTAATTTAAGATTCACAAGACCTAACACATCATTTAGCACTAATGACAAACGGGCTGTGCCCTCGCTGTGTCACCCTCAGGAGGGACCAAAGAAATGGCTGCACCACATGAGGCTGGGAGCAAGGGCTTCCCTCCCTAATGCCTGCTGCAAAGGCTGTAATTTCCTGAACAAGAATCAAAAGAGAAATTACTTTCATATCAAAGATTTGCAGGGGTTTAGAAATATTCGTGTAAAACCTGCAAAAAATACATGATACTGCATAAATAAAACATTTTTTGGAACAGGTGAAAAATGACAAGTGTTTTGTGACAAGCAGAGAAGATTTTTTTTTTTCAATCTTAGGAGCATTCATGCAGATCGTAGAATCATTTTGGTTGGAAGAGACCGTCAGGATCATCGACTCCAACCATAACCCAGTTCTAACACTAAACCACGTCCATAAGAACCCCGACTAAATGCTTTTTAAACCCCCCAGGGATGGTGACCCCAGCACTGCCCTGGGCAGCCTGTTCCAGTGCCCCACAGCCCTTTGGGGAAGAATTTTTACCTAATATCCAATCTCAACCTCCCCTGGCACAACTTGAGGCCGTTTCCTCTGGTCTCATCACTGGTACTGCTGTACCACATTTACATAAATCAGTGCAAGAGGTACTGAGGAGGGAATAAATGTCCAGGTTAAAGTGCCGTGTTAAGTATTTCCCTCCTACTGTGCTCTACGTGTTCTCTCTGTCCCTCCTCTGCCCTCCCAGCAGGTCCCCATGCACAAGATGCTTCTCTACCAACATAAAGATAACAAGAAAACACTTCCTCAGCAAATTCGGCTCTCTTACAGCAGATCATTTGCTCAATATAAGGCTGAATTAGGAGGGCTTGAATCGCCTTGTCCTAGTACAAGTGCTCAGAAAATGTTCCATGGCCTCTGGGGCACCATTTCTGGGGAATGTTTCTCTCCAAAGCTCAGCCCCTGCTAAAGGTCCGAGTTTGGAGGGCAGCTACATGGGCTACCAACAAATACCAATTTGTTTACCAGAAGAACAATATCAGAAATTTAGACTGACACCTGACGAATTCCTACGCGGTTTAGAGGTTTAGAGGAGGAATTAGAAGATCCTCAGTCCAACAGAATAATTTGGTAGTTCGATCCTTACCTTTCACTTGAGTTTTATGGTGCATTTCTAAACAGCGATGTAAACTACCGCAAAGCGTCACCGTGCCTTGAGGATGCACGAGAGCACTCTGTCCTCCGAGGTCTCGACACGTTAGGAGACCTGCACGCATTAAAATAAAACAAATTCTGTAAGAACTTGTCCCTTGTCCCTGAAGGTACCCGGGGTCTGGGGGAACAATTTGCTATTGTTCACATAAATGTACTTATGCAATAGGGTTCCAATCCAAATGTCTGGCAGCAGTTTCCAGCACTCAGACAGGAGAAGGCAAAGGAAGAAAAATTAATCTTTGTGTTTTTCTCAGAACTAAACAAGACAAGTCATTTTGCTCTAAGCTCAGTTTTTCGGTCCACTCTATTTCAATCAACTCACTCGTAGCTCCATGCATGCTGTGTTCTCCTTCTTGAATTCTGTATACAGTTAGGTGAGTAAAATAACCTATAAATAAAATGGTTATTATCATCTGGATGTCATTAGGAGGCTTAGAATTACTTTGTGCCACCAGATCAAACTTATCACAGATCATCTGGGACAGATGTTATTTAAGATAAGTATTAACTATAATCACGTAGGTTAAAATTACGAGAGGGTATAATGAGCTTCTTAAATCACAGGGAATGTCACTATGGGAAATATCTGGTTTTTTTAAAGTAGCCCAGCTGCTTGACTCAAGAGTTCACAATATCCCACCCAAACGGTTCATCCTTCCACACTTCATTAGTCTCAGTCTTTCGGACATTAAAAAAAACCTCTTAAATTCTACGAGTACCAGGACATCATTAAAGCATACAGCTCATTAGACTGCTTAGTTTCATGTCTATAACAAAGCTATTAGACAGAAATTGCTATTTCCATATGTGGTCCATGCTCGTGTTACAGCTTCTGGCACAAAAAGGCAGGAGCAGGGTCCATTTCTGGGCAGGACCAAAGAAAGTTCTCTCTTCCATGGGACCTGTTCCTGACTCCGAGAGAAGAACAGCAACACAGCACGAGGATGAGACCGGGAATTGAGACCAGGACCATCAGTCATCGAAGCACAAGCAGAGAACTGCCATTTGAAGATGTTAAAGAGCCATTGCATTTCAAACGCCAGGACAAGAAAACCTGATTCGCTGCAAAAATGTGTTCAGGACAAATGACATTTTACACATCAGCACCTAAGAGGGTTAATGGTACTAAACACCACTCATGACCATGCCTTATTATTGTTTTCTACTTCAACGAAATTCAGCTTACTGGCAGAGCAGGAGCACAAGTTGCTTTGACCACTACTGTTAAAAGGAATTGCAATTGTCTGGTTCCTGAGCAGAAAACACTGCAGTTATTCTGTTGATGGGAGCTGTGGATGCCTGAAGTTCTTGATACTGACAGATAAAAGCGGAACATAAGTTTCTTTTTAATTACTGCATTAATTCCCACGCTATATTCATTGCATCTAGATTAAATTTAATCAGTTTTTACATGTGTGACCAAAAGCAAGTTGCTAATAGTTGTGAGAGGCCCACAGAGGAACACAGACGGAGAAGGACAGCACAGCCGAGGGCTATTTTAAACCGAAAATCCCTCGGGCGATGGAAGTTGGGTCATTTCCCACAGCATCGCTCCTCTCTCCCTCTCCCTGCCTCACCTTCTGCTTTCACAGTCCTGTGACCCTATGAAATTGGGGTTTGAAAAGGCATCATCTCTCCACGGGGAGGCCAGGCAGGGTGAAGCCGAGCCATTTGCACCATTTGCACCCTCCATCCATCCGCTCCCTCTCTGCTGATCACCGATGCCGCTTTTGATGGGTTACGGTCACAGACGTTTTCTCAGGACTCCCAAGTTACTCCTTGTGGAAGGCAAAGCAAAGGAAATAAATACATGTTTATTGTGGCTTTAATGGCTATTTATTTTATTACAGTCAATTACAAACTCCCCAGAGCGGTGAAAAACACACATCCCTGGTAATGAGGAGCAATTAGGAAAAACAGGTAGCTTTTCATCTTTTTATCTTTTTAATAAGAACTGTCCCCTGCCTGCCGGGGTGGCTGCTTGGAACTGACATTAAACTGGATTAGGGACTCAGTCCCCTGGTCCAACTCTCCCCAAGTACTCGGCAGCACTGGGGTATTTTTTCCCCCAGAAATCCCAGTGAGTGCTCAGCAAGGCAGAGCATGTTTCCAGTGCTGCTCCACGACTAAAAACCTCAGTTAAGGGTGTAAAACAAAGCACTTTGTTCTTTCCATCTCAATTTGAATTGTTCAAATGGTTAATTGTTGTTAAGGTTTGGCTTGTTCACATAAATGCACACTGTGTGTAGGAATTAACTATACAGTAAGCTATATACCTGCTCAGAAGCATTTGTGAACTCGTAATTATTACAATAAAAGATGGAGAGGAAACAAAGGAAAAAAGTGTGAGCAAAACCCCAGCTAATCCAATTACAGAAGCACATTATCTCAGCTAAAAATCAGTTTAATTTCTTGATTTCTTGTATCATGCCACTGTGTATGAGGACCTCTGTAAGATCGTTTTGGTTGGAAAAGCCCCTCAGGATCATGGAGTCCACCCATAACCCCCTCAGCACTGCCCCATGTCCTGAGAACCTCATCTGTCTGTCCAACCCTCCAGGGATGGTGACTCCAGCACTGCCCTGGGCAGCCTGTGCCAATGCCCCACAGCCCTTTGGGGAAGAAATTGTTCCCAGATCCAACCTCAACCTCCCCTGCACAACTTGAGGCCGTTTCCTCTGCTCCTGGCGCTTGTTCCTGGGGAGCAGAGCCCGAAGGTCTCCCCTCCACCTCCTGTTCTCCAGATGCAGCTGCAAACATGCAAATTTTTAAAGATTTCCACAGTAACAACTGCCGACAGACTTTTACAGCAGTGGCCGCTTTGTGCAACCTGTTAGCAGAAGGTGTTGGGTATTTTAGCAATCGGCTTCAGATTCCTGCAGGCAGCCATGCCATCAGTGACCACCAAGAGCTGCTCTGGCCGCAGACTGAAAAACTCCTTCATCACACAGTGTTAGTGCCTGATTTCACGAGCTCCTTAGCAGGACTAACCCGTGCCCCTGAGAACCTCATCTGCACAACCAATACCTCTTACAGATTCCTCTGCATGCAGTCTGTCTCTCCTGTTAGTACCTTTTTTTTTTTTTTTTAAATATATTTCTTATCTTTTTTTTTCTGGAAATCAGAAGCATTTTACAATCGTGACACACTGAAAACCAAGCAACAATTTTTTGGGGAGCTTCTCAGGCAAAGTCTGGATGCCAGAGGATAAATCTAACCCAGCCTGTGCTAGAGAAGACTGTATTTTCCTTAAACGTGCCAGCAATCCTCTAAATTCATACATATATATGGGTTCCCTAGAAAGAAGAAAATCCTGTATTTTCAGGGGGGCTAAGTATCTATTAGTTTCATTTCACCTGCGCCATGGAAAATGAACACCCCTAAAAGATTCAAGTGACTTAGCGCAGATTGGAAGAGCTAACTGTGGCCACATACGTCTGCATAGCTGAAGATGCGACTTATTTTGGGCAGAAACACCAGAGGTTTGTTGTAAAAAAAAAAAAAAACAAAGCTACTGCTTTAGTTAATTAGCTTCTGGTGCTGAGAGCTCATTCCCAGAAGCGCAGCAGTCACAGTAAATTCCTTCCTGACTCACAGCAATATATGTAACAGCAGACAATTCAATATTGAGAGCAGAAACCCCATGTGCACAACTCTCAAATCCTTTCAGACATCAGCCTTGGGCAGCGAGACAGCCCCGGGAGCGGAGCGGGAGGAGATGGATTGCACTACAGCACAGGGAGATCTGCCACCCCGATGGAAAACGGCTTTTTAAACGAAGATGGAGGGACTTAATGAATCCATAACTGAACCTCATTGCAGTCCTGTTATAACGGGATGCATGAAACTTTACCATCAGCTACATATTCCTGTCCAAGCCCTCTTCTTTTTTAGTTTAACGAATGATTTTTTTAAATGATTTTTTTTTTTCCCCGTTGAGGTTGCAGCAGGAGGGCAGGATGCGATGGACTGCAGCTGCAACGGGGCCAGAGAAAGAAAAACCTTGTCTGCAAGCCTGGAGACAGCCTGAAAAGACAAATATGAGCCTTTCCTTCACAAGCTGTGCATTTCTGAACACGCAAAATAGCTCCTGTTCCTTCTATCAAAGAGGGTAAATTATTTTATAAACAAGCAGGACTCTGTCAAACAAATACCGAGTCATAACAATACATTCTCCTAAGAGAAATAACCCAAGAAGGGCTTTATTTTTGGCTAAACATCTTGCAAAAGTTGCCCAGAATTGCAGTTTACAACAGGACAAAGGGTGAGGATGGTGAAACTACAGACACAGCGCACAGGTCCTTGCTAAATAAACTCATTAGAGATCTAACTTTGCACCATTGCTAGAATAAAATAAAATCTCTAAGGGCCTCCTTGGAGCTCCTGTTTCAACAGTGCAGCTACTGCTGGGAATAATTCTGTCATTGTTTTTTTGGGCTTTTGTTCATTGATACGACACACTACCAGCTTGGGATTTGGAGCAGGGGATTTTTTTCCCCCAGCTGAAAAGGAGATGTTCTGAAAACAGTGCTCCCGACTGTTGGGGAAGGCATTTTCAACAGGGAAAGTCCTGCATCTTTTTTCCATTCGCAGTCACACCGTTTTCACCTTCAGGTCCCGCAGGAATGTGTCCTGCTCCTGGGCAGGACAAACCAGACGGTGCAGAGCCAAGTCTCTGCCCAGGAGGGCATTTCTGACTCAACAGAGAATTCAGCGCCTATTTTTTCTAAATAGGAAAGAAGGTGGCAATATGCCTGGTTTGTTTTGCTTCCCATTCAATGCTCCATCCTACAAGGACTTTGGCGCATGTTTATCTCTGCAAATATCCTCAGGGGCTGCAGTAGCACAAAAAAGCTGTTTGTTTATTGGGGGGGGAGGGGGGGGCACACGCGGGGGTTAGGATGCAAATAATGCACACGTCTATAGCCTTTCTGAAATTAATTTGCTTTCTCTGAGGTTTACGCTGCCGTCCTTTGTAGTGGAATAATATTACAATATGCAAGTAGCTCAATAAAGCCATCCACTTCTCCTAATGCCTGCTCGGCCACCTCCTTTGCCACTGCAAACTTGCAGAGAAAGAAAACAAACAAACAAGAGAAGGAGAAACAAACCCAAACAAACAAAACAAAACCAAAACCACATACAATTATCAAAACTCCCAGTATTTTGAGCTCAAAATTTGATTGACAAAGAGAAATCTCGGTAATGAGAAAACAGAATTACTTGTGGTTTTAAGGAATGAGATGTTGCACGACTTCAACAGCGGTTCAAATACTGTTTACACTGCTTATTACCCACATGGACTCTCTGGTTTAACTCCATATCAAGCCTTCATAGCTTCAGCGGTTATTTATGAATCTCAATGTTATTAATCAATATTTCTTCCTCACTGAAAAATAGGACCAGCCTCATCACCAGCAAATTTAGCAGCTTGTAAAACTCATTTAAGAATGCCGTCTCACCTCTGAACTGCGCTGATTTTGATAGATGAACTTTCTGCCTTCCCACTCATCCTCCCCCTGCTTGCTAAACTGCTTCCTTTTCATTAAAAACCTTTCATCTCATTTATAAGCAAAAAACCAGTGTTCTTTTCATCACGGTAAGACAAGTCCTACTTGCTCAGGCACTGTGCAAGCCCAAATCCCCAGCCAGGGACTTCTCACCCCAGCCCCACCATGGCAGCGGCTTCACTGCTTTCTGGGTTTCCCCCGAAGTGTCATACATGACCTGCAGGGTGCTCAGACAGGGTTACTATGAAGAGAAAGGGAAATATTGCAGCACAGAGCGCAGTGCCGCTTGATTTATGGCAGAGAGCTGCCAGCACGCACAGCGCATTATACCCAGCTATATACACCCGACACCGACGTGGAGCAAACAGGGAGAACTGGCTCTGGTGCTCCAGGTCCAGATCAGTCTGTCTTTTGTTTTGCATCCTCTTTGCGATTTTAAAAATTAGATGAAGGCACTTTTTCCTAAAACAAAAAAAAAAATCATAACCACTTCTTGGCATAGCACTACAAAGGCCTCATGAGGTTATAATCTTCGAGCATATTGTATTAATGCACACCTTGATATTAAAATTAACTTCCATAACTAGTTAATTCTGAGTGCCTAGGAACAAAGAGCAACCCGGTGCAGTGACAATCCGAGAGCAGAGCTGAGCCGCTGCTCCTCGGGAGCTCAGGTGTGGCCCTGGCCTTCTGCAACCTCTGAGCCTCAGAGAGCACTTTGAACTTATTTACCGGGGGAGGAGGAAGAGGAGGGAAGTTTGCACAAGCTTTGAACGGTTCGCATTTCCTCAGTTATTTATTTTCTTTTGCAGGGGAGGGGGATTAGAGAAATACTACCCCTGGTAAGTTGTTCTAGGGCACCCGGGTATTTCATAGCTGCGGATGGACTCTGTGCCATCAGCAGCAGCTCTGGAGCTGGAAACCAGAAACTGGACTTGTACCAACTTCAACAGATCCAGGGTAAACCTGTGGGTTGGTTCTCTAGGACTTTGTGCTGCTGCTTGGTCACCACGCAAATCCTAAGCAGTAAAATAAAGTTAATCCAATCTAATTTTTTGAACCCTTCTAGAGAAAACAGAGAGTGAACATATCAGACTCTGCAGCTTTGCCATGGTGCTTATTGCTTCATGCTGTCCCCACAAATCACTTAAAATACTTAGCACTTAAAAAATAGGTTAAGAACACTCAGTCATTAATCCTCCCAAAGACCCCAGGAGACCTGTAAATAGATATTAGCTTCCCTATCTACGGAGAGTGAAACTGAGATAACAAGGATTAAACAATAAGCTGACCCAGTGGCAAAACTGCTGCCCTGCTTTATTTACTAATCCTTTATCATCTGTCCTCTAAGATCTAGCTTGCTAACAATATTTTAAGCCTTATTTTAATAGGGTGGCACAGAGCTATGGAGCAGCTGTTGCTGTCACTGGAGTGGGCGTTAATTCTCCTCTCAATAGCAAAAACGGGGCCATAAATGCCCGAACAGCAGGTTGCAGCACAGGGAGGGCAGTGGAGGTGACCGGCTCGGGCCCGAGCCCCGTGTCTGCGTAACTGCAGCATCTCCGGGCACCTCCACACCACAGGGCTGACAGGAACGCTTCCTAAAGCATTCTTGGGTGATACCTATCAAACGTGACTAAACCCGCCCTACTTACAAACTGAGATGCAGCACTCTGATGTATCCTGTGACCGGCTTCTCCACGTGTCGTTTTTCCACTTCCTGAACACGGCCACGCTGGCATTTAGGGTGAAAAGCACATTTCTGGGTGCCCAGCAAAGCCCACGCTTTGTGCAGGGTGGGATGACCAAGCATCTGACAGCATCTCGCCCCAGGCAGAGCAGCTCCTGGCTCTTTTCTCCTGTCAAAATCCCAATCTGGGTAACGCTGGAGGCCAGTGTCCCTCAGAAAGGAGTTGCTGGTGTCCAAGGTCACCTTGCAGAGCTGTCACCTGCCCTTGCCGGAGCTTTTCTCCATACACCCTGACTTTGTAGTGACCGAGGGCTCCGGTCTCCCAGTTCCAAATGCATCCACTATTCCCCTACACGGCCCTTTGTTTGCTCCTGCGAGAGCACAGATACACTCGTTGCTGTGTCTGAAGACCTGCTACACAGGTCCATGCTGAACCCGCTGCCCCTGAAGATCTCCATCTGCCATGTCCTCCATCAAATGCCCAAGCCTCCCCATGGGCCGCTGTAAGCACGCAGTGCACAGATACACAGCTGGTTATACAAGCACACAACCACACTGGTATCTCCCCAATTGACAAACTCCAATTTGTTCCCCAGCCACGAGAAGCCAATTGCCAAGTTTATGGTGTTTTCCATAAGGCCAAGTGTCCAGCTGTAACAATGGTGGTTTATAAGAAACATGCCAAGAATTACTTAACCAAAGATTTGCACGAATGTAAGTGCTGTGGTATTATATACAAACAGCACATTTTTGTTTCTCAGATTGTGATGTTTTGCATAGCTGCATGTAACGTACCATACAAACTCCAGCATACATGAAGATCATTCATGTACAAGCTTCTTCAGGATAACCCCCAGAAGATCAAATAAATTATATGATTTCCATGTGCGGGATCTAAACCAAATTATTTTGATTAATCACAAGCCATTAATGGTAATGGTAATGAGTATGCCACTAAGCATACTATAAAATATGTAAAGCCTGGATGACTCTCAATGATCTTGGCAAGTGCCTCATTTAACCTTCACAGCTCATGAAAAACTGTTCAAACTTCTTCGTTTTAGACATGGAAACTATTGATTGTTTATAGCATTGTATGACCTTTTCTGACAAGTGGGGAAAATTATGAGATATTAGGTTGTAATTCCATCATGCAATATGCTTTAAATTATGTTGGGTTTCAAGATGCCGGTGTTGTTTCTGCACATTTATTTTAGCTTTGAGTCTCATCTAAGTCTATGGAGGAGATATGTATGAAACTGTTTCAAAGTGCAGGGCTCCTTGAACGGCCCTGGGTACAGATAAACTATAATAAACAACAAGTTATTTTAAAAACATCAACTAGATAAGGCTTAGCAGTTATATATAAAACAGATTGTGTATCACATGAACCAAGAGCCTATTTTACAAAACCTGGTCAAAGAGCTACCCAGACTGAAACCGCTCGTGATGTCCAACCGCTACAAGGTCTGGCATAAAGTCTTCTTAGTCCAACAGAATCTGAAATGCGCCACTTCGAGCCATTATCCTGAACCTGAGCCTCAAATGAAATCTTTCCTTCACCGCTGATCACACAGGGCGTCAAGAGTTAAAAATATGTGACAGCAATCTTTCAGCTCCTATGGGATCTCATTTATCTTCCTCCTAATCATATTTTCACTACTTATTCTACTTCAAAGTCTTCTACCCTTTCATCATCAGAACTACGCCTCCAACGACAGGGAATTATTGCATCTTATTACAGACCTGCGTTTACAAGCAATAAGTGACCGCTGAGATGGATATTTGGGAGCACGATTTAAATAAACCTTTAGAAAGTGGGCTGTGTTAGAAAAATATTTTGTTATATATTCTTTCAGTGGTGAATGACTCTGTAGATCCTATACATGACAGAGATGTTGCTGATGGCTATCCATGATTTTTTTGAAAGATGGACTGTTTCCCCTGTATCAATAGAATAGTTTTACTAGAAATAGATGACGTCTCTGCCAACGCTAGCAGATGCAAGAAAGAAAAGCCACATGAAAAGGTCCTACATCCACTAATTGCTTTATTCTCAAGCAGGTGAGCAGGTCTTGCAGAGCTCCAGCTCACCCCAGGCTCCCCGGGCAAACATCCCACCAGAGATCACATGCCATATATAAATTCATGTTGCAGATATTTTGCAGACGGCTCAGCCCATTTCCAGCATTACTACTTAATCGTTTGCAACTAATAAGATTTAAAAATTTACAACATGTCAGAAGTTTTTAATATGCCCATTTCAGTGCAGGAAGCTCATCCTACCTTAAGGACAGCAAAGAGGATGCTTTTATTCCGCTTTGCCAGACCTTTAGCTCTCCATCTGGGATCTTTTCTGAACCAATTCCCATTGGATCAAACTTTGTCTTCCCATAAGTGATGCAAATGCTCAAACTGAAGTAGAAATTCTGAAATATATGGGTATTTGAGTGACCCATCAGAGCAGCAGCCGTTTCCAAGGAAAGATGAGCAGTGTGCATCTCCTGGGCTGTTTTGAGTTACCCTGTTCCATGCACAAGGCCGTTCATGTGATCTCTCTCCTGTATATACCTCAGAATAGGGCTGGAACCATTCTTCTGTAGCCAATATAAGAGGGTTTTGGCCTTCTGTAAAACAGTGATGGCTTCAGTCTGTGAAAAAGCTGAACATAGACAGGTTTTTAACATCTGGTAGTTTAACAGTACTTGGTCCCGGTCATTCTCATCCATTTCAGGCACTGAGATTCCTGAACATCCTGCTGCATAATTCAGGGATGATTTATAGGAAGAAGCGCAAAACATCACCCGTCTCAGCAGAAACACACTTCCACTTGAGCTAGAAAGTTCGAATTTGCTGGAAAGAGGTCATTCGAGTTTGTATCACCGTGCTTTTTGCCCTCAGACTCAGCCTGCTCTTTCAAGAGGGCAGGTGTTGGAGGAATGTCACCATGTGAAATACGGAGGACACCTCAAGCCACTGTGACGAGCAGAGACTTGATAGGAAGGACCAGCTTTGCCTCCACGTTGCTCCAACCCACCGCACCAGGTTCTCTGAGGAACCAGAATAAGCCTGGGTTTTAAAAAGGAGATCAATTTAAAAGGTCGATTTTACCTAAAAAAACGACAACCATCTGCTGTTGGGCACAGGTTTCGAGGTCAGTTCTGTATAGAGACACTGCTGACTATTTGGTAAGTCACCGAGTTGCTGATAAGTTAATTTAGGGATGCCTTGGCTTCGGGAACTTCACAATGAGAACAGAAGCATCTAAATCATGCGCATAGTCACGTTTGACGTGCATTTTTTTGCTGAAAAATTAGGCAAAAGACATGGAAATATGTACTAGCCAAGCAACTCAAAAGCCCACTGGACTGAAAGTGCACTTAAAATGGATTTAACCATTTCCTTACAAAGACCAAGCAATCACTGGCAAGGCATCAACCTTGCACAGCTTTGATCCACGACATAAGAGGACATTATCAGAATGCAACCCGAAATAGGTTCCAGTCAAGTACTGGGAGAGCATCAGAGCTGGTGCAGGAAGGATTTGACCCGAGACTGCCAATTAAGGCCCAGGGTGGTTGGATCTTCCATGGCAAGGAGCTTCCCTCTGCTTTCTTCGTCTGCTCCTAACACAAAGGCACATAAAATATTCCAGTACAACTCAAGGCAACACAGCTTGTTGCATTTCAGCTCCAGTAAAACACAAATAGTACAACGCACTAAGCTGAAATACAGGCAGGAGGGGTGGGAAGAGGGGTCATTTACAGCAGCCTGGGGTAACTACTCAATAGGTATCAAATTCTGGTGTTTCTAAAGGCATATGCGTCTGTCAGCTTCTCCTGAAGGCAAAAAGAAGATTAAAATGTTGAAGCGGAGACATTCCTGAGGTAATAAAAAACAACTTTATGGGCAGAAGTTACAACTTCAGCTTCATATTTTGATTTTCAGTATCCCAAGTCTGAATACACGCTCAGAAACACCAAGAAGGGGTGCAATGCAATGTTGTCTGTGTAAAACTCCTGGATCTCAACAAACCTCTTCTTTTTTTGCCATTTTTTTTTTCTTTGAGGAGAGGTATGCTCAGGTCTGATTGCTCTAAAACAAAGAAATCCAAGACCTGAACTATTGATCCGCTGTCATGTTAAAGGTTATCATATTTACCACTGGGGAGGCACAACCAAGCAATCAATTTCCTAATTAACAAAAGGCATAATATATTTGTGCCATTAGATGCAGGTAGTTTAAGCAGCTAATCACAGCTCACTTCAAAGTTATGACTCTCAACTGGGAGTGACTCGGCAAACACATTAAATCCATTTAAAAATAAAGACAAGCCGTACCATTTGAACAGGAGAGCTGTGAGCGCAGTGCGAAGGTCTGAGTCATTGAATTATAAAGGATGGAGAATGGATAGACACAGATTGCAGAGGACACCAGGACCGTGAAGAGAGCTGAACCATCAGTAGTGTGAGACTAAGCCAGGCTGGATCATGCCATGGGCCCTGAACTTCGAACCAGTCCTATTGCAGCTTGGCCATCGCTAATTCATATATTAAAACTGTGGATGTGAGCAGGAAGAGCAGAAATCCAGGAGATGGGGATACAGAAAAGGAAACAGAGGATTGATCCTGTTCCCACTAAGGGCAAAGTGTATTTCAGTTTTGGTTGGCACTAAATGTAAAGTACTTGGAAGAAAGGAGTGGAGGGAGTCTGAAAAGATGAGAAAGATCTCAGAAAACAAATACTATGTGAAAAAAAAAAAGCAAACACACCAATCAACCACACACAAAAAAAGAAAAACCAAACCAAACAAACCAAACAGAAATGGGGAAGAAAAGCAATAAGTTCCCGCTCACCTTTGCACTCTATCTAAAGGCTTTGCCTTTGAGAAACGTAAGATGTACAGCAAAGTTTCATTTTCTAACAAGCACTTACATGGTCAGGACCCAATTCAGTCACGTGGTCTATCCTAAAAATACACATTACAAGAAATATTACTTTTTTTTCTTTAAAACACTAACTTCAGTGCCTCCCACACTGATGAGCAGGGATCCAGCACTCTCTCCATTTGCCGTGCTCTGCACATACAGACTCCCTCTTTACTGAAATATATCCACCATACTTATACCATCACTGCAAATAGACAAGCCTTACAGAAACTCTCAGAAGTGAAAGGTATTTTACTGTACTAAATAGATACTTCTGCTGACAGTAACATCTTATTTGTATGTGGAGTGAAACGCAAAAGTAATAGCCATACCTGAATTTCTTGCAGGCAGAAAGTTTGATGGATACCTTTAACATAAATGGCTTCAATATTTTTAAACCACTACAGAACACGTGGACAAGTACCTGAAGCTAGAATGCATTTTACGAAAAATACAGAGATAGTTGGGGAAAAAAGAAAAAACACTGCAAATTGTCGTCTACCTGGAGGTATTTTTTCTAAGGCCTGAGAACAAACAAAAAGGTTATTATAAATTATAAAAGTTATAAGAGTTTTAATAGGATTTAATAATGTACAATTAAAAATAAAATGGCAAAAATAATTTTAAATATTCTGCACTTTGATTCTTTTACGGGAAATGGAAAAATATCCCTAGATCGCTTTCTGCTCGGTGGATCGAGAATAGCAGCGTGAGGCACTGCACAAGCTCCCCGGAGATGCCGCCCTGGGTTTGGAGCATTTGCCGAGCCCACGGCAACCTGCGCTGCCTTTTGGTACACGGAGCTATTGATCTGCACACACACAGTGCTGGGCCGGGCAGAACCTCATCCCACTAACCAAAGTCACCTATTTCATCTCTCTCTAAAATTCAATCTCAATAAATTGCTGTTTTGCTTTAGCCAAAAGACTGAAATGACTAATTCTCCAGAAAAGGAAATGTAATCCTGGTGAATAAAAAAGTCTTTAGCGCATATTTTTCCCCCACCTGCAGAAGTGGCTGCCTATGATCCCCAAATCATTCTTCTGTACCTTAACCGAGATATTCTCCTCAAAGAGGAAACCATTCCAGAGCAGAGAATGGTTGCAGAAAACTCACTTTAAAAACATTCAAGGCAGAAATACAGCAAACGTCAGAAAAATTGAAATTGCCAAATTTCTGACAGGCTTCTGAAAAACACTTTGGCACACTTTTTATATCATACATATTACGGTGATAATGACATATATATGTATATACAAATAAAACTTATATAACTAAAACTTATAACGTGCTTTCCGCTTGAGTAGCTCACGGAACGCGATACGTTTTACAGATTGCACAAGCTGCGTATTGAGATCAGCACCAGTCATTCCTGCTGTAAAACAGAACGTCTCGCAGCACTGGAGCAAACCAGCCCCTTCCCAGAGCCAGGACCACTGCGCGATGCACCCCACGGCCATGGAGGTCCCAGAGCGCCCAGCGCTGGGACCTCTGAGAACATCCAGCCTTTGGAGAAGGTGCCTCTGCACCTCCGAGCCTGGGAACGGTTCACTCCTCCTGGTCTCAGTGACTAAAAATCCCCCTTTCAGGAGCAGCGTATCCCTTCAGCTCGTTTCTTGAAGACGGAATACTCGTGACTCCGTGGCCTGAGCCGTGACTTTCGGTAAGGAACGGCCTGAGAGTGCAGCTGAGCTAAACCGCTGCAGCCCGGCACGGGCGCTTGTCTGATCCCACCAGCACCCAGTTCAGAAAACAAACGCCCTCCAGAACCAGCATTTTTCTGACAGTTTGACTCCTTAAATTAGACCCTTACATTGGCGAACAAATTTTTGTAAGGCAAGAAATGGATGCCACAGCTGCCGACAGAGGACTGTCCCTCTTGGCCACGAGTAACATCTGGAGAGGCTTAATGACACCAAGCAATGGAACTTTTGGTAGCCTTCCTTCCAAACTTCATCAGCTCTCACAAAAGCAGAGGCACTTTCTCTGATTTTCACAACACTCCTGCCATAACTTGCTGCTAAGTGACTAAAGACATCAGCTGCTCCATTGACAGAGCAGAATAAATCCCAAGGTGGGGAATTAAAGAGGATTGTGCAGCTTTAGTGTCAGAGGAGCTTTGTCATTACAAGGATTTTCAGTTTAGTTCTGTGACAATGGACTCCCTGAACCTTCACTAAGAAACCATAATGCAAATTTTACAACTCAAGTGAGTCCAGAGTTATGAAAAAGTATGCTTTTCTAGACAACTATAACTACCGACATCTTAGGCAACAGTAAATAAAACCCCTATAAGTAAATAAATAAATAACATTCTTTCATAGCTGTAATGCAGACTTGCAGTTCAGGATGAGCGATTCTTTATTTAGGGTCTATTCCAAAATCTTCTGAAGCCAACAGGACCTTTACATTAACTTCAGAAGGCTCACCCACTTCTCTTGAACAGAGCACCAAAATGCAAATCATCATTACAATTTAAATGTACTTAAGTGAAATGTGGGAAGTGACTTCAGAGTCCAGGTCTCCCAGAGCCCCCTGCATAGCACTTATTTTAACTTCTGACGTTGTGCCATTACATTTAATGAACAGAAATCATTCTTAGCAGAGATACTACAGCAGAGTTTCACCAGCAGAACTACGTGGGAAAGAGAAAATCATCCAGCTTATATTATTTTAATATTTCATTAGCATCCTTAACAGAATCTCCCTCATGTGGAAAATAAAAATAGCCTCAATTCAACACAACTTATGTGCAAAAAGCAGTTTTGTTAGGTATTTAGAATTTCTCTGATTGTAGACCCTTGATATTCACTCCCTTTGCTATGAAAATATAATCATAACTGCTTCTAAAAAACACATATCATTACAGCAGACTTAAACGGCACAAAGTTCTTTGGGGTCACACCTGAACAAGCCAACAAAAGCAGCTGCATAAATACCATTCTGAATAAATGTGGTTGACCTTACTAAGAAAACCAAAGTGATACTTCACCCTCATTAGGAAACTGATCTCATGGGCCTTTGTTTGGTCATTTGCAAAGCAGAGGTGGGGAGGAAAGGAAAAGGGGAAAAGGGGGAAAGGAAAAGGGGGAAAGGAAAAGGGGGAAAGGAAAAGGGGGAAAGGAAAAGGGGGAAAGGAGAGCACCTTTCGGTGGGACCCCTTGCACAGAGAAGTCAAGGCACCAACTTAATTTTGCAGATGGCCCAACGGAGCATCCTTTAATGAACAGTGACAGCTCTGCTCTACGAGAAACCCAGCTCAGCACCCTTACAGACAGCAGCTCTGCCAGAGCACATGGAAATAAAACTGGTTCAAGAAGCAGAAGAGCAAAGCGAATGCTAATAATTAATTAGTAGAGCTTCAGGCAATGGCGTAACTATCAATGGGAAGCACAAACAGGTACATGACAAAATCGGGCAGGGAGGAGACAGAATGACAAGATGTAGGGCCATACCTGATAAAAGTGTCATTTTGGTCTCCAGGGAAATTACACCTTTCGTGTCCATTTACATCTGGTTTAACAGGAAAGTACAGTAAAGAAGAACAATGATTCGGTCCCTCTAAAGGATCTCAACACAATGTGCCTTCTGCTTCTAGCCATCCGTGCCACAACTATTTCAAATCTCTAGCCTCTGTGGCACAGATGAAGTACATGAACACTGAAAATTAATGTGTTGAAAACCATGAATCAATTTGCTCTTTCAGTTCACTTCTGCACTTAAAACCTGGGTGGGGGCCCAGCCTTTCCAGCCCACCTGCCTAAGCCCCAACCCCTGTGTCTCCTGGTAGCCCTCAGCTGGATTCACCAATAGCACCAGCTCAGAATTGGCTCCAGCTGGAACAAATCTATCACTAGGGCTCTGCTATGCAAATCCTGGAGGAATCTGGCTGGATCTTTCCAGCAAATCCTGTGTTACCCTATGGCATAAATGAAGGCAAGCAAGAACATCTCAGGAAGAGAAGAGCTGTCCTCCGTGTCCATGGCACAGCAAGGGCTTCTCGTGAAGTCACTCAAGGGTGGGCTCCTGCTCAGGCTGTTGGTGGGTAGAGCATTTGCTTGAAGTATCAAGAAAATCAACCACCTTCTTAACGTGCAAAAGATATTTCATGTGTTATCCTACATATTTTAAACGTATGGACAATAAAAAGTTTATGAAACAACCAATAAACTACAACAAAGTTATATTTTCTTCCGCACTGAAAAGTTTGTAAACCTTCCTCTCAGTGTGAAGACTTTCGAGGACATTCAGGCCAGACTTTCAAGGCACATATGTGTCTCCATGGGTGCATCCCACAGTGGTTTACACAAACGTCTGTTGGAACTTGCCTGTCCTAAATGGATGAGCACATCGTACTTCAGGTCTAACACACAACGTGGTACCATAGGACAATTCACAGAGAATTTTCTTTCAAAACTGTTCAAAGATTATTCATCAACATTTTAGACCAAATAGTTTTAATAAAATAACCTAAAAGGTAATCTGATTTTGTAAATTTCTTACAGGAACAGTTAGGTTTTACAGTCTTGCAGTCACACTTGAACTTAATTTTACTGAATAATATTTTCCTCACATCTCACTCCCACTGCTCTCAGATCTAGAATAGTTAAAACTGGTGAAACACGTTGTCATAGGGGCACGCCAAAGTCAGGTTTAGATGGACAATAAGCTCGAAAACAGACTTAATTCTAGCTAGAAAATTGTAGCCAATAAACTGACTAGAAACAGGGTTTATAAAATTATTTAGCACTCCGACAACATAAAATACAGGTTTGGATATCAGTTGACGAGATTATTGGGGTATGGCAACATGAGAATAATGGGGAAGCACAACGTGCACACATACACACGAGAAAAAGACAAAACAGCCCTCTCTCTCAAGGGTACCCACAAGAAATAATCACTTGCCTGGGTCAGGCGAGGGCTCACGCTTGCCTGGTTAGACCAGGACCAACTCAAGGATCTATCAGTCAATAACCACTCACCAAGGAGGCGGTTTGGCGCTCTCAGGCCCGGGCAGTCTCCTTAGATGGGTCCCAGTTTAAGGGGGGGGGCTCCAGTTCACAGCCCCGCTGCTCCCAGACCACTCCAAGGGGGTCTCGGCGGGGACCCCGTTTTCCAGTCTGCTCAGGCCTGGCTGTGGGCATCACAACGTGGTCCAGAAGCTTCTCAGGGCATCTCCTTTGTTGAGGACCCTGTCAATCGACTGAGGCCCCCCTCCCGCCCCCCCGCTGGTGTATCTGGGTGTATCTGGGGACAGGCACAACGGGGCACAAAAGGTGCTAAGGAGCCATCACCTGCCCCATTGAAGGCTCCGGATCCCGGGGGGCTGTGCAACTGCCCCACACATCCCTTTCATTCTTCTATTTCTTCTATGCATCAGGTAGCACGACACATTTTAAAGCCAGGGCATTTCAAATATCTACGAAAAGGACCCAGATTGCTGCCAAAATTCACCCGACTTTTTCTACTTTCCCAAGTCACCATTTCCAAACAAATCATCACAGAAAAGCCCCTTCAGAGCGAGCACTGCACACTTATAACTAACATATAAAAACCAAACAGATTTGCAACTGGCTGACCATGGCTAAGAAAAGAACCATTCAGGATACTTTCTACACATCAATCTGTTCCCCTGAGACTCGAGCTCTTCATGTTTAAAGAGGAACTTTCAGTATGAGGGGTTAAGCTATATAGTTATATGTATCTATAGCATGGCAGCAAGCCAGTCGGTTTGTTTTCTACCAATATTTCTGAATTCAAGTCTTAAAGTGCTAGTAAACCCAAAGTTCAAAAACTTAAACCACCAAACCCATCACATGCCAGTCCTGAAGGAATAAGATATTGCTAAAGAAGAGGCGCTGCTTAGCTCGGAAAGTGAGATTTGCTCTCCCTCTAGAGTTTTAGCTGCCTGTGCTGTACCCTGTAACTCTTAGCTACTCAGGTTCTTTTGCTACCACTGTTGCTTGCTATTTTTATTCATCCAGAGAAGGTAGTGACCTTGACAACGCCTCTTCATCAAATCCTACCACAAACATCTTAACCATCCTTGACCACCAGTCTAAACTCCTCTCACATAGATTATAACAATTTTATGTAATAGCTGCAAACAAACTACTTACAGAAGTTCATATTTATATTGTCTGGGTAGTCATTATCTTTAGGCTCATCTTCCCTTTACTTTTGCCATTGTGATATAACTGAGAAAACTGAACAGTCTGAGAAAACTGCACTATAAAAAACTAGCCGGCTCAGTCTTTTGAACTACATGGGAATAAAAAGCGTTCGCTTTGTGCTCTTTCAGATATATAATGTGCAAACAGAAAAAAAGAAAAACAAAATCTCCAAGACAAAAGCCAGCTCTGCAGTAACAGCCATCTGCTGCGGGTGCTGAGCGGAACAGGCGGCTGCTCGGGGCTGTCAGGAGAGCAGAGTTAACCTTCCCATCCATGGAGCCAGCACCCCCATCCTGGCACTCACAAAATGTCAAGGATAAGCCCATTTCCATTTTGATGAACAACGGACAGAGCGGAAAACCCTTCCGCATGTTCATATAAGGGAATTCAGCCACGGGAGCTCAGTAGCGTGTGTGGAAACGGGGGTACAAGAAACAGAGACGGGTTGAGGGTTAAGGACCCTGATGCTTTTCAATGCCACGGTTATATTTATCTCCCTTTAGGTTAGAAAATAACAGGCTGACATAACTAATTTTGATTTATCTATTTGATTTTCTAGTCCTTGCAGCTTTATTGCCCCTCCACGGATGGAGGGGACACATAGGGACACGTGGCTTTGGGGGACGGCTCATGGCAGAGGGGACATCGGTGACTGGGTGCTGGCGGTACCAGCTGTCGGTCACCAGCCCTGCACAGCTCTGCAGGGAGCCTGCACTCAGGAACCCTCTCAAACCAAGACACAGAGCAAGAATAAAACCTCTCCTCTGTCCCACAAGGGGCGTTAAACAGCAAAGCACGGCGCATCTTCTGAAGGCCAAACACCCGTTTGCATACAGGAACTCAGGCTGGTGCCCTGATGAAAGCTGATGGCTTGGTCGTGTTTCGGCTTTTGCAATTGTATACTGGTGAAAAAAATATCAAAAAAGCCTAAACCAAGCCAAAAAAATCCAAACAAACAAAAAGCACAAAAAAAAAACCCCACAAGGCCAAAATATCTAAGAAGAGGTATCGTGCCCATAATTTCTCAGTGTCTAGTGCGTAGGTAAAATGGTGTGAGAAGCCCAGAAAAACAGCCAAAGCTGTGCTTTCCTGCATCTGTTCTGTTTGTCCCTGTTCTGTTTGTCCCTGTTCCGCTCAGCCTAAGAGGAGCCAGGCAGCAGCGGTGCAGGACCGGTTACAAGGGGTGTTCTGCCATGGAAACTGACCTTCCAAACGGTGTTTCCATGTGTTTGTTTGCTTTTAACTTTAGAAAGACTTACACAGACCCGTATATTTTAAAACACAAAAAGTAAAGGAAACAAACAGAACTTCCTACTTTTCTTGCGGAGTTCCTCAGTTCCTTATATATATTAATATGCATATATATATTTATATATAAATGCAAAGAGGATATTGCAGGCACATGGTGAGTCTTAATAAGCACATCTTTCTTAATTTGGCAGCCTTTGAACACAGCAAACGATGTGCAAATTGTTGCGAACGGGCAAGCATTTTTCTGCCTGGTGTATTAAGACTTTTTAGAAAACATCTGTAAAGGCATTAAGAGTTTTGCAGATTTTCAACTCATTCTTAACACTGCTTTTTTTGAATCGAGATGAATTGCATTAGTCATTACACGGTCTTTAACAAAACGCCTTGGACAATATAATTCTAAATCCATAGCAAGGAGCTCGTTGAACTTGACAAGTTTTGGACAAAACTTTGCAAACAAGTGAAATACTGACTACAGAACCAAGTTGCACTAAATTATCTCCTCTGACTAATTTACATTAAGGGGAATTTTGCCTACAAACACAGTGCCTGAAATCTGTTTTTCTAGCAATATGCTCTGGATTTAAAAGGCTTATATTAAGTCCTATTAGTAATGCATTGCTGTACAGTCAGAGCAAATTTGACTGTGCGCTTCTTACATTGGGAATTGGGTGTTCAGATCATTTCGGTTATCTGATTGTCTTCATGTGCAGTCAGAAGGGATTTGGTCTTCCACGGAACACACTCAATATTGTTTTTCTGCTTTGTTTTTTTCATCTTCTATCTCTTCCCAAGTAAATGGATAACGTAAATCAAAATAAAAGTCTCTTTGCTTCAAGGAAACAATCCGAGAGCAAGGCAGGACTGCTATAACACACATCTACGTTTGGTAAAACCGCCAAATGGACTAAAAATGTCCAGAATAGAAATCTGCTGAGCCTTAAACGTGCACAGATTTGTCGAAGGTGGACAGCCTATGTCCACACGGTCCCTCGGTGAGTTCACAGCAGCATTTCCACAGCAGGGACCAGAACATCCCCTGTGCTCGGTGCCAATGAGGACAAGCAGCACAAGAGCCGACAAGCCTAGAGAAGCGGGCAATTTAAACCGAGGTTGGGGGTGTAACACCAGCGCTGGCTTCCACCGGCCCACCCGCGCACTCAGGCGGCCCAGCAGCCTCCCCGCACCACGTGGCGCTGCCAGGACACAGAGGTGTTGTTTGACTGCCTCTCACCCACCCCGGCCACTCCTGGCAGACAGCGAGGGAAGAGCACAGTCTCAAGCTCTACGAAGATTTCTCTCGAACTCCTTCCTTAATAAAGATAAAGACTTCCAAGATGGCGAAGTTGCAGGACACAAACATGTGTTGCACAGATATTGCTTAGAACTTATATTAATTACTTTACATGCTTGAGACGCTTTCTGGAGGAGAATTAAAAGTATATAAAGTGCTCAGAGGACATGATATTGAACTTGTTCTGAGATCCTGCTGACAGACTGGCCCAGGTGCTCTCATCAGACAACTCTGGTGATACCTTCACCCAGCCACGGTCCCTAGAATCATCGAATCACAGGATGGTTTGGGTAGGAAGGAACCTTCAAAGCTCCCCCAGTGCCCCCCCTGCCATGACAGGGACATCTTCACCAGCTCAGGTTGCTCAGAGCCCGTCCAGCCTGGCCTGGGATGTCTCAGGGATGGTTCATCCACCACCTCTGGGAACCTGGGCCAGGCTCTCACCACCCTCAGGGACAACAATTCCTTCCCCATGTCCAGCCTGAATACCCCCTCTTTTAGTTTAAAACCATCACTCCTAGTTCTATCAAACAAGCCCTGCTAAAAAGTCTGTCACCATTTTTCTTATCAGCCCCTTTTAAGCACTGAAAGGTGCACTAAGGTCTCCCTGGAGCTTCTCTTCTCCAGCTGAACAGCCCAGCTCTCTCAGCCTGGCCTTCCAGCAGAGCTGGGCCAGCCTCAGATCATTTCTGGGGCTCCTCTGCCCCTCTCCAGCACAACACACAGGAAAAGAAGGAACAAAACCCACGCCGAGGGGTCCTTGGCTGTTAACTCAGGTCCGCGCTGAGGCTGCCGTGCTCAGTAACCACAGATAAACACACCCGCATCACTCTTTGCTTCAGACCTCCACAGAACGCTTTGGCAATGAGTTTTACTCTGTGTTTTATGTTAAAAAGCACTTGTGTTTTATCTGATCTGAAGCCAAATGGAAAAATGGCAGAGGCTGCACAGGAGGGAGGGTGGAACCGCTGCTCCCTTTGTGTCCATACCCCCTGTGCTCCCTGCTCCCCCCTGGCTACCACCAACTCCTAATGAGCTGCTGTTTGGAGAAGTTCCCTGGTACCACATACTGCAAAGCAGCACAAAACTCCGGGATAATTAATATTTAGAATACACTCTCTCTTAAATGCATGGATGTAAGAGCACAGTAGGAACAAAAACTACTGAAGCTACTTGATGAATGCTGGAAGACAGAGTGGGAGTTACCCCGGTCACTCAGGCAGCCTGGCCGAGCCAAGGAGAACCCTAAATACAGTGCTGCAGATAATGCTGTGTTCACTGGGTGAATTCCTATGTCACAAGGAATGAACCTATTACACGAGCTTATATAATCCTCCCAGAGATACAGTGTCTTTGCGGGAGTATATTAGGCAGAAGCGCAGAACTACATTTTATAAAGAAGGTCTTAAGTAATCCGTTTACTTAAGGTGGGTGAAAAGCTCTTCATTTGTAGTACAGGCACAGATTTAATGATGAAATGGATTTTCATCAGAAGTTTCTAAAGATTTCTAAAAGGCTTTGAGCGTTAGAGAGCATCTGAAATAAGCTGGGAGTTTTGCCTGGCGTTTTCAGTTGGTTTCTCTCCCCCTGTCCCAGGCACAGGATGGCAATCAGATCATATCACTTTCCTTCTGGAAAATAAATGTCATTAAGTGAGAGACTGTGAGGGAAGAGTTCAACACATCTCTATTTCATATAAGTGATTTCTTAAAAATAGAGCGAGTGGTAGAACAATAAAAAAAGACACTGTGTAACCAATAACAAAACTAAGATTTGCCTTAGCAATAACTAATGTGGTGCTGTGGTGACCTTTAGAACTAGCCTACCAAGGGCTGTTTATATACACGGAGAAATAAGTGCACCCCATAAAGACAGGAAAGAGAAACACTAGGTGACACATCCCTACGGCAATATAGACGTTCATTTGAAGGAAGGGCAATCTGGTTTAACATTAGTGAGACCCCACCGTTTTCTAAGATCCTAAAAGCTTTTCTAACTAAAACCCCCTCTTAAACTGTCTTATGCTGGATCTAAACCATCTCACTCACAACCACTAAGCGCTCATGAAAGAGTTTCTTCGGTAAAAGGGCCTCTCAGGGCTGCTGCTAAAAACTTAATGACTCAAAATTTTTGCATCTTTTTTTTAATGAAGTCGTCTCAAGAACACATTCAATTTATACCACCTGCGGAATAGTTTTCCATATTTTTGATGAATTAAGGGTTATTCAGGTCCGAAAGCATCCAGCATTCTGGTGTTTCCACAAGCTCTTTTGTGCAGTTATTTACACTGCAGGCTTAATTACAGCACCCTGCAAACTCAGTTTCATCCCTGAGGTTACATAATTCTCTTTTAAATAAGCAGATTTTAATATAGGAATTTGAAACTGTGACAAAAATTAAGAAGATAAAATACCCCTTTATTTTTCTGAACACACTTTCATTGCTTGTAAATTTTCCTCAAAGCGTTAGGAAGCAAACAAGGGCTCTGCTTAATCTAGTGCACAATATTATTCCAGTTATATAATTAAATAAAGACTAAAGGTCCATTAATCTCAAGAAGAAATGGAAAAGACAGTCAGTAACAGATTTCAAAAGAAGCATGGAAGTACCAAGTTGAACGTTAGTTTTACACAAAACTTGGTTTTATTTAGACAAACAATACTTATTTTTCTGAAAAAAAAAACCTGAAGAAATTAATATAAAACAACAAACCTCATCTTCATTTTCAACGTCTTCGTGCACCGATTGTTTTCAAAATGTTCTGCTGGAATACATTTTCTAAAAGCGAGACGAAAAATTAGGTCATTCAAAAAGCAGACCTATAATGTTCCCTGTTTTACTTTCCCACCAGTAGAATAATTAAGCATTTTCACATGCTGCATTCATTTAACAAATGTTAGCTTACACTACTCTGATCAGAACATGGTCAGCAATTATATTCTTTAGCAGATCGGTCCTAAACCAAAATGTATAGAGAACTTCAAAATAAAGCTTGCGGGTTGCACAGCTAAAGCAGAGGATGCAAGGAGGGTGTAAAGAGCGTTTGTGCTCGTTGTCAGCTGATTTGGAAGTTCGTAATACGTTTGACCTGATAGAACATGCAACTAAAATTGGTTTATGGTGGTGCTTTTGCACAGACCACGAAGGACCCACGCTGAACGCGCCCTGAGCTACACTGACTCAATGGGACTTTTCCAAGAGAAGAGCCTGGCATAGAACATGACAAGCTTCAATTACTGCAGCACAAAATAGCCCACTGAGCAAGAGGTACAGACGATTTTCTGTATTCTCCTACTTGGGAAATACAGGGCAGAGCAATTCCAAATTAAATTGAAGACATGAAAACAATCCTGAAGTTAAGAAACAGCAGGGCACGTATATAACACTTGGTGATGTGCCGCAAAGATAAAAAGAGGATCAAAGTAAATTTCTCTATTAGTAGGATGCAGTTACGAAGAATATTCAGTCCAGATCTAATTTTTTAAATGACTGTCTTCTGAATTTACAGTTCATTAAAAAGACAGTTGTGCAGAATTACCCTACGGACTTCACTCAACTCAAAAGGTTCCAGCTGCACCTTTCAGAAACGCCTGATCTTCGTTGCATTGGCAGATATTTATACAATGAAGTTTTAAAATGTGAAAATCAAGAATGGCAAACGCAGTTTTGACATTGAGCAGCCCACTAATGATAGTCTAGAAGCAACATACACACACGCAGAAATAAACCCCTGCGGTGATTACACATTCAGGACGGATGTATCACATACAGTATTTGTCTTTTCCTGAAGACAGGGTGTCAACACTGAAACATTTTACTATACACTATTTTTTTAGCATTAAAAATGTCTATTAGTGGTGAGTAAGCAGTGTGTAACCATTCTTGTCCTCTTTCTGTCTCTTTTGAGGCAGGAAGCAGTTGGCTCAGCTAGGACTTGTGTTAATATCAGTGAAATAAATACTTTATCACATATACCATGTACATGCGTGTGCTAATATAGGGTATTTAGTATAAGACACGGTACATCATCTGTGTAAGGAGACTAATAAATGCAACTGCCTACGTAATGCAAATATCTCCTTGGTGCTAATGTGCTGGGCGTGATGTACTTTAATGCCTTCTGAAGGCGTTTGGTGCTGAAGAAGCTTTCTCACATAGATTAAAGCAGTCAAACTATATTTTTCAAGATTAACGATAACGGTGTGCAACTGGTGATGAAATAGGGCTGGAGTGCTGCAAGCTTAATGTTTACTGACTGAATAAGGTTTCTTAGGTGCATCATTTCAGCTGACAGTGACCGCGGCCGCGTAACCCGACACAGCAGTTTCCACGGCTCAGAGAGCCGTGCTAATTAAAGTCTTGCCATTCGCTCCTGGTTCTTGGCAGATGGGTTTGGGTTCCCAGAGACCCAGAATACGGAGAGAACCACGAAGAGCACCCCAGGCAGTGGCGCACAGCTATTTTTGCGAAGCTGCGTGCGGAGCGCTGAGCCAGTCCATCAGCTGTCCAGAGGAACGGACTGGACAGATAATTAAATTACCAGAGGGGTCAGACCGCTAACACATCGCACTGTACTTCACAGGCTACCCAGACAAATGAGTCCTGATTCCTGGCTGTTTTGGCAGAGTTTAAAAGAAAATAAAATGGGCCGTAATACTAGCGATGTGAGCACGAACAGCTCTGCAGCACAAAGCCTGTGTGAGAGTGGGGGATTTCGTTTTCTACTGTAGTTTTGGTTGGCAGAAGTGA
Source organism: Pampusana beccarii (assembly GCA_013399365.1). Taxonomy (NCBI): domain Eukaryota; kingdom Metazoa; phylum Chordata; class Aves; order Columbiformes; family Columbidae; genus Pampusana; species Pampusana beccarii. The sequence goes on along the minus strand of VWYH01009563.1, from coordinate 25,521 downwards.
CATATCTGTTTACAGAGTAGTCCTTCTTCCACCTATAAGGGAACTAAATTAAGAGTCAAAAAATGGTATCTGCTTTGAAACTTTCGAATAATTGTTCCTTTGCCTCATCTCGCGTCACCTGCTCGAAACTCCAACCAAACAGCACCGAACATTCAACCGTGCTAACAAACCGAGACAAGAACCACCGAAGGAAAGTTTTACATTCTCCCTACAGCTGTATTTCTTTGTGCCACATCAGGAGTTCTTGTCCCAAAATCCCTTTAAAAAGCATGAGTTTTATTTTTATTAATACTTTTATTAATAGCAAAATAGAAAAAACTTTCATTAATAGCAAGAAAAATGGGTCCTACGACTATATGTTCCCCATCTGCAGGGGCATCCACTCCCTCGCAGTGCCAACACCAGGTTTAAATGGTGCCTTAGTGCCAACTACAAACCCAAATTACAGAGAAAAGAGAATAGTTCAGGTCCTTCCTCTTGGAATTTAGGTATCGAAGCACCTTAGAAGAGGCAGTTTAGCAAATCAGGTCTAGACAGGCTGTATAAAAACTGAAGCCATCAAAGCTTTGCTTAGGGGAAGCTCTTCTTTCAGGTACACAGACAAAATTCACTTGTTTCATGTTGTGGTGACAAATACGACAAATTATTTACTTGCTACCTTCGAAAACATTTATCTCAGCATTTGTGAATAGCTTCACTCCCTTCAAACAAGAGGTTCTACTCCATTACCACTGCACCATTTAAAACCTAAAATATTTCTGTTCATTTCCATATACTGGGTACATTAACGAACTTCATTAGACATATAAATCTTAGCTGTGGGAAAGGTGAACAAAAGCTCCCCAAGACAAACAAAAAATATTTCTCAAACTTTAGTTAATCAGCAAGGTCCAATTCTGGATGTGGCCTTGGTGATATCACTTGGAAATAATCAATTTTGACATCAAAATCTGAAAGTAAATTCCTAACATAAAAATACATAGCACCCAACATAACTAATTAAATAAAGCAAGGTCCATTAAAAATTAAAACAAAAAAAAGGAACCCTGAGAATCAGAAAAATGTGTGCCTCAAATACAAAAAATATATTCTGTGTTTTAATTACATACATCCCTTTAATTGAAAAATACTTTGATTAAACTTTCAGTAAAGTGGAACTCAATGAAGTACCAAAGCGCAGCACACGAATCAAGCAGCAAGTGGCACCCAGAACCGGTTCTTGGTCCTGCAAAGACAGGAGCTTGGGCCCTTGGGCCTTCCAGAAACTGCTCACACGAGGGCTCAGCACGTGGGGACACACGGTGTCCCCAAAATACGTCACACAAGCAAGCTCTGCTGGGCACTGGCTAATGATGAGCTATTTCATTGGAGATAAATAATGAATATATAGAATATATACATATACACATAAAAATCCCCGGACTTAAATACATGTATATAGTACATAAATCATGGGGTTTAAGATTCATTCATAGCTGAACAAGCGAAGAGGGAGAAACTCCTGGGTACTCACACACTTTAGAAGTGACCCCCAATTATGAAGCAACACGATCAAAGCTTTAATGCTGAATTTTCAAAGCTATTTGTAACCGTTAAACAAATGTTTCAGCTCACAGGCAAGGCAAAGATTCCTCTGCTTCTTCAATGAAGAGTTAAATTCAAGTAAAAAAAGAGAAAAGAAACTTTTCCGTTATTATGCAAATAATTTATATCATCCGAAACAGAACATACAAGCCCCGATCTTTAGTCTTCTGCCTGGAAAAGGCAGTCGCAGAAGCATATACCCTGCTTGTAATTGTTTTTGCTATAACCTTAGCATTATTTCATTTAGCAAGAGAAGAAAACCCACACTTTGAAATATCAGCATTAGTGCAGAAACCCCTTTACGAGAACGAATTACTTTAGGTTATTGATTTGAGGCTTCAAGGGACATGTATCAAGTTTGGGTTTGCATTAAAAAAAAAAAAAATTGGTAGAAATAGTATTTCAGTAATGCTAATAGAATTGTTGGAGGGTTTTTTCCACCGCTGTGTTTTACAGAAGCGTAAATAGCAGAATGGTGCTGCCCCCGAGGTGTGTGCGCTTGGCTCTCCAAGCAGCATGGAATGGAAAGCCTGAGGTTCCCAGTGACCTAGAAACAACCCAAATCTGCATACATAGTTAACAACAAACAATGAAAAAGTGTTAGGAGCAGTATCTGCTGTTTATATTAAAGAAAAAAAAGTGTTGATCCAATAATAAGATGAAAAATGGCAGAAAGATTTACAGGGAACTGGGGTGTTATCTTCAGCTGCGCTATTGTCGAGAGCAAAAGAAAGTGCCTAACCCACAAACCCCTGGTCTTTTCACAGGCTTTCAGCTTGAGAACCTGCAGCTCTCCAAGCACAGATCCTACCTTGAGTCCAAGGCCAGGGCTGGGATGTGCAACCAAGTCTCTGCTCAGATCTTTACAAAGCCTGGTCCTCAGCTCCTGCCCCACTGGCATCGCGGGCGCTCCTGCCATGGGAGGGTAAAATGTGGGGTTTTTCCGTTTGGAGACCTTTGCCCGGGGTTATTTCTGAAGAAGGCAGGGGTAGGTGCCCATCCTCCCTGTGCGGGGGGCGGTGGGACAGACACGCTCGCTCCTCGGTTATCTGCATTTCACTGATTTGTTGGTGACTCCTCAGCAGCCGGCCATGGGTGTCAGTGCAGGGGCTGGGGCTGGTGAGCGTTCAGCAACACCAGCGAAAAAAAAAAAAAAGATAAAAAGGTGAGTTTTGAAATAAGGGCTGTTGTGGGAGGGATGTGCCCAAGTCCAAGTAACTCCCTGCCGCATTAAATTCTGTAACATATTGTTTTTACCTGAGAAGAGCCACATCCAAATTCAAAGGGAAGATGCGTCCTCCAAAGCCGTGGATAATCACAGGAAATTTTCAGAGCTGTAAAGAACAACTCTCCGCACCACAGATCCACGCAAGTCTGATCCCACAAAGAACACGGGAGGAAAAGGGGTCGGAGGAGCCTTGCGCAGCCCTGGGCTGGGAACCCCGTCACGGCCCCTGGGCTGGCGGGGTCTGTGTCGCCTGGAAGCCGCTTCCAGCATCTCCATCCATCTGCCTACAGGGATTGTTGCCCTTGCAAGAGATGGTGAGGCCTGACTTGCAGTAGGTGATGCACTGCAGCACAAGTGATGGCTGAAGTGTACGTTACTACTGAAAATAAGTAGTAAGACTTGGTGCTAAGGCTGGCGTGCCCAAGCGTCATTGCAGCTGTATGGGGGGTGGAGGAATCTGCCTTCTTTAGAGTGTATTTCACATCTGGACACATTCAACTGCTCTGGAATAATAGTGGAAAAATCCCAAACCACTCTTCCGAAACACATAGACTTCAGGTTAGGTTTGACATGAATTTTGTAGCAGAAATAGGCACTTTTCCATTAAGGCATGCAAAAAGAGGATTAGCCTGCTTAACAGGTGACCTTTTAGCATCTAAATTTTAAATAACTTTTGGACCAGCTTCATTATGTTCTCTGTGTAGTTTTATTTGTATCAATGCCTCTCCTAGTGTTCAAATAAGAGGGTCAACATGGAGAGAAATGCATTTGTTTAAAATTTCTTTGCCTAGGAAAGCAGAACAAATTGCTAAGGTCAATGCTGGCCTTTGATGAGGCATCATCAGCTTCAGAGCACCCACCTTCTGCAGCAATGAGAGAAGTGGATGTTGCTGGGCTGTGGAGTGGGGTGTGCTGGAGATGGGGTCCAGCACCCAGAGCAGGGATCTCAGTGCGATTAATTCCGCAGAGACTGCCCCAAAGTGCATCACATCGGGGCAACGGCGCTGCCACATCGACCCGCTGCAGCACAGGCTACAGACAAACCCGTGGTGACGAGGGAGGGGAAAACGTGGCGGGAAAACAGCCCTAAAACTGCAGGGTGGGAGAAAGGCAAAAAACGGCACTGCCGGAGGAGCTGAATTTTGAAGGCAAATCAGGATCACAATAAAAAAATATGTAACTACAGGAATCTTCTATTCGTAGGTACACAGGGCTTCTTTCTGCAAGATTTATGTGCACGTATCAATACCCACAGAACTCTGGCTTGCCCTAAACCACACCACACATCTTATATGTTCTTAGATGTTTACTTAAAACATTCTTTCCAGTTTCATTTGTTTTGGGGTCTTTTTAAGTTTACTTTGGGGGTTTGGGGTTTTTTTGTACTAATCTAGCTGACACAGCAGGGCAGAGCATCCTCCAGCCCAATCTCAGGCAGCATTGCCAATCTCCAGGCGAGACACATTTCCATCCATTTGAAATATGGTCATTAACATCATTTGTCTGTATTTATTTAATATTTCCCCAGCCGCAGCCAATTTCCGTGATGCATCGCACAACACAGCTGATAAAAACGGCAGTAACCAGGTGTGACAAGTAACAACATCATAATAAATGATGTAACAGCTCTGGGAACCGCAAACCCCAAAAACCAACAAAAACATTGTTTTGCGGATCACATGGCTAAAAGGCATGTAGCGCTTCCCTCACTCATGTATTATTTATATGCTGGATGGTAAAATAAATATTACAACAAACGAAATTTTTTTTCTGCACTCTGCGACTTTGTTCTCTCTGCCGTACCTGGAGGTTTTATTTCTTCTTTTTCTATAAGAGAGTCCTCTCAAATGAGCAATTAGACTTATCTCGCTTGTCCTATTTAAGATCACACTATGATTGTTCTCACTGTGAAACGGTTTGACTACATAAAACTTTACAGCCAGGTAGATTTGTTTGGTTATAAAACATAAAAATACATAATATAATGGGGAGGAGGGTGTTGGCAATAAGAAGCTGAAATGACTGCAGGATTTTTCACGCTTTTCCCTGGAATTATTCCCGTTCTGTAAAATGAAATGAGTCTTGCCATCTGGCTACAAAACCCTCTTAATTTCAACCTTTGATACTCAAAGCCAGTGACTTTGCTGCTTGTCTTCACAATTCTCAAATTGCTACAGAAACCATAAGTACCAAAAAAACCTTACCTAAAGGCAGGAGAGGCCACTGCAGACAAGAAACCAGTGCCAAACTGGTGTGAACTGGGCTCGGGCACATGGATTCCACCAGGCAGGTGACAATCTGAGAGCACGAAGAATATTTATCCTCTTAATACAGAATTGTTCTCTGTTTTTCCTGAGTTTAATGTTTCTACATTTATATAATAATCACATAAAAACCCTGGTTATTGCACTCACAGTCGGGCCTGATCTTTGGCACGTCTTCTACCAATATAAACTGGTTTATTCACTGTCCCTGACTTCTTCCTGTATTTTTACTATGGAAGAAATAAATTTCAGTCCAAAACGCCGATCTGTGGTACTGGCTGTGGTCACACAGCGGGACGAATTTAATTTACAATACTGATTTCTGATAAACACGTTTATCAGAAACACACACTTCAATGAAGCAAAAGTGAAATTTCATTTCCTTTTAAGACAAGTCAGGACCTCCTGGGTCTCCCTACTTTGGAAAGTGCCCCTGATGATCTGGGAAATGAGATTTGCCTTTTTTTTTCCAGACAAGGGATAGTTGCAGTTAATAAATGGCCTAGGAAACGTGCCTCAAGTTAATTACTCACCCTGTTTATTGCTGCACTGCAATCAAATGGAGCTGTTTTGTAGACAAGCTGTTAAATAGAACAAAACAAATAGCAATGCTGATCTGGGAAATTAGAATATCAAAAACCGCACCACAGAGTGTGACGCAAACTTAGGACAAGGCGCAGCTGGAGGGCTCCAAGCTTTCCATCTATGCCGTGTGAAACACCTCCTGGCTCTGATGTTCTGTCTCCATTTGGAAAATAATATAAAATTGGGGTGCACGGTTTTCTTTACCAAGGTCATACAAAATCACCTCCGTGTGAATTTTAATTTTCTGCAGATGTTGCAGTGAACCCCCCTCCCGTAAATCAGATTTTTGGGGCACTTCTTGGAATGAACTGGTGCTAAACAAAACGTGTCCCCTGCCTCTTTGGCAGGGTTGTTTCACTTTGTTTTGTCAGCTTCTCCACAAACCATCATTCTCTGCAAGGTTACAGAAACAAGAAAAAAATCCCCGATTATTCTGTTATTGTTTGTCGTGTTTCTTCAATGTCAGGCATCTTTCTTTCCCGTCTCCTTTGTCATTCCCCTCAATACAGTCTTGTTTGAGGGTGAAGGGAAAGCTTACAGAGCTTTAGAAAATGGTGAAACATTTAGTTATGAAGGCTGGAATTCCTGCTTCTCAACCCCAAACACTTAGTTATTATTATTTAAAAAAAAAAAACAAAAAAAAAACCGCAAAACCAATCATACAAAAAAAAAAAAAAATCCAACCCATTTTGTTCTTCCATCCATTAAAACCAAACCCAAAAGTTCTTTACCCCAAAACCCCACATTTCTGAGACAGTGCACTAACATCAATTTACTGTAAAAAACAAAAGTGCAAACATTTTGAAAAGCCTGACGCGTCTTCCTAACAGAAACGTTATGTGCCATAATGGCACCATTTCACCTGTTGTATTCTAGAAATCTGCTTGCAATTATTAGGCTTATTTCATATTTTAATGTAATTATGTTTGGCCTTTGCTCCAATAAATCCTTGAACCAGAACTGGAAGATAAGAAATTTAAATACCATAAGCCTGCTAAAGATAAAATGCTGAAAGAAAGGTGATGTTGCTTAAATAGCTTTGCTCAAAAATCAATATAGAATACATTCATAAATTAACAATCACTCTACACTAAAACATTTATTGCTGGAGGAACACTCCATAATTAAACTATGGGAATGAAAAACTAATTAAAAATTCATTTTAATTTTGGGGTTCTTTTTAAAGGCTTTGGTTAAAAAAATTAACTTGACTACCCCTGACTTGACTTGTACTGGAGATTGTGCTTGTGAGTTGGTCATGACTCCAAAAACCGTGGTTCTTTAAAGGTCAGGCTCCAGCTAACTGATTTTAAGTGGATTTGTGTCAAAATTCGCTTGGGGTCAGGGCAACTGCAATAGTCAAGAGAGAAAAAAAAAAATTCGCATTTCCAATTCCAAAAAGGGAAAATTCAGTGAATGCCCCTCGTGTCACCAGATATCACTTGTTTTCCTGAGACACCGAGAGAAACTTCTCAAAAAGCTCGGATTCCATTTCCCCACCACCATTTAAATTTTCTAGGATTCTTTTTTCAGGTTCTAACCTCATGTTCACACACAAAGTTGCTTCAGATTCCAGTAGGACACCAAGGAAATGAAGCTGGGCCGACGACCCTTTGCTCTGCCGAGATGGATAAGTGACACAGCCCTGCAGGAGCAAGGCACAAGGTTTAATTCCGTTTTCTTTTGTCATTTCACGTTCCGTTTTGCCTCCCACTGTCAAAACGATCCCTCGCTGTTCGGTAGGAGGCGTCACTGGTTAATCCAGTGGGCACAGAGGGTTACGGGGCAGAATAATTACAGCAGGAAAATGTGATATGCTGTCTACACCACTCATGTTTTATAGACACCCTTGACCTTGTAGCTGCATCCTGAACAGTGCCAATTGCTGCTTTTGCAAGTAAAACATGATTTGTGTTAAATAAGGGAGGAGAAGGAGTAATATGAGGTAGGAAGGATAATTAACTTCCATAAAATAATCAAAGAATTTCTTACAAATTGGCTGTTCCGTTGATTTCTTTGGATAAATTATAACCAAAGCACCTTCTCTTTAAACATCAATCTCTAAATGTATCAGCCATGCAGCGGTGAAACGAACACTGAATGGCCACACTGAGATAAATCTGAAGAAATTATTTCGATTAACAAATCTGCTAGGGAACTGTAATACAGGAATTTAGTCTTTAAGGAAATATATGGTAGTCAGATATTATAACTATAGTTCAGATATTTTGGGTGGGATTGATCTGGGTGCGTAAAAATGGAAATAACATTCTTTTGTAGTTTTAGGATGGTATTAGTAAAGAACGGAAATGTCTGTACCATGAAGGTCACATTAAAGAGCATCATTAATAGATCACTTGACCTTTGCTTCATAGGTCAATTCTGTGAATCGAATTTCCTTCAACATTAAATAGTTTTGTTCACAGTACTTAAAACTACCATCTCACCAGAGGAAAAAAGAAAAAAAGGAAAGCAAGCCGTCCCTTTTCTCACAGATGCAGCAGGGTGACAAGGATGCACAGCTTATTTTGGGGTTCCCCACCACACGAAATGCTGGTTTCAAGAGAGGGAAGGACAATTAGAAATGTCTCCACTCCACACCAGAGGGTTTGGGGGAGTCTGACCCAATGGACATGGAACAATCCCATTTGTTGCCAATGATGACAAAGCCAAGAATGGTTTTGGTGCATCCCAAAACCACCCCAACAAACAGGGTCTCCCCAGCTGTCTGCTCTGCCCAACCAGAGGGAAATGAGAAGAAATATGTTGAGCAAAGTCAAAAAAAATAAATAAGTCTGCTCAAAGTAACTGCCTTCAACCACTGCTGGAAACACAATTCCTTACGCTGCTCTGACCCAACGTATCTGTTTTGTTCTTGCTTATCCCCATGGCAGCACTGAACCCAAGCGAAATTCTCATAGTACTTTTGCACTTATTGTGGGAAATTAGGTGAGATTTTCAAAGATTCGTAGATTTTGGAGCCAGAGGATACCATCACAGTCATGCATCACACAGCCTATGTTTCTTTGAGTGATTGTCACATGAAGATTATAATTTCTGACTAAAGACATATTTTAAAGAAAGAAATCGAGATGCTCTATAAAAAGGTCACTTCATGTAGGATGAATGACAGATGGGACCTAACAGAATAAATACACACAGTACTTTTTTGATACCAAAATACTCCTCAGAGTATGTTTTTCATTACAAATTAATAACGAATAAGACGAAAAGCATAGTGCAAATCTAGCCTGGAGAAGGAATCCTACCTGTCCATACCAAACTGCTTCTGTTCCCCTACCGCATGCTAGAAAGTACATTACATGGAAAACCGAAATATTACTGAAAATCAGCAGAATAGCTAAACAGTGAAGCTGTAAAACCTGAAAATAATCCTTTTCTTTTAATGTAGTTTTGCTTGAGATTTTACCAGCACTCAGCCAAGTAAGCAGTTTGCTGTCTTCATGCACATGCGAAGGAACATATTTCATCTATCGGCATTTACACCTTCTGCAACCAAGCAGTAACCAGGCCACATTAACAAGGACATGCTGGAAGGGATTGAATACGACTTGCAAAGACACCAGAGGGTCATCACTACTATTGCCAATTAATGACAAACCCAAAGAAAAATAAAATTGCTCATAAAACCCTATATAAAGGGCCTTGAGAATCACAGGTGATGCGATGGGCAGCTCCTCTCTGGGTGACGTGCAGACACCAGGGACATCCAGCAATGACAGGGCAGGTGCTCCAGGCACAATCCAGCTACAATTTCAGTGTTACTTGCAATGTAAGGACCCTCAATTCTCTAAAAGCCTCCTGCAAAATAGGGAGATGGACTCAAAAATATCTAATTTAGACACTCCAGGAGAGACTGACAACTTTTTTTATTGTTCTTTTTTTGTTTGTTTGTTTGTCTCAAATGTGAAATGGCACATTTTTAGGGACAAAGACAGTGAGGCTCATCACAAGATATCCATCATTACTTATTTAGATCACACTGAGGCTGAGTGCGCTTATCCCCCCATAAGAAAAACTCAGCTGTTCATGGAGAACATTTATTGGAACCAGAGCAAAAAGAAAACTAAAAAATAAAAAGCAAGCAAGCCCTGTCCTCTCTGTTCCTCTACCTGGGTCCAGACACGATTTCAGAATTTCACCAGGACACCTCTGCAGACCCAGGGGAATCTCTTCTCCTCCCCGTGAGTCTGCAGGTCTGGTATCACCAAAACTGCTGCCGGACACAAGAGGACCCATCTCAGAACGTACCCGTTATCCGAACGCTGGAGAAAACGCCCATAGCATGAACAACGACTGCAATCATGTCCCATTAGTAAAACTAATGGCATTTCAGGTACCTTGCACGTTTCTGTTTATTCGAATCACTTGCATATTTTATAATATACTGGATGCATTTCTAAGGAAAATTAAAAGTTACCATGGCACATTTATCCCACCATCCTACAGTTTTTCCCTGACTTTTGGCAGCTGACAAGGCAACTCATAAAGGACAATTCACCAAAGCAAGCAGTGATTTTCCATAGTCCGTAAAAGGAGATTTTTCACCCTGAAACTGCAGACATTTGCAGTTTCTGATGGCTGGAGCCAAGCCTGATGGTAACAGAGACTTTGCTGCTCCCAATCCTGGGTATGCACAAAGGGGCATTTTTTGCAATTTAAGTCTTCCTTGCTTTGAAAAAGAACTCACGAGGAATTAGAACATACGTGCAATGGTTAGCGCAACAGCTCACAGCATGGAAGGGGAACTTAAATCATATACAGAAATAAAACACTATTAATTGTGATACAGTATTTATACCCACAAGTAGTCCTTAATTCTAGAGTCACTGAACTCTTAGCTGCTAATATATTTTTTCTCTTAAGTATTATTTTAAATAATGCAAGAGCATTTGTTCCTCGCAAATCACAAGCCAGGTTACAAGTCATTAAAAAAAAAAAAAAAAAATCAGCTAATTGATTTTCCAGCACAAAATATGGAGCAAATATTGTGGAATTCTTTCCCCATTACAAACAATTAAAGTCTCAAAATGTGTGTCAGGTGGGGGTCTCTGACAAACCTCACTTTTTAAACCTAATCCGTTAGTGCACGTTGATGAACAGAAGTCAGACACATGGATGTTCTAATCCTGCACTCATCAAATAAATCACTGCACCTCTGTTCTCCCATCAGGTTAGTGGAGACAGTGATGATGACTGCTCCATAAAACCCTTCGAGATTTACTGTTTAAAAACAATCTGTGTGAAAGATAGGTATACCATTCACTTGATTAGATTCTTTTATATCACTGCTTTTATCATAAATTTCCTCAAGTAGTGAATTAAAGATAATTGGTAGGCAAAAAGACAGGTGCAGCTGGGTGGTTACACTGGAACTAAACAAATCTCTTGAAAAATTGTCAGTGTTCTCCATTTGTGTAAGGAACAGCAATTTAGAGAAAAAAAAAGAAAAAAGAAAAAAGAGAGCACTAGCATCTCTTCTGAAGGGTACCACGGCTTCCTGAGGATGCCCCGTCTAACACAAGAAACACTGAGTTGGAAATTAAACTCTTCGCATTCATTGGCCTTCAAATAGAATAACAGTGCCAACATCAACTGGAAAAAATACAGAAAACTTTCCAAATCCACGAGAATGGAAAGTAACGCTATGCTTTAAGAAAAAAGCCTTTTATCATAAACTGGATGGTTTCGTTTTCACAAGCACAAATACAGTTTGTTCAATTGAGCTGACATGGGAGTTTTTATAGAGATAATAAAAGAAACTACCAAGGAAAATACAAGGCAGATCCTTGCCAGAATCGATCAAGAAGCCTTGAAGAGAATATAAGAAAAGCAAAGCAAATATGCCAGCCAATTCAGAAGTTTGAAAGAAGAAAGAAAAATATAATTCAATTATACAATAAAAGATCACTGAACAATCCAAAAGCTATGTAGAATCAGGTAATGAAATATTAAAATAGTCAAACCTGAAATAATACCTAAGAAAGTAAGCTCAATGAAGACAACACAATTGAAAAGTAATTACAATGGTAGAAACGACTGATTTATGAATGAGTTCAGCACAGCTGAATAGCTGGATTTTTGCAGGAACGATTTCTTCTGAAGAAACAAAAAGTGCAAAAAGAAAAATGCTGGCAGTGAAATAACAAGGAGATTATTATGGATTTTAAAAGAATCTTGTCAGCATGTGAACAGAAGATGTACCTGATGTGAAGTAGCTTTCAGTATGAAGAGAAAAAAATGAAAGGACAGGTAAAGTTATAAATCATATTAGGAATTAATGAGAATTAACAAAAGCACAATTGTTCACCATTACTTCAGAAGATAACAAAATTCTAATACACAGGAAAACTTACGGGAATGGAAAAAATGAGGATTTTTGCGGAGGAGACATAATTTCTTCTTCTCGGTGATGCTGCCCCATCGAGCATTTAGAGGCACAAATGTGGTTTTCCGTGTTTTTCAGTCTATCTTCAGCGTTTTCTCTGCAGGTTTTACACTTGAGGGGTTTTCCCCCGATGGTTGCTGACGGGACGGCTTGAGCAGCAACTAAACAGGAATCAACGCTGAAAGCAGGAAAGATGTGTTTCTCGGTCACAACTCACTGCAGCGCAGCCAGCGCCGGAGGACACTGCAAAACTAAAACTTACAGGGAGTCTGAAAACCTCGGCTTCAAAGCCTGAGTTTGGAGGCACAAACTAACAAACACGTCATCTCAGGCCCGTAAAATTCACTCGGAAACTTTGGGTGCTGATAAGGGAAATAAACAGTGACAATTCGGATGCGCAGGTGTTACCTTGGCTGCACCGCACCAGACAAATTTACTTTTTCACTTAACGTTTGTACGAAGTTAAGAAAACGTGCTCTCCTCCAGAGGGCCCTGGCGAGGAACGCTGCTGCTCTACACGGGGCACTCCAGTGAAACAACTGGCTTGTCTGGTGCAGTTAACGAAGCTTCAGAAGCAGAGAACGAACTATCGCACGTTCCGCTGACATTATTTAGCACAGATGTGTGGGGAGGGAACGCAGAACTCAGTTCGTTAAGCCAGCCAAGTGCCTGGGACCGACCCTGCAGAAGTGCTGCGTTTAGTTACCGAATTCCCCCGAAAGGCAGTAAGATCTCCGATCAACTACATCTTTCTCAAGTGAAGGCAATCTGGATACAGTCATAGAAGTTCATCTGCTGATTTAGTGCGAGCACAACCTCACTGCACTTGGCAGAGGATGCTCGGGAGCTGTTTCTCCGGCCGTCTGCAGCTGTTGGGAGGTGTCTGCACACTTTTTGCAGCAGTATTTAAAATCTGCGTGTATCTGGGGTTCTGCGCAGGCACCGCAAGCAGCAGCAGCACGTGGTGTGGGGTCAGGCTGCACATCGGAGGCTCGGGCAGCACTTAGTGCTTCAGATAACACACATCTCATGCTAAAATAGGGGACTTGGTGTCACCAGTAATAGTGACAGTCTTTGCGCTGCTGCTTTGGGGCTTGTGATAGCATCAGCTCCAGCCACAAGCTGAACCACCGCGGATGAGGAGGTCTGTACACACACAGCTCCTGCCTGCAGACCATCAGACATCAGGTTAAACATGGGGAAGGAATTGTTGGCCCTGAGGGTGGTGAGAGCCTGGCCCAGGTTCCCAGAGAGGTGGTGGATGAACCATCCCTGGAGACATCCCAGGCCAGGCTGGACGGGGCCCTGAGCAACCTGAGCTGGTGAAGATGTCCCTGTCATGGCAGTGGGGAATGGGGTGGCTGGGAAGGTCCATCCAACCCAAACCCTTCTATGATTCCATGATCTCCACGTGGGATCTAAAGAGACCCATGGCTTTCAGGAGAAAATGCAGCTTCTGGCAACCTGGAACTCCTGCTCTGGCAGCTCTGGATTGTCAGCAAAAGAAAGAGTCATTTTCCCGTTTTCCCTGGATCCTCATCTGCTGGGGAAATTTTAGGAAGCAGTCATCATTATTTTTTCACTGCACTGCAGCTGCCCAGTGCTGCCCAACAAACACCGTGTGGAAGGTTTACTGGGAAGCCGGGGCAGCAGCCGTGCCCTGGCCAGCCCAGCATTCCGGCAGGAGCATCCCCACCACCCGCACCACCAGCTCCTGCATCCCCCCGCTGGGCAGCGGGAGCTCTCGGGGATTCCCGCACACCACAGCTCCTGCTTTCTGCCCACATTTTGAGCAACTGTAGTCACATAATATCTACACAGCACCACTCACAGAGGCTGCCTGCAAAAGGATAAATTGATTTCAAGAAGACCTTTCTTTCTGATTTCCATCCTACCAGCACGGTCCACACTTGTTGCCCGGGCTGCCATCTGGTACGCTTTGCGTTAGGATTCCCGCAAGAGCTGAGAAGGGGATCACACATTCTCCTGCAGCAGTGCCTTTCATAGGAAGCTGACCACGTTTTTTTGACATCTGTCCCAGCAAACTGTTGCTCTGCTTACTCCTTTTGACCTGCTGCCAGCTGGAAGTTCCCGCTCCCCTGCACGGTCTGTCCTACATCAGAGCACATGGTTCTCAAGTGACCGCTTCTGCTTTTATTCTCTAAGGTCTCAGGCTGTAACTACAAGTAAATACATCATACCTTCCCATTTATGTACTGCCTACATGTCACTGGTCACATGTAACTTTGATTTATTTTCAAAAAGCTAGAGAATACCAGACATATTGTTCATGTTGTTAGTGGTTTTTCAAACCTCTTAAACCCACCCTACATTTCCCAGCCTAACCTGTGGTCCCAGCATCCTTCCCACACACCCCAGCTCATCTTTCCTCTTTGGGAAACTAAGGCAGGGATTTTTTTATTCCATAATCAGATGTCAGAGCAACAACGACAACTTGCACAGAAAATTCCAGCCTAAATTATTTAAGATTTGGCTAATGAACACATGGCTGAAAATAAAAAAAATCTTATTAATATAATACCATAGACACACCAGTAAGGGTGCATCAGCCCCACCTCAGAGACAAGTGTCATACACACAAAACTTCTCTGTTTTCTGGTTTTGTTTCATGATATTGAATATCTGGAAGGCTCTTAAAAAAGAAAATGTATTTGTTTCATTCATGAAGAAAAATCCAGGCAGCTGGTATGAGCTGTGGTGTTGTGATCCAGGAACCACATTTTCCAGGCCAGCACACCAGCTTGTATCTCCCTGGCTTCAAAGCATCTACTAAAGCAGAAACTTTTTACATTTAGAGTAAGGAAAATCTTGCTACGCTAACTTAAGGCAATTCTCAGTTGTTAAATTTAATTTCCCATCAATAAATCTAATAATCTAATTCAATTTCTGATTCTTAATAAAAATTATTTCCTATGTCATTATAGCCACAGTCTGTAATATCTGAGGCTCAATAGGATTACAGTCTGTGTAAATACAATCTCTGCAAACAGATGGATTTTACATGCAGATGGAGAAACACAAAACGGTATTAGCAGCTAAGTCAGCTTCAAACACCTATCATTTTGAAATAAGATAAACAATAAAATTACCGGGTTTTTTTTTTCTCTGTCACACTGAGGAGAAAGGAAAATCTGTGATTTTGTGTTCTTTAATTTCACAAGGCTTAGGATGTTCCCTGTCAGGAATTGAATTGTCTTAAATACATCCCTGCCAGAAAAATTAGGAGTGTCCTCAAGGTTATTTGGGACGCTGCAAACACTGGAAACCTTTCTCTTTGAATGTGAAAATTACTGTGACAGATGTTTGTGCAGATGTTAACAAACCCACCTGACCACAGTTCTGACAGTTGCGAGACCATTTTTGATAATATATTTGCATGCCAAAATGTTGCTACGCTAAAGTAAACTCTCTATTTCCTAGCTGACATGTACGAGCGTGCCATGCAGCACAGCAGGTTACAGATAGAGACAGACGGAAGGGTTCCTCCTCTGTCGGAATTTGTTCCCTGTGTCCCATTCACAAGCCACTGCAGAGTATCCAAGTTAACGCTTCCGGAATTGTTTTTGAGCATCAGATTGAGAATCACACAAAAATGCAGGAAAAGAATGACTGAAAGGTTCTGGATCAGAAATAAGTTAAAATCCATCACTGTCAGTGGCTGGCACTTAAATTCCTCACTGTTCACATAAACCGGGAGAGAGAGAGAAGAGAAGATAAAAAAACGAAATCAAAGGAAAAGACATAAGGAGAAAACTTTGCGGAATACAAATCAGAGCTGACACCCAGCTGGTGTGAGGCTGTTAATCGTTTCTCTGGGAAGACGATCCCCACGGGTTCTGAAATGGGACAGCCTCAGGTTTGAAGTCATTTACCAAGTATATTGTTAAGAGGTATCTTTAGGCAAAATCACTTGTCTGTTTGTTTTGTTTTGTTTTTCTTTTTTTAAAATTATTTAGCTGTAGGAAGTATCGTTATGGCCAGCCTGTCACTTCCTAATCTGTCTTTATTTCTCTCAATTAGGGCAGCTCGAGCCTGGAGCAGAGGAGGATGCTCGGACTGTAGGACCCTTCAACTTCTCAGGTTCCTCAGCTCCAGTTTCATTTCTTGAGAACGCATTTTCTAGACAAGCAAAAATACTAGCATTCGCTCCTTTCCCTTCTTAGGGAGGCATTGAAGCCAAATATGGGACTGTGTGGGGAATTACAGCAGTGAGGAAGAAGCATAAATGCACATTTTACTGCTTGAGTTCTAAAGAGAACGTCCTTTTCGTTTTACTTCTCTCTCTACACAAATACGTTTCCCCTCATGCATTCCCTCCCCTTTGCCCAGTCACTGGACCCCCGTCCCAGGTTTTCACTGGTAAAAATCAGATCCCTGCAGTGGAGGCTCTGGACCCAGCATGAAGCACAGCCCAGATTCCTGGTAAAGATGACCAAAAAAGGCCTAGAAAACCAGAAAACAACCAACTAACCATAGCAGTCCCTCCTGGAGAAGGCTTAGGGATAGAGAAAATTTGATTTGTACTTAAGATACTTTGAACACCTGAGATGGATTTCTATAGAGAACAGAGGGTCAAGAGAAAATACGATGAGTAAATGATCTTGTTATTTTCCAAATGCAGCTGGATTATAGGACAGCACTTTCTGCTTTCGTTGTTTAATGGGTGGGGTGACCCCTGGAATAAACATGGATTATATATGAGAGCAGTGCATTTTTCCTGGAATGGCTTCTGAAATCACACCAAATACTTTGAATGTCAGCAGCCCACCCACAAACCAACAACCAGCTCCAGAGACGTTACTGTGGCTCATGACACAGCAGGTTATAAACTGGCGTTTTGTAGAGATACAGCCACAAAACCGGTGCAAACTCCTAAACCTCCTGTAATCCAGAGGAGAGGAACAAATCGCAATTCTTTTTCTGGTTCAACACCCAAGATGTCCAAAGAAAACCATTCCCCAGAGAGCCAAGATTACCCACGTACTGGCATCTTCCCTGGTTAATTCACAGGGCCTTACTCTACACATCAATATGTATATGAAGTACTAACTTGCTCTCTGCGGACAGAAGAGAAAGTTCAAATAATTATTCATTTGTGATCATTATCCAATTAATTTAAAGAGTACCTAGATAACCCTTAGTGTCCTATTGACTGGGATTAGTAGAAAGCACAACGAAAAGCAAGAGTGAATACCTGCATAAGAATGATATAGTTGCGTTTCAGAAATGGAAAAAATCTCCTTTACAAACCTGTAGCTGCCAACAGGGACATGGAAAAGGCCGATGCGGGTAATGAATTTTACCTGGATGGCAAGGAGGATTTTTCCTGAAGTCGTCCGTCAAAGGGAGGTTTTTAGAGAAAGCGAGCAGGGGTGGTTAATCAGGACGAAGGCAGGAACAAGCTGCCTGTTCTGGCAGCTGAAGTTCACCCATGAAGGGACCTGTGCATCCACCTGAAAGAGGGATTGGTGAAATCATCGCTTGCTGTGAAAGCAAAGTCGTCCCAGATGCACAGCACCACGTACCGCAGCTTCTCTGCCAGCACAACTGCGCAAACGAGGGGTTTTAGCCAGGAAACCAGGTGGTTGATGAGGAACACATCTAGGTCTACAGCACCACAGGAGCCTCATCTCCACCAAAGCACCGAACCAAGGGAGGTTCTTGTGGTGCTTCTGCACTTACTGAGGCGGCTCCCAGCTCCTGTCCCTTCTCCAGAACATTTGGAGGAGCACACAACTCCACCACGGGCAACGGGTGCATCTAAAACTGAGACAATATAGCTGGCAAGGTCATGGCTCTTGTGCTGGGAAGCACATGTCGTGCGCAGGAAGATTTTTCTTCTCTTTTATCACCAGCTTTTATTATTGATGGGGGTTCAGTGCCAGCTGCGATCATAAATTCATAAGTGTTAACCAAAATAAGTAATTTCTATAAAGTTTTGTTTTTCGTAACATGGTCATCCCCTTTTTTCTTACCTTCATTCATCCTTCCTATAAGGGGGAAAAAAAGTAGTGACTCAGTATAGCACATATACATCAATTACTAAGTTTGTGTTTCTAGCAAGACCAGCCATATAATCGTCATGCAAAAGCCTTCCTTGGCAAGTTTCTAATTCACCCTACACCTTACTGGTCTGCCCGTGCTGGCAGGACAGGAGGTTGTTTATCAGGAACTGTTTTTCACAGGAAAGTTGGCAGACTTTCCCTTTTACTTTTCTGAATTTTATTCTCTAAAGTTAAAGCTGCTGGCAACCAGGAAATATCTCTGTTTGAACTACAACAAAGGCACACAACACACCTCCTCACCCACTCCGCAAAGCCTGTAATAAATGGGGTGGTTCACTCAGTGTGCAGATAAAGCGTACAGTCTGGAATCCATGCAGAAATAACTGCAAATGAAGTGACTTGTTTTTTTAATACAACCAAGTCTGGGTCTATTGATAGCACTGTAGAAATATTACTCTCTGAATTTTCTTACCCTGTATACATTTTTTACTCGTATCACTCCAGACATAGCTGGTATTATCTCAGAAAATGCAAACATCTGCCTAATTTGGTTCGGCTTCAGCTCTGCTACAGCAAGGAGTTGACCTCCTTCTAGGGAAAACACTTGATTATTCTGCTCAGAAGTGAACCAGGCAAAGAACAAGCCCCTGATTTCATCAGCCGAGGAGAACATGGTTAGCAGAAATCTCTCTGCGAGGTGACTGATGTTAAATGACATTCCACACTAAACCCCCTTAGCAGACAGCGTGCCTGGGGGTGCTTTGTTTTCAGCTGTTTGGGGTTGGTGGATCTGGGTAGTCTGTTAGAATTCACGTGTGTTATGATGTACCAGCGACCCCTTCTGTGCTGGGCCAGCTGTCATTATTGTCTCTTCCCCAGTTTCCCTTCTCTAAACATGCCAAACTCTTTTCTCTCAGTCCAAAAGAAAGGTCGGTTCTATGGTTTCTCTGACCCAACGTTCTGTCTCAAGATGGAAAATAGCTGGGGAGTCAGAAAAAAAAACATTATAGCCCAGGAAAACTTCCCTCAGAAACCCCTGCTGAGTTCCAGCAACTTGCAAGACCAAGTTTGATGGAGATTTTGAAACTGGCATCTCTGTGCACTTTAATAGCCATTGATGATCTTATTTTCCATAACTTCTACTAATTAGCTTTTTACTCGTTTCCACCTTGCAGTCCTTTAGCAGTCCCACAATTCAGTTAAGCACCCTAAACGCTCCTCTCTTTGCGAGGTGGTAGGTCATTTGTTTGGGGGTTTTTTCCTCCATTTTTTTTTTTCTCAGGAATTTCGTTGTGCAGAACAGAGCATCCCTGTAAGATTCCTGTGATGAGCACTAGCCAACTGTCCTTCCCAACCCTCCTTCTGCCAGCTGTCCATGATGTTATTTGTCTGCATTACAGCCTCCTCAGACCACCTCTTCACCAGCCCGAGGCCAAACCTGTTCCCTGCAGCTGGTAATTCCCAGAGCTGCTGTATCCAAACCCAAGATCTCTGCTGACAGAGGTTTAGAGCTGGCCTGGCATGAGAAGGGCTGGAAATATTTATTCCCGTTTGCATTATCCCGGAGTTTCACCTTTGTATGCCGTGATATATTTAACACCTCATCACTGAGGTCCTTTTGCAAAAGCTCCCTACTAACAACTTCTCTCTTTTGCGAGATCTGTTTTTAATAGGTGGGTGGAAAAGTAGTAAACAACCCCTAATATCAGTCCATAGTGATCAATAATAACATTTTGGATGGATTGCAGTAGCAGAACAAGAGAGTCCTGCTCTCTGTCGTCCCAACTTGCAGAGAGTTGAGGTACGAAAGTACCGTACACCAAATGCAGGTTAATAGAAAAATAAATGGAACAGTTTAATAGAACAATGAAAAGGCATGTGTTAAATAGTCTTAAGTGTTGCTATACAATTATTTGGCTATATCACGGTAAGTATATAAACAATACATCAAAAGAGACCTGACATTTATTACTTTCTTCTCAGGTTCACCTAACAACTTTTCCAAGAAAAATGAGTCTGTTGCAGAAGCAACTGCACAACGCAAATGCAAAGCCATGACCGTACACTGAATTTGCCTTCTCCACAAGGCTGAGAACCGGCTCCTGCAGGCCAGGGCTGGAGTCACAGTCTTGATATTGAATCACAATGATTTATTCAAACCCACAAGCAAGGCTGCAGATGAATGATTTAAGATATCACTCATTACGACTCCACAGGAGCATCGAGCTGGGTTATCCCCTATTATGATGCTATTTTCCCTGGCTTTGAAACCTTGAGCAATTTTATGGGATCTAACAGGCATTACAAGAGGAGTCAAGTTGCATAAATTACTTCCTCGTGAAGATAATTTCCGTTTCAGGAAGCGGCACAGGTAAAGTGACACCTGTAACCTTGGAGAAACTTGGGTAATATCTCTAAGTCCGTGCCGAATTGTTCTAAATCAAAAAGCTTAATTTTTGACAAGAATTTGCAGTTCATCCTTGTTTATAGCTCACGAGTTTAAGTAGATAGCAAATGGTTTAATTTATTTAATAATTTAGTTGAATATGGGATTGAATAAATTGGTTAGAGATAATTGAGACCTATGAGCACAAGATTCAAGAAAGACCTTAACAGGCAGAATTCCCCAAACCCACACTTGCGAGTGTAGATAAGTGCAGTTCAGAGGATTTCTCCTCCAGGTTTGAATTCTTTCTCTTATGCAACACTATCTGGATGCTGCAAAGACATATTCCAATTAAAAAAAAGTTGGAATTCAATTTTTGCCACAGAACAAACGTATTAAGGCTAAATAAAACTGCAGCAGTTTCTGAAACGAGAGATTTTTTAAAAAAAAAAAAAAAAAAGTCTTTTTTTAAAGTTAAAAATAGGTTAGCTGATCTGGATCCCAGAGATGTATATTTCAAATATATATTGAAAGATGAAAATATTCTCAGCTCAGAGGGATATGTATAGTGCTTAGTTTCTGGTCCAAAACACAAAAATATAAGAATCACTCCAGATCAGTTGAGCTCATGAATTCTCTACCTTACCAACAACCTGCCAGCAATCCCTCCTAAGCTAACAAATAAAAACCCGATAGGGTGGGTAGGAATCCCTGGAGCAGAGCACCAACACCTTCTCCTTCCCACAGACACAAGCAGGAGCCCCCGGGCCCCTCCTGAGAACAGATGTGCGTCCACAGCTGCACACCAGAGCCCACCAAGACCTTTGGGGAAGGGTCCTGGGAGACTTCCACCCGTATTTCCAAAAGAAAAGGTTCAGAGAAATGAGATGTTCAAGTGTCTCGCTCTACACATAACCACCTGAACTCCATTTTCCTCTTTGTGCAGCCTTTCCCCGTTGACATTTTGCTTCTTCTAGATAGAAAACATTCCAGTTGCTTTACCTATGGTTATTTCAGGGCTGCTTTTGGATACTATAAGACTATATAGGTTATTTCAGGGTTATGGCAGGTTATTTCAGGGCTGGTTTTGGATACTATAAGACTATATATGCAGTTGCTTGAGTGTTCAGAATCTGCTAGTTCCACAACTCAAATACAATACCAGAAAAAACAGAAAACAGGAGTGACAAATGCTCTCTCCAAAGGCTTCTGCAGTTCTCAGAGAGTTTCCAAGAGCCCATGTCAGCCTACGAGCATTCAGAGCATTCCCGGTATTTACCATAATATATCAGACTGGTATTTCGTCTCACCCAATTTTCTGTCCGCGACTTGGCAGAAAGGTGCAAGGCAGCCCTCACTAAACTGCCTGTAAAGAATATGAGCTCAGAAATGTCAATCAGAAAAGCTCTTACCTATTTACAAAGCTGGTTTGCATCATCTCATGGAAAAAACCTGGTTTAGCTTGACTGACCTTGCATGTCTTCAGCTGATGCCTCGTATAAATAGTTTGAAGACAAACTGGAATCTGCAAAATTCTTGTTCTCTTCCATCGGTTCCTTCATCCAGCATCCAGTTCCCAGAATTTAAATCTCATTTTCTGTGGATGTTTTATCACAGCAAAGACCAGCAGAACAGTGCAAGCAGGTCCAAAGCCTAGGAGAGCAGACAGTGGCATCGGATTTACTGACACAGCCTTATAAACGCTTTTCACTGCAACCTTGGCAGACAAACCAAGAACTCAACCCAAGATCTCCAGCAGAGCTGTAGGAATAATTGATTTTTCAGTTCAGCAGCCAAATTGGAAAAGGAAATAGTTTGAAATTACCCGGAATGTTATTTTGCTGGTGTTGTCACTCGGTGGAACTGGGTGAGGATGTGCTGCTTCTCCTTCACCAGCAGCCTGGCCATCAGGATTTTCAGCCAGCACATGGGTGACCAGGGTTGAACCCCTGACTCCTCTGCCCCTCGGATAGAACGGCTCTTGTTGTCACCTCACTACGGATTTGGAAGGAGGTTGCTCTTGTTCCCATGGGTTATTTCACCACCCAGCAGAAGAGAAAACCAGATGTCCTCCCACCAGGGCAGGAGATGTGTCCCACGCAGCAGGCGACTGAATTATTATACTCTTGGCGCTCGAGTGCTCTGCATCAAGTGAAGCAGAACAGCAGAGCAGCCACCAAACACACACCAGCTGGGCTGTTCCCCTGGGAGCAGAGAAACTGCTTCAAATCCCCACCATGGAATCTCTATTTCACAAATGAAAATATGGGCTTCTCCTGCCTGGGGCCAAAGCCAGCAATGGATGCGTGCAGAGAAGCATAAGAACAGGAAAGGCACATATTGAGATTTCGCTGGGATCCTCTCCCATACACCAGCAACGGCCAAACACAATTTATCGCTTGTTTAGTTGCCTTGGATGGACACTTTTCCCAGTGTTTTACTACTTCAGAATGCCTTAACCAGCTGCAAATTTGCTGTGAGCCATCAGGTAAGGGGGCATCCTTCCCCTCCCGAGCTTTGCATCTAGACACTGGAAAAATAAAACAAACCAAAAAATCCGCACAACGACCAAGATTTCTGATGAGTTCCAGGAAATCACCAGCCCCATTTTTTCATCACAGTCTGAAGGCACCATTGAAAGAGAACGGCTTTTTCTTGCTGAAGTCAGATAGACACGTTGTTTAACTGTAAATAGCCACATTGTTTAAGTGTAAATAGTAAAATATCACTAAAATCTACGGAATAAAAACCATCTCTGTTTCGAATTAGAAATGCCAGAGATATAAAGTCTTTTTACATTCATTTAGAAAGATAATTATCTAATAGAGAGAAATGCTTTACAAAACGCTTGAATATGTTCATTCTGGTCTATTTGTAAGACTAATCAGGTTAGAAATCCCTAGTTTTCTCTCATAAACAAGGTCATAAAATGCCTTAAAAATCTCGCGGGAAATTCATGATAATTTATTCAGTATGCTATGAAAGAGTAAATCTCTGCTATGCTTATGGATACTTCCCAAATACATGTACATTTTAATTAATTCCATTAATTTTAAAGCATTGCTTGCTTGTTTAACCTCTAAAGAAAGCAGCTTTCTTGAATGGAAATTAAGTTTTGAGCTTCTAAGTGTGGGGTTTTTACAATAACCAACACCGAAAAACACAAAACCTTTCTTGCTGCGTGGAAAGCTTGATTTGTTTTTCTCAGATATATATTTTCGCAGCAGTGACAGCAACTTCTAGCATAGTACATGCCTCCTATATATGTAACGCCATGCAGGACCAAAAATAATTATTCACTTTATTATAGGTCTACAGAGAGAGGTATATTTGAGTTTGAGGTTAATATGACAATCAGTATTTTCAACTTCTTATAACTTTGGAATAATAGTTCTTTCCAGCTGATGTTTGTGTCTAATCTAAGATCATAGGCTCTAAACATTCAAAAATATTCAGTTCTGGCACCATGCTGCACTCGGAGAAAAAAAAATCAATATGGCTTTCTTAACTTTTCTTACAAATGGCTTTATTTACTTTAAAAGCTGAGTTTAAGATTTATTAGTCCTTTAACTTTAGTCACTTTTGCTATCTGGAAACATCCACCATGCTCTAGGTTGCTGTTATTGTACCTTACACAGACAAATTCAGCTCCAAACCAGCAATATTGTCTCCAGCGTGGCCCATCACTAAATCAGGGTCACTATCAGAAATTCCCAAGTACACTGACCAAAGGCACAGTGAAAGTAATATATGAGGTTATAGGAGGTATATAATGTGTTATCGTTCCTTGCAGGTCAAGTTTTCTAAACCTCTTATCGTTCCTGACCTGGTCTGATTCCTTGCAGCAACTCCTATTAACCTGGGCATCATGTTTTATGTGAATCTTTATCAGAACTCAGGATTTCAAGACCAATTAAAACATCCCAAAGGAAAATCTGGTATTTAGTTTCACAATTTCTCCTCATTTTTCGTTGCTTGTCAGATTTACCAGGCTCAGTGCTCTCATTAGTGCTCATTTCAACTTGATAAGCAAATAATCCAGAATTTTTGGCCAATTAAATAATTACTTGTAATTCATATATATGTTTTCACACATACAGAAGTTATGTTGAGTGGTACGATATAACTGTTAAAAGAACATTTTCACAAGTAGAAAGGTGCGAGAGCCTTATATAATACTTGTCAACGTGTGTGTTGCAAGGTATTTGAAAAACATTCAGTTCATCAGACACCATAAAAACACTCAGGACTAAAACTGCAGGCACAGCTTTTCCTTGGATATAATTTTCCCTATTTTAACAAAAATCTGTCAGAAAACTACACAAGACGGTTTATTTAGGCAGACTTTAAAAGCTTGGTATTTGTACATACTGCAATATGTGTGCTATGTTACTGACAGCACAAAACAAATCTTACTTTACTGTACGGATTTAAACTGTCAAAAGAATTTCTTGTGTGTTCCTAAAGATAGCGTAAGTCATGGCAAAAATCATTATATATCCAAGAGAATAAACGCTTTCTCCAGATTCTCTTATTCTAGGCCTTTTTCCAGGCTGCCTCCAGAACCCGTCTCTGAGTATCTGAAGAAAACCAGAACACACAATATGCTATGAAACCAAGTTTCATTTAAAACAGTTGCTTTGTCTCTATTTACTGGTAAGAAAAGCTAATAAGAAAAAGTCGCAAGTTCATTTTCCTGCTAAATGCACCGGAAGCGCGTGACAAAAACCAACGCAAGGGTGGTTCTGGACCCATTCCGAAAAACCAGCTCTCTGAGCAATCAGCTTACTTTGTAAACTTCAGACCTTCGCCATCTCTCTGGGCTGCTCAGATACTGCAGGATTGTTTAGTAATCCCCTGATATTTTTCTGCTTCTGTAGCTTGGATGTCTCAAGGAGAGGAGCAGGAAGGATGGAGAACTCGGCAGGACCAGAGCTGTCAGCCAGCCCATCTGCAGGTGGTGGAACTTAGAAACACGGAGTCATTGAGGTCGGAAAAGTCCTTTAAGACCACCGTGTCCAACCATTAACCCAGCACTG
>VWYH01009562.1:419287-548758 GCA_013399365.1 Pampusana beccarii | reverse complement strand
ACTTAAGAAACTGAGAGCTCACATTGCACAAATGAGTAAAAT
The DNA here is from genome assembly GCA_013399365.1 of Pampusana beccarii. Lineage (NCBI taxonomy): Eukaryota > Metazoa > Chordata > Aves > Columbiformes > Columbidae > Pampusana > Pampusana beccarii. The sequence goes on along the minus strand of VWYH01009562.1, from coordinate 548,716 downwards.
GAGTGCAGATTTTTTTGTAGTAACCTATTCTAATAGTGCAAAAGCAGCAATAAAAATGTCTTGGTGAGACTGAAGGAAATGAATTGAAGTGGTCAGATTGCTGCAAGCTTATGTAGGAATTCCAGGGTAAGTTAGAGGGTTTGCTAACACACACAACTATGAAGAGCTGCTTGCAATGAACCTTTGGAGATCAGCCGTGGAAGACTCTGCACCACAGTAGGTTCCAAACAAGCTTTCCTGATTTAGTCTTCCAAAGTAAAAATAAAGAAGACTTGCTCTGAGGAGTACGTGTCTCGTTGAACAGCTGTCTTGCACTTCCATATTTTTCCAGCTTGTTCTGATGGTTAAGTACTAATTTTCGCCTTTGCACCACTTCTGTTACAGACCCCATGTGGATCCGTAATGTCCTGTAGCATGCTTCTAAATTTAAAAGGCGGGAAGAGAAACAAGGCAGTTTAAATGGGTTGGAAGACTACCTGTCATAAACACTCACATTTCCCTTTGACCCTGGTAATCAGTTCTAGGGTTTTGGGGGCTGGGGGGTGGCAGAAGCCGATTTGTCTTCAGGTTGCTGCTAAAAAAACTCAAGTGCTGTTGTGTATTTGTTTCTGTAGAGAAAACTGCTCAGGAAGTGCCATTGAGCCTAAAACCAGCGTGGCACCTGATTCAGTAAGAACCGTGTAAGGTTAAAAACATCTTTTCATCCACGGAGCAAGAATCATAATTGAAAAATAATCTGAAATAGTTTGACCTGCTGCATCCTCGCCTTGTGTTGGCGTAGCTCGTAGCACTATACTTCAGGTATTGGTCTGGTGTTGAACATCAGCAGGACTTGCAGTAGGAACCGGCTGCTTGAAAGCCTGTGGTTTTGGTGGTCTCATGAAAATGCCCTTTTTCTACCAGTTATCTCTGTTCTGGTCTGTAAGCAGAGAGATCTCTTAAGTTCTAGAACATCAGGCACATTACAAGTCGAGATGGTTCTCTTTATGAAGATGCTAGAGGATGAAATAGGAAGCACCTTGTGTTTACTGAAGTTAAAGGAAGAATATACATGTATATAATAATGTGTTCAATATTTGTGCGTCTTCAAATCACACGGCAAACTAAGCACCTGGTAAGTGCAGCGGAAGATCCTGGAGTTCACTCAGGGTGCTCTGAAGCTTTCAAGTACCAGTTTGCAAATCCTTCTCCTACTTTGTTGGCAACGTTCTTTTTTTGTTTTTCAATTGAGCAGTTAGCATTCCTGTATTCAGTGTCTAGAGACGTGCTAACGTATTTTTCAAATATATCTTGAAAAAGAGGCCGTATTCAGAAGAAAATAAATAGTGATTGTGGTAGCAGAGCGATCTTTCACTCTAGGGATGTTTTATTTTTTTTAAGTGATGCGAAGTGGCGGCAGCCCTTTAAACCTTGGGATAAGTTTGAGTGTAATATCTGGCAAATCTTTTTACTGCATGTGGACTGAGGTGGAAGTTTCAGTTTTCCTGAGCTGTTTTTCCCTTCCTGTGACAGTCTCAGAGCAAATTTATCCCCCTCTTGAATTCTAAAGTGCTGTCCATGTGTAGTTCAAATGAACGTGGTGTTTATTTCGTTCGTGGAGGAGTCGGTGGGTCATGCTGTTAGTGCTTTTCCTTTTGTTAGAACAGTTCCACTATTGAACCTTTTTAGAATCAGTTCTATTCTACTCTTTTCTAGATGTACAGTGTAAAGGTTTTTACAACTTTATTCTCTGGAAACAGGCTCTAAACAGATAGCACTGGATCATCATTTCTTCCTCTCTGTATTACCCTTTAACAGATACTGAAATTTAAAGCAAGTGCTGACACTGAAAACAATTCAAACGAAGCTTTTAAGTCAAATTTTATAATGTGTCAGCTTAAAGAGCAGTAAGATATTCTGCTTTCTGTAGTCCCCAAATTTGTCATTGAAACATTAAAGTCAGTTGTATCGTTCGTGATTTTTCTCCTATTCTTGTGCAGATTTATCCCTCCCATTCCTGAAAAAGTAGTATTTAAACCTAGAAAGTTTTTTTTTAAACAAGCTTTATATTAAAAAGGCTGTGTATTTGGATGTATACATATGTATATGTACCAACTTTAGTATATAAACTTAATTATATAAAAATACAAAGGTGTATATAATATGTGTGGTAAAGCTAGATAGAAAAGGGAAAATGAAATTTGGATGCTGTTTGGAGAGACTCTGATGTGAATGCGCTTGAAATAACGTGCTGAGAATGCAGCTACACTAGAACGCCTTCATTTTCAACAACTAGTAGAGATTTTGGTAGTTGGTATCCTGCAAAAAGCATACATGTAATGTAATTCTAGCCAGCTGTATCTGTTAAAAAATAGAAGGGAAGCGTGTGAACAGTTAATGACCTTTTTCGTTAGACTGAAGTTCAGATAAATTAATTGCTTGATATTACGGAAGTTTATGTGTCTGCAGAAAAATCTTGACCCATGTATGAATTAGTTGAGGCATACTGTGCACAAATTAGGAATTTTAAGTATACTGTATATTAATGTTATTTTGAAAAAAAAAAGCAAGCTGCATTTTTAGTAACTTTTACGGTAAATGTATTTTCAGGGGATGTAGCAGTGAAGATATTAAAGGTTGTCGATCCAACCCCAGAACAGTTCCAGGCTTTCAGAAATGAAGTGGCTGTATTAAGGTGAGTTGGTAGTTTCGTTGCTAAATTCTGTTATTCCGGGGCACTGCATTTGGCTGCTCCCCCTCCTTTAAGCCATCTTGCTCAGTATTCCGTGTATGAGAGACAGAAAAAGCAGCTCTCTGGAGAAAAAGAATAAAAACAGGGAGTATATAGTGATACTTGTGAGTATTGTTGTACTTCAGGGCATTTCAGTGGTTCTTAACTATTTCTAAAAGTCACCTTTGCAGATGAATAATACTAACAGCCATAATTGTTCAGATGATGTTTGACATACAATAAAAGGTGAGGATTAACAAATTCTGCTGTAATTTTCATCACTGGACAGAATGCTTTAATTGTACTTTTTACAATTGCAACATAATTCCTTTTTTCCTTTTTCTTCTTTTTTTTTAATGTATGCTCTGATCTATGTATGTTTGTTTTTTTTACTTTCAAATACTGTTTCTGTAGTGTCCAGTTAACTATTTGTGATGTTAATCCTGTAACTGAAGCAGTTTGAGTACATCACAACTATCTTCCCACAGTTTATGATGACCCGTTATTTTCCTATTGGGATTCAGGCTTCTATGTAAAGCTGTCACTTTTTCACAGCTTCCAGGGTGATTTCTGTTATTCCAGTAACTTTATCTAATACCGCTTGCAGGTGTGAATGTTGGCCACTGATTTCAAAACACTTGAATTTTCACGACGTCTTTTTCTTGAAAGTTGATTTTAAATAACTTCTTTGGAACTAAAAGGGAGTATTTTAACTAAAAAGCAGAAAATTGGCTGATTTTATTTACAAATAATAAATTGGCATATGTTTATTATTTTTAAAGATAAACTCTACAATCACACCCACTTAGCAAAAATTTTGCAGGAAACATGTTTTTGGACTCAAAAGCTGAAATACGTTCCTTGAGCCAGGAATGCATTTTTAAAAGAACTTGAAAACTTTTTTTTGGTAAAGATACTAATTTCTCTCTCTTCTACTTTCTATTAGGAAGACTCGGCATGTTAATATTTTGCTCTTCATGGGCTACATGACTAAAGACAACCTGGCCATCGTCACGCAGTGGTGCGAAGGAAGCAGTTTGTATAAACACCTGCACGTCCAGGAGACCAAGTTCCAGATGTTCCAGCTCATTGACATCGCGCGGCAGACGGCACAGGGCATGGAGTGAGTAGGAGATGTGTTGATGGATGTTCTCCCTCTTGGGAAGGTGTTTCCCTTCTCCTCCCCAAGCCCTCATGTGGAGTTACTGCACTAAAATAGTGACGGGTCAAAAATACACCAAGCGAAGAGTTTGTGCAGCCTTAATTCAGCGCTGTTGTGTACATTCGTACTTTCATTTGGTATTTCTTTTTCCATAGATTCTTGCTTTAGTTCATGTTAAAGCACTAGTCACTGACCAGACAGCTTTTCTGTATTTTCTGTTTTTTTGTAGCTGAAGGTCTTACTGTAATGCTCTGGGTGAGATCCTCTTCTAAACAGAGGATTAACTTCGGACTTTTTTTCCTCTCTATGTTACTCTGACGCCGTAGTGTTCGGCAAACATTCGTACCCGCGGTGCTCTGGTGAGATGGGAGGATGGTTGTTCCTCTTGTACAGCTGCTGTATTTTGAAACCTTTCTCCAGGTGTCTTGATCCAGGAACCACCTGGCTTTTTCAGGACATGTTGCAATGTTCACAGCGTGGAAGATGCTGGTGCTGTCAGCACTCATCCGTTTTGTAGATCAAGACCCAGGTTTCCAGTCACTCACCCAGAAAACAACGAACATACGTTGTGACTGCAAAATAAAGCAGTTTGTAAAATGTAAACCTTAGCATACAGACTTCAGGTGTATGCACAGCACCCGTTTTCTAGGGCATGATGCAGTTCCCCAGCCCTGACGCTGCTCTTTCTCTTCTTGAGATGTATTTTTTGCGCTGCCTCCCGTCTCTGCAGCACAGGAGGCATTGGGAATCCACCCCTGCTTGCTGGTTCTCTTTTCCCAGAGTAGATGCATCCTGTACATTGACTAAAGCAAGAGGGCTGTGAAATGGTTGAGTATGTGATGAACTGCCCCAGTGGCTATCAGTAAATTGCAAGGCTTTGTTTCTGTGAACAGCCCTCATAGGAGCAATTTTCTTCTTCTTTCACAGCTATTTGCATGCAAAGAATATCATCCACAGAGACATGAAATCCAATAGTATCCTTTCCTAACTTCAGCATACTTCGTTGCGTGTGAGACCTGCTTGTTAATATGGAGCTTTTTGGGTGGTTGAAGTAGCCGTTTCAAATGTATATAACTAATGAAGAGTAATTCCTGTGAGTAAGAAGTTACTTTTTAGTAAAGACTTTCAGAGAACATCTGTGCTTGTTTACCAAACTGGTGTGATAAAGATGAAAAAGGATGTGCAACGGTTGTGCTCCAAAAGTGTCTTATTTTACTAAAAATGTGTTTCTGTAATTCTCTGTTATCCAAATGCTGTCCTGGAGAGTAGCCGCACTCTTTACTTGACGGAAGATGTGTGCGTGCGCATGCTGATGTGTGCACATACGGGCTTTATTTTACTGTTTCTTATATATTTTTAATAAATGTAAAACACCTTCACTTTAAACTCATGAAAAGACAACCTTTTACCACTGTATTTCTTGGAAAAACAGAGATTTAGTAATGCATATGGAGTGAAAATGTTGTGAACTGCCGTCTTCGGCCTTTACAGATGCCTGTTTTCCAAATTGCTCAGGGCATCCATTGGGCTAGCAGCGTAAATTGTAACTTCTTCCATATAATGTGAACAGAGTGGTTTGCAAATGTCATCATAAACCCCACACCAAATTCAGTAGTTTATCATGTAAGGGGATTCCCTTTTTCAGTTAAGCTAGAAAAAGAATAATTTTAGTGTATAGGACATCAGGAGTTTGTGATTCCTCGTAATTACAACCATTTTTGTGAATAAATGAACTCTTCACCTGACATGGAAATGCAAAGGGAGTCTGTCATGTTTATATTTCTGAATCTTTTTTGAACTTAAAGCATTCTTAAATGAAATTGTAAAATATCTTCTTAAAATAACCCCAACGAAGAAAGTGTTATCTATCAATCTGAACAGACAAATCCATTAAGTAGGTAGATTACAAATAGTACAGACGTTTGTATTTCCAGTTGAAATAGTTAAATCCTAGTTAAATCTCAGGAGATCTGCCAGATAACTTTATGGAAACAGATTTTATTATGATATTTGTTTCTACTTGTAATTGTTTTTTTTCTTAGTTTTCTTTTCTTTTTGTGTTGTGATGACTTCTATGCTGTTTCCCCATGTGTCTCTTGACACCAGTTATTTAGGTACTATTTCTGAATCATGTTAATTAGTTGTTAATTAATTAATGGTTGATTTCTATCGTAACTCACCATGAAGATAAATGTATAAATAATACAAAAAATCTGTTCTTGTTTAGTCTTAAGTGTTAACTCTGTAAATATGGATGCCATAAAATTATTCTGTTTAACACACAACTCATAGCTGGTTAAAAAAACCAAATCAGCGTTACTCTTGGATAGCTGGCTCAGATTTGTGATAACCTAACCAGGCACTTTGTAATCACGTCAGAAAATTCCGAGCTGTTTTACTGAAGCTTTCTACAGCATTTCCTTAACAAACGTTCAGATATATTTCTTCACGAAGGCCTCACAGTGAAAATAGGAGACTTTGGGCTGGCGACGGTGAAGTCCAGGTGGAGCGGATCTCAGCAGGTGGAGCAGCCGACCGGGTCGATCCTGTGGATGGTGAGCGCACAGCACTGCCCTCCAACAGCCGCCCCGCGTTCTCTTCTTGCCGCCTCCTTGTCCCAGAGGGCATTCCCAACCATCGCTTTGTGCTTCTCTTCTGCCGGAGCTTGCAAGGCAGCTCCACAACTTTCCTGCGAAAAAATCACCTGGGGAAAATCTAGTTGGGAACTTTTCAGTGTGGGGCTTCAATAAAGTAAATGGAAAAAGTGGAACAGTGCCTGTTACCACGTCGTTAAAGTGATGCAAGAATGTCTTATTTGGCGCTCAAAGAAAATATTTTGTTGAAGTTTCTCTTGACCCATTTTTGCTCGTTCTGTGCAGCTGACTTGCATTCAGCATGGGCACGGAGCAGCAATATTTCCAGCTCCCAGGGCAGTGCACACAGCATTTGATGCGTGCACTTCAGGGAAGTGGAACCAAATCAAAAACAACGTGCTGAATGCTACACATTAGTACATTTTAAATCTTCCGATATTTATCACTGAATGACCTGCAAGTGTTACTGGAAACAGGTTTTCCTTTTTAAGAGTCATTCATTATTACTAGTCTTGCAACCTTCACTGGAATGGAAGTATTTGTATTTTGAGAAAAGCCAGAAAGTGTTCGTTAGGAACATCAGGATGCTTGGCCAAGGTTTGTTTGTGACCTAGAAAAAACACAAATCACCTGAAACAAAGGTACAAACCCAGAAACTACAAGCCAAGGCTTTTTACAGCTTCCCCTACAGGATTTAAACCCACCTTACCTAATGGTGTGTGTATGTAAACGTGAAACACACTTTAGAAAAAAACCTGCATTTTTGCTCTTTGCAGTTTTTTTCATTTTAATCATTTCTAGACCATCTTTGCTGAGTTGCCATTACGTAGAAGCGAAGGTTGATTCTGTTTCCTTCGAAGCTGTGTTTTTGTTGTTGTACTGTTGTACTTTAACTAGTACTTTGCTTGGTAATTCTGAGGGGGAAAAATATTTTGGTCGACAGGAAAGATATTTTGATGGTTTATATCTTGTTTTATTAATTCATTCAGTGTTGTTTCTTTTAAGTTCTTCAGCTTCATAATTTTGCTTTGTTTTGCAGAGATGCGAGAATGTTCTTGCATTTCTTCCCCCATCTTCAATATATGCTATTTTGTATTTGGCTTTCACGTTTCATGTAAGTGTTTTGGTATCAGTTTTACGAGAGATTAAGTCTGCATAAGAATTTGGTATTTTTCCCCTTTAATATCAATACTTCTATAAGAACTGATGGGGAGAGACTCGGACTGAGCTGTGCGTAAGATGCAACACAAGTCAGTAAATACCGCAAATCAGAAGAATTATTTTGCTAACAGTAAGACGTTTGTTCAGTTAAAATGTTGCTTTTTTGTTTACTTAGAATTGGGTTTTGTTTTGTTTTGTTTTTTAAAAAGATGTACAGTAGCACAGAACTTTTCCAGAGCCTTGGGTACAACTCAGGGAAGGTTTGAGGTGTCCTTCATGCACTAATTTTCGGTTGCGCTCGCTCTCTCTGCTTTCCAAATATTTTCGCCTTCTCTTGTCCTTTCTGTCTTTAAATTCGATTAATAGTGCTTATCATTTGTTTCTTTTTCCCTCTTCTTCCAGGCACCAGAAGTGATTCGGATGCAGGACAGTAACCCGTTTAGTTTCCAGTCAGATGTCTACTCCTATGGAATAGTATTATATGAACTTATGACGGGAGAGCTGCCGTACTCCCACATAAACAACCGAGATCAGGTAAGAAGGATTCTTTGAACACTGTGTGTGATTTCTGGGCATAATACATTTTGTCATCCTCGAGAAAGGTAAGAGAAAGACATTTGCAAAACAAGGATTGAAATGTTGGTTGCAACACGATTTGTTTCAGCAGTAAGTCTGTGTAATTGTATGTTTACTTAAATAAATAGCGACAGTCAAAAGGAAAAAAAGCTCTTTTATAAACATTTTAAGTGCCCTGTTAAAGCTACAGCACTAAAATCTTGGCCTGTATATTTGTAGCTATGTGAAATTTCCATTTTGATGTTAAATGTGCCGTTCTTATATCAGCAAGGTTGGATTTGGTGCATTTTACTAAGTGAAAAAAATACAGTGGCTATTGTCAAACCTTTTAGTATTGAATGTTTGTGGGATTTAGTTTTCCCTCGGTTGTATTCTCAGTGAGTCCGTTAACCAGTAATTCCAAAAAAGCGCATTAAGGCCAAACCCCCCACCTGTTCCATTTGTTCATTCTGCTTTAGCAAGCGTAGAACTAACTCATTCTGTAGGGCACGAACTTCAGACTCCTACATCTTTTTCATCTCAGTTTTGCTGATCCTTAAATGTGGTTTGGTGGGTTTTTTTGCCTTTGTTGTTGTTTTTAATTAAGAACTTATGATGATAAGTGTGAGTGTATGGGGACAAACTACTAGATTTTAGCGTCTATTATGTTATATAATCTGTATTCCAAGTAGGAGAGGCCAGCTCTGTTAAGGAAGATTTTTCTTATTTTTAAGGTTCTTTACAAACTGGGATATTGGAATGTGGTTTAGTTCATAATATTGAAATCATATGCAAGCTTTAATAATCATCACTGTTGCAAAACACGTGACACTTGCCTCTCAAGTAAGTTTTCCAGGAAGGGATGGAATATTTCCTGGAGAACAACACCAAGACCTTATTTTAGCAACATTATATTGACCTGTTCTTTTTTCTGAGACAACACTAGTTGAAAAAGAACCAGTAGCACCATTAGTTCTTTTTCCCCCTCCTGCCCCCAGTAAAACCCTCAAACAAACAAACTCCCATCACCCAACCAAGCCAACCACCATTTATTTGCCCAGGTAACAGTCCTACCAACATGATAGAGTCAACTGTTAAGGTTACTGGAAGCCTGAGGAAAATCTGAAATGATGACTTGGACTAAACCAGAAAATATATTTACCGACACTAATAATATGTTATTGTTTGTCTGGAAACAAAACCAACGCCACGTCCTTTTCTGCTGCATTAGCTGTGAGCAGTTCTGCCAACCTGGGCAGCCTGTTCCTGTGCTGTCACCCTCAAAGTAAAGAAATTTCTCCTTATTTTTGGTTTCATGACAAAAATCTTGATTACAGAACCTAAGCTGACTTTTCAGATCCTATAACAAGCTTCCGAGATGGATTTACTTATTTTAGCTTGTAAAGGATTTTAAACGGTGGAAATCTCAATGTGCCATTTCATAGTCACTTTTGGGGAGTACAGCTGCAGCTAATCAGCTGAAAAATCCCACCCTATCTTACACATATGCTCAGTTTTCTGCAGTATTAATTTCAGTGGAACTACTCGTGTGCATAAATTAAGCGCATGCTTAAATATATGCAAAATCTTAGCTCAAATGTCTAGAAAATACGTTCTCAAAATGACAAGTACGCATTAAAAAAATCATCCTTACATGCAGTCTAATTTCAAGCGTGTAATTACGATCCTGTTTTCTTTGGCCTAAAGAAAAAGAAATAACAAAAGAACACCAACTAACCTCTCCTCACCTCCACAAAATCATTTCTGCTGCGGGATTGAGCTGTTGTGCCAAGCTGGCCGCTGCTCTATCGGCCCGAGTTGTGGCTCGTTAGTCGCTGTAGCCTTCAATTGAAGGAAGGGGCTCAGCCGTACAGACCAGCGTCACTGATTTAATCCTGTCCTATGCTACACAAAAGCAGCACCGTTGTTTCCGTGAACTAATTTGGACGAATCTCCAGGGTCGCGAAGCCGTCAGCTCGCGAAACAGCTTTTCCACCTTTGGTTTCTTGCAGATCATTTTCATGGTGGGCCGAGGATATGCGTCTCCAGACCTCAGCAAACTGTACAAGAACTGCCCCAAGGCCATGAAGAGGCTCGTAGCAGATTGTTTGAAGAAAGTCAGGGAAGAACGACCTCTGTTTCCACAAGTAAGTGTTGTTTTCTGCACACCAGCTTCAGAGTATTTCGTAAGTACCCATTAGCACACAAACATCCCACACAGGTACAAGTGTTGGTTTACGTAAAGTGGAGCCTGCTCCCTATTTTTGTCTTTATTCACATGCGCATCTCTTGCAGTTCGGACTGTACGTAGTTCTGTGAAGGTCGCAAAGAAATTTTCGCGTGCAGATTGAAGCACTGTTAAACTAACACTAGAGCAATTTGCTTTCAACAGCTGACCAATTTTTAGAGATAAGCAAAAAAAGCCCCAACACAATAAAATCTTTGTGTTGATATTTTATTTTAGCATAGGTTTGGGGGAAGTGAGAAGCTGTTCTTCCTTTCCTTCCCCACAACTACAAACAAGCAAACAAAACCCCTGGGGGATTTAAATTCATGTAGTGGGTTTTGGTATTTTTACAAAGGATACTTTACCTTTTCCTGTCACTTTGAGGATGGTGAAGGTACTTTTCTGGGCTCACTAAAGAGCTGGAATTAAATATCAGCAGCTTTTGGAAAAATAACTTGTTGCAATTAGAATCAAGTACTTTTGTTGTTTAGGAAGTTTTCTAAATGGTTTCTAAACCGACTGTTAGAAGATGCAATTCTTGCCCCGTTACTCTGTTGGAGAATTGTGTAGATGTTTGTTAATTAATTGTGAGCTAATGACAAGTATCTTCCCATCCCCTGGAACTCGGACTCCTATAGCAGTGGCACTGCCTGGCATATTCTGGAGTGCTGTTCTCAGAGCCTCCACACATTGGTGCCTTTAAGGATGAGTGTAGAGTCTTGGATGTGGGCAGGAACAACCCCAGGTTCCAGTATCAGTTGGGGAACGAGCTGTTGGAGAGCAGTGTAGGGGAAAGGGAGCTGGGGCCCTGGGGACAGCAGGGTGCCCATGAGCCAGCACTGGGCCCTTGTGGCCAGGAAGGCCAATGGGACCTGGGGGGATGAGAAGGGGGTGGTCAGTAGGTCAGAGAGGTTCTCCTGCCCCTCTGCTCTGCCCTGGTGAGACCACATCTGGAATATTGTGTCCAGTGCTGGGCCCTCAGTTCCAGAAGGACAGGGAACTGCTGCAGAGAGTCCAGCGCAGCCACCAAGATGCTGAAGGGAGTGGAGCATCTGCCGTGTGAGGAAAGGCTGAGGGAGCTGGGGCTCTGGAGCTTGGAGAAGAGGAGACTGAGGGGTGACCTCATTGATGGGATCAATATGGAAAGGGGCAGTGTCAGGAGGATGGAGCCAGGCTCTTCTGGGTGACAACCAGTGACAGGACAAGGGGCAATGGGTGCAAACTGGAACACAGGAGGTTCCACTGAAAGATGAGAAGAAACTTGTTCATGGTGAGGGTGCCAGAGCCTGGCCCAGGCTGCCCAGGGAGGTTGTGGAGTCTCCTTCTGTGCAGCCATTCAAACCCGCCTGGACACCTTCTGTGTGACCTCAGCTGGGTGTTCCTGCTCCGGGGGATTGCACTGGATGAGCTTTCCAGGTCCCTTCCAACCCCTGACATTCTGGGGTTCTGTGATATTCTTAAAGTCGGAATAAATGAAGGTTTAAAACTCAAAAAGACAAGAAGCTCTAACAAGCTGCCTTTCCCTTTTGTGTGTTTCCCTCAGATACTGTCATCCATCGAACTGTTGCAACATTCTTTACCCAAAATCAACCGGAGTGCTTCGGAGCCCTCCCTGCACCGCGCCGCCCACACAGAGGACATCAACTCCTGCACGTTAACATCCACAAGACTGCCCGTGTTTTAGGCTCGCGCTCCCTTCCCTTCCCTTGTTGTCGCCAGCGACGGGGAAGGAGCAGCAGGACAGTTGTGCGTGTGATGCCTCCGTGTCCAGGATCAGTGCCCGCACGATCAGCTGCGGCCCAGGCTGAAGAACAAGCTGCTAAGGATTCCTGCAGTTCTCCTCCTGCAGGGCCCCAGCTCCACCTTGCCTTTTTCTACCGTCTCTTTTACTGGGGTAGTTAACAGACCATAAATCAAGAGATCTATTACTATTTTTTTAATAGATGCACTTGAGCCTTATTTTTCCCCATACACAGGAGCGATGGATGGTTCTTTGGCAGCGTTTCTGGATTGGAATCTGGTGATGAATTGGTGTTTTTTACTTGCCTCGGTGGTTGAGGCAAGATGATGGTTGTGGTGCTGGCGCTTGCCCCACGCCCTGTGGGAGAGTTTGCCCTGAAATGGGGAACTGCAAACAAGACTGAGGGAAAAGGAGAAAATGAGGAAAAAAGCAAAAAAAAAAAACCAACAACTTTCTGGAAATCAGCTCCTGCCTAAGAGCTTTCATCAAGCCAATGAAATAAGTTAAAATGCTAATTCAACACAAAATAGTTTTGCACATAGAAGAAAAACTCTTGCAAAAAGAATCTGTTTGGAACCGTACTGCTCGGAGAAGGAAGCTACGCCAAGGCTCGCTACGGGCACCCGCAGTAACTTCAGCAGCTTTTGTTTGGTACTAGTGACTTGTTCCTTGCGGCCCAGAGAGGCGGGAGGTGCGGAACGAGGGGCTCCTGTGGCCGGGGCGAGGGAACCAGACCCGGATAGTTCTGCCAAAACGAGCGGAGTCTGCGGCCCATCGGAAGCTGTCGTCCAAGATATGCACTATCCAGAGGAAACTGAGTGTATACAGTTTTTCTTGCTGATTTGGGTTTTAATTTTGTTTTTATTGCTCCTGAGAAAATGCATTTATTGTAAGCCGAGGTTCCTCTGATTATCTTATTTTAATAAAATAAATTAAATTTTAGGTTTAAGATTCAATGTCATCATTTAATGGAGTAATCCGTTTTTCCAACATGTACATCTGGATTTGAAAAACTCGGAAAATGCCATTCTGAATATATTTTAAAACATTACTGGGATAGATAATAGCAGCTCAAGTAAAAACACACTTGATATGATAACCCATAGGTTTCTCATCACATTCTTTACAATATCTTTCTTTATTTTACAGTAGTGATTGTTCAGCAGCATCTACTGATGGACTATCAAGGTATTTAACTGAACCTTCTCGGCGTTTTATCTTCTGTGAACCTGTTTCCTTAGGTAGAAGTGAGTGCTTTTGGCCTTGGCTGAACTCCACAGGTGACAAAAAATAGGTGTCCGATTAATAGGTTTAATCGAAGAATCGGTTTTTCCCTGTTTAAATGCGATCCTTAGGGAAAGGGTGGAAGGCAAGGTTCCATTCCTGGAGTGGGAGCCTGGGATTCTGTCTTTGTGTGTCAGGGTACGTCATTTATCTCTCATTTTACCTTCATTTTAATAAGAAACAGTTGATGAGGAACAAAGGAGAAATGGTAAACTGCTTCAGCTCTAATTTCCAAAAAGAAACTATTAATGCCTGATTTTTTTAAAACTGATGATGTGTCACTTGAAAAATTAAAATATTTTTTGATAAATAGGCTTGTTTCGACCAGCATTTGATGTCAGAATAGGTGAAAGCTTCTAAGTGAAGTATTTAAGTTCCTAAGTCTTACTGCTCTTAAATTAAAACTCCTCTTTATGTTGTCCCTAGATAGCTTTGAAAAACAAAGTTGTTTTTTTTTATTTCGGGCTATTGTTGCCTGATTTATAACTTCTTGGGCAAAGTAAATCAGGAATGTCTTGTTTAAGGTAAAGAACATCCTCTCCATTGACTTTTTTGGTATGTTTTATTACTGAAAATATTTCTCTCTGAAAAAATGTGCAAGACAACTAGAAACAAGCTTCGGTGGGGAAGCAAAGGGCTGCCCAAGTGTTTTGGGATAGGAAGAGCTGTTGAACCTTCACCTTACAGCAAGTTCTCCATCTCTCCTTGCGCCACGGTATTTTCCTTCACCTTTGTAATCAGCGCTGAAGAATTACACTAATGACTTACTTGGTTAAGACTTTCCCTGCTTACAGACAGCGACGAGCTGACTTCACAGGAAGCATTGATAAAAATTAACTTGAGGGGGGAAATAATTGGGGAAAAGTTCCCTTTCCTAGGTGAGAACAGAGCAAAATGGGCACGTTGAGCTGGAGGAGCTGATGGGCAGCAGAGAGGGGAGTTCTCACCCTTACAGAAATGCAGTATTTCCATCCAGGACATCGCTCAGCTTCAGGTTTGACCCAGAAATGCCAACCAGCAGCCCAGGCGGATAAGCCTCGCCTCACTAACTTGGTGCTGTTCGAATCTCAGGTGAAGGTTCCTGCTCTTTGCTTTATGCCAGTGACCCAGACCCTGGTTTTCCCCCCCGAAGCAGCGCCCTGTTGCGCTGGCCGAAGGAATCTTGCACAAGTGTCTCTAAATACACTTCACACCACAAATAATTTCTGCAGTCTCACCAATGAGTCTTTCTGCAATGCTGGAGTGGTTAAGCAGCCTTTCAGGGGTACGCGGTCTTCTCCTCCAGCCATGGGATAAATTGCCCCGCTACTTATTTTAAAATGGTTTGAATGTGCTTGAGAAAACTTGTCCTCAAGTGTTTTAATGCTGTATCACACAGTCACCATTTCAGTTAGGGCCAGACTGAATTTAACTGCAAAAGTTACTACAAGTGACTTAGCAGGATTAACTTCTTGGATCAACTTCACTGCTTTTGCAATACAAACACGAACTAGATTTTTGACAAAAGTAAAATTCAGTAGCGATTTTATGGTTGGATCAATGATCTTAAGGGTGTTCCCCAAGCGACACTATTTAATGATTGTAATCCCGTTACCTCAGCAGAGATGTGCGTTAATTGCATTAATACCGTGGAGCGTATTAACATGATTGTGACTTCCAGGTACTGCTTTGGTTGAGGTATAAACATATTAGTTCTTAAAGTTCCTTTTTAAGGAAGAAAAAGCTACACTGACCATCATTTCCAGTGGGTTTTGTAGATACACATTTAGTGAAAAAAGCACCCAAAATAGACTTTTAGCAACAGTTTTTAACAGCTTAAGCTTTAAATGGTAAGAGAGGAGCTGTATTTAAAACCACCACTCAACTCACAAGACAGAAGCTGTTACGTCCAAAAGGGAGAAAAGCCCCTTGGGATTAAGGGATTTTTTTTCCATGCAATCAATTTCCCTTTTTAAATATATTTTACTATTTTTGTTGCCATACAAAAACCATCCCAAAACTTTACCAGGACTGCACAAGTAAACCACAGGGCACACTCATCCCAGGGTGCTGTAGAAAGGAGACGCAGCGCTAAATAAATAGCTGGCTTGCTGGCGAAGGCAGCACCTTGCGTTCGCTTTATTGCGAGGTGGCAGAATCCTCGTCGGCCCCAGAAAGGTGCATGAACAGTTCTCCAAGTTCCGTAACGTCGTCGTCTGTGCTGGCCACAGTCCTGCTTTCTCTGTCCTCAATAAAGTCCCACAGGCGAACGGAATTGAAGAACTGCAAGAGGAGGAAATCTGCCTGAGCTTGAACCAGCACTTGTCCCAGTTCCATCCAAGTATTGTCCCTTACCAGCCTTATTTCTTGATTCAAAAAAAATAAAGTCAGAAGTTGAGACTCAAACTCTGGGTTTGTGCTGGGATTTACTAACACTCTCAGCACCCTTTGGTGTTAAATTCAAAGCGACGGCCCCTCTTTACCATGACGATCAGCGTCCAGGAGCTGCCCCGGCCTGCGGTTAAATCCCCGGCCCTGCGAGTTTTTGGGGAGGTTCTGACTTTTTTAGCCGCTCTCATTGCCAGCTGTGTGCAAGCAGGCGAGAGGAGTTTTTAATACCATCGGTGAAAGCTTTAACAGCAAAATCCCTCCGCAGATTTGCCACGAGAAGGATGGGTTGAAAAAATAAACTGTAATAAATGTTTACAATTAAATGAAAGGTGCCTTCTCCTTCCCGATAATAAACCTTCACCTCAAGGCAAACTGAGGGACGCCGTATTCGCTTCTCTAAGGCCACGCAGGGGGCAAAACACCTTTCCATAGAACACATTTCAAACGTTTTAATGACGCTTGGCTGGAGCAGCCCCTTACCCGCACGGTCCCCTTACCCGCACGGTCCCCTCGGAGCTGAGCTGTTTCCGTGGTTTTTCAGGTTCGGCTCGCGTCCCGTCTGGATACGCGTGAAGGTAAAGACACTTTCCGCCAAACGGGCAAGTTCCTTTCCCTTGCTCGAAGTACTTGCAGGGTTTTTTCCTGGTGTAAGGAGAGGAGAGAGCGTTATTGCGGCAGCGAGCAGGCAGCACAGACAGCCCAGCTCATCCTCTCAGCCTTAGCGATGCAAAGAACTTGCTCCTGGTAACAAACACACCCAGAGGTTTGGGCTGTTCCGCACCTGACGGCAATCAAAATAGATGGGAAAGATCATTAAAAATGAACAAAGAAAGAAATAAAAAACCAGCATCATAACAAAAAAAATTGAGAACATCCTAAGACATGGAAAGCAAAGGATGTTCAAAGAATGCGCATCTTCATCAAATGACCCAATCTCTTGCTATCTTCCTGGCATTCCTCCCCTGTGTTTTCTACCCCTTCATTATTACAAACCAGTTCTCATCGTCTCTTTTGGAAGATCTATGACAATAATTTCTTAATTTAAGTTTCCATCAGCTTTGGTGTTCAACCAAGCCGCTGTAGCTGTTTGTACAACCGTGTTCCTCACAAAGGTTGTGCACCAGTACCCAGGGCGGGGGTTGATGGATTGTTCTACAACGAAAAACATCTGCAGAGGAAACTACAGAGAAAATGCAGTTGAACTTGGGAACTTTATGTGCACTGATACCTAAGACACCTATCAGATCTCCAGTCTGGCAAATAGCAACTACATGGAGAAAAAAGTTCAAAAATAACAAAAAGAACCACCAACCACCTCAAGCCCCCCAGCCAGGCAGTGCACTAAAAGCACAATGGTTGGGAACACAAGGGGTCTGTAAATTCCACATTTCTGGGTCTGACTTAATTTCATCCTGTGCTGGCACATAAATCAGAATGGATTTGTGCTGGCGTGACCCCCTGCTCTTAGTTCAGCCTCCCCTTTATGAGCTGCTTGTCATTCCATGCAATGCTAAATCCTCAAGTTAACCTGACTGCCAAGAGATCTACTCATAAAAACCTCTGTGGCACAGAAACTCACAGATTTAGGTAAGGCCCAGGGGTTGTTTTTGTTCTCCAAAGGGCGTTTAAAGGCTGGTGCGTGTATTTCCAGCAGGCATTACAAAAGCCCTGTGAATTTTTATCCCACCTTTCGAAAGACTGTTACATTTTCCTTCCCTACCTGTTCTCCTCAGTAACTGACAACTTTCCAGGTGATTATGTCCGAGGGATCAACAGAAAACCCATGAAGCCAATTTTGGCCAGTGAACTGAAACAGCTCCAACACTTCAGAGCACAGCGAGTTTGAATAACTTCTGATCTGTAATTACGCGACAGACCCTTTTGTGGCAGTCACAAAGCTAAATCACAGTGTTGACAGAGATTAAGGGTTCTGTGTAGAAAGGTCTGTAATTATATAAAGTTTAACGAGCACTTCAATTAAGTCTTAGTGTATCTGTCTTAAGGATGATGTAAATAGTGTTTGTGGTCACCGAACTTACCCAACTCCCTGCTTAAACGCTTCGATCAGCTCGTTTTTCTTCTCCTGGTCTTCCACCCAATACGCGCTGGGAATGACGAACTCGGATATCACACGGCACTCCGGGCAAGACCTGAAAGGATGGAGACAAAACAGCAACGCTCTGTTATCTTCCGAGAGTGATACTCCTCAATACGTTTGCCAGAAACAGCCGCATCCCGAGGGAGCGGGAGATGTTTGTCACCGCGACGTGTCAGACGTGCAGCTGTTCGAAGTTCTGATGGAAATAACCCAACTCAAGGCAGCCAGGGCTTGCGCTGCCTTGTGTTTGTTTCTAGACTTGAACAAAATAACGGGTATTTCCTCAACAGGCAGAAGCGAACTGTCACTGCTAATCCCAGAAATAAACCCTGTTACACGAGTGCCTCAGCAGAAAGACAAAGCAGCTCAAGAAAGACACAGGAAGGTCTCAAAGCGTTTTGAAATGGGATCCGACCTCCACCAGCAGCGATGGGTTGTTCACTTAGTGCGTTTACGAGATGGATTTCTACATGAGGAACTAAGGAATGTGAGGAACTAAGATCAAGAATCAAATATGCCACCTCAGGTCCCTCGACAAGCGAGGAAGGGCTTTATCACCCCCTCCCACTAAGTCCTGTAAAACACCTTGGCCCCCAGCAGGCTTTAGAACTGAGCCAAGTTTAACTTGGCGACAACCAGTATGTCCATCATTACAGAAAAATGTAAAAAACTTGTTTGAAGAATTTGAATTAGTATTTAATCCATGCTCAAAATGGATTCCAGGGCGGCTTCCGAAAAAACCCCTCACGGTCCCAGCTGTAGGCAGAGTATCTCAGTACCTGCCCAACAGGAGCTCATGTCCAGTACAGGTTACATCCTAATGAGCTAAAGTTCAATTACATTTAGAATGAAATTTGTGCAGAACAGTCTCCTTTGGCAGAACACAAAATATTTCCCACCTTTCCCTTAGCATGCTTGAGAGAGAGTTCAGAGAGATGCTCAAAAAAGGAAATTGCCTTAATTGGATGTTTTAAATTCTCTCATGTGAGGAAAAGCACATTTGGAATACATTTTTTATACAGCTAAAAGACGAAGGCATTTACTCAGATACAGGTAAATGTGTGATTAGTGGGACATTTAGCTTGAGTCAGCCATCGCTTAAAGAAAAATCCCGTCATTAAGCACACACAGAGGGAGGAAGGAGCTGGTTTTGCACACAGGTCACTGGGAAGGTCTCAGCTGCTCCAGAGTCCAACGTGCGCTTTGTCCCATCATCAGCACAACCAGAGGGCCAAGTGACATGGGGTGGAGCTCTCCCCACATCGAGGAACCAAAGACCCGATGGATCCTACTGCTCCTGACAGTCGTTGTCACAGCCACGCTCCGACGTCCTGGAATTTGCCAGCGCTTGGGCTGGGATTTTCTGAGCTCAGACTTACGAATGGCTACGCTAACATTAACAGCTACCGGCAGTTTTATTTCCGTATCAAGTCAAAGCCCAGCGGGGAGCCCATCGCACCGACACAGAGCACAGAGGCCCCTGATAACACCGACTTACTTGATGATGGGATTCTCGAACTGCTTGGCGCATCTCCACTGCCGGATGCAGGACAGGCAGTACGTGTGGTTGCAGTTGGAAAGGATCCCAAACCTCCTCTCGGAGGCCGACGGTTTCTCGTACACCACTTCCATGCAGATGCTGCACACCTTGTCCTGACTGGCCTGAAAGGCAAAGGCCTTCTCCATGTCGTGCTCAAACGTCGCCATGCACATCTGTCGGGGGAGAGACATCGCTGGTGACTGCAGTCCATGTATCGGGCTGTCCCTTGTCAAACACAAGTGTCTATGAAAAGGATCTATTGCAGGAAAAGCAAGGTTTGCTCCTTAGAAGCATCGCTCCTATCTTTCCTTGTCATCATTTAAGAACATTAAATTCAGTTGCATATTTCAACCCTTCAGTGTTCTCTGCAGCTTCAGGAGAATCAGAGGCAAGGCTGCCCCAGCGCCCTGCAGTCACACCTTTCTGTGTCTCTGTCATGGAAGGAGATGCTTTAAATACCCCTAAAACCAGCTAATTCAGGGGCCAGAACAGGGGCCACACTCCAGATGTCACTCTGCTCAGCATTAAGGCCATGCTCGTTCACCAGACACTAAGCTGTACCCAGCTAAGGATTCAGTCCCCTGTTACCTACAGCATTTCTATCACAGCAGCCCAGAAGTGACAACCCAGAGCCGATCTACATTTCACAGCACTACAAGGTGAGCTGGTGCTTATACCTCACGGTTTTACCTCTTGCTTTTCAAAGTTCTCAGGACTTGACAGGCAAAATAAAGACTTCAAATTACAATAATAAAATATCAGACACAAACCAATCCCGCATTAGCGGCATTTTGAGCCGCAGCGCGCACCTCCGGAGCCGAGCGCCCGAGAGCGGCGGTGACGGGACACGGTGCCAGATGGCAACCAGGTCCCGCCAGCAGCCTCGAGATCCGCAGGGACCTGCCGACCACACACAACTCATTTTTAACCCCTTGGATTCTACTTCGGACTCTGGAGAGACCCATGATTCAGTAACCACCGACACTGCTGGTCTGTCACCTCCTCAGCCTTGAGAACTTGTGCGCCTGACCAGCTCTGACCTAAATCTGGTAGCCAGGCAGAGAGAAGAGCAGCCCCTTAAGCCCAGCTTTGCAGAGCCAATTCCCCATCCAGTCCCTCCAGCTGTTCTACTGCAAGTTTAGCTCCAGAATCTTCGTACAGCCTGAAATCAGCCCGACCAAGAGGAGACACATGAAGCAGCGAGGCAGCAGAGGGGCCGGGCGACTTCTCAGAGCGCCCCCCCAGATCACAATTCCTCTCCCACACTGTACACAACGTACTACTGCGACCTCATGCAAGCTGCAAACGACATCTTCCTGGTAGGGTTTTAGGGTGTTCCAGGAGAAGGCTGCAGGCAAGGTTCCCATCAGGATGAAATGGGAAAAAAAGAAGTTGCTATAAAAGGCCGCATGCATCATCAGTACCAATTAAAGCCCCAGATGCAAGGACAGACCACTCTGAGAATAATTTGATAGCTAGATAACAGTTAAACAAAAGCTCTTTGGAACAACACACTCCTTGGAACAGCACATCTTCAGACTTTAGGGCAAACAAACCAAACCTTGCCCAAAGCAAAGCAAACCTCCCACCGATTTCACGTCAATATTACCATCTCGTGAGCCTTCCTCTGCTCTTGGTCGAAAGGGTGAAGCACTTGCAAGCCGCAGATCTCGCAGACGTCCCCGTGCAGGTAGAGGCAGCGATCCCCGAAGTGGCAGGCGCCCGCTGCAGCGTAGGGACACAGCTGCTCTCCCTCGGCTCCGGAGCCGCCAGCGACCGGCTCTTCCAGCCCGCTGCAAATCGCTTCCAAATACGAGTGGGGCTTCATTTCCAGATTCTCGTTTTGGTCGCTGCAATAGACCACATCACCCGTGGCACTGGGCTTCTGCTTTTCTTCGTTCGAGCCGCATAGGTCTTGGGAAACAGAAACGTAATATGAACCATGCAAGACGCCACACAAAACCCCGCGCAAGAAGCTCTGTATTATTTTGTTCCAATAATTACCAGGTTGGTTTTGTTGGTTTTTTTTTAAGTGTTCTTCTTAATGAAATCTCATCTCTAAGCCCCTTTTGCTCACAAATCACAAGGATTTTTTACAAATTACCTATGGAAAAGTCCAATTTCAAGGTCTCTTCAGCTGTTTGCTGTTTACAAGTAGGATTTTAAAGTCCCCTCGTTTTACACGAGGGCAAATGGCCCATTTGGCGCACGAGCACCTCTCTGTCCTGCTGTCCATAAGGGCTGGCACAACCTCCACTGGTACATGGCCAGCATCCTGGCACAGAACACACAAAAAGATCTGAGGGGCAGAGATATTTTAACCAAAAAAATCAAAACAAAATAACACCCCTAAAAATCCCCCGAAACAAACCCCATCCTCCAGGGAACACCTAAAGCCAGTGGGCTGGACACGGGCAGGAAAAGGCACCGACAGGCACAAGCATTTCCAGGAATGAGGCCTCAGGGGGTGGGCAGTGTGACTGCACCTCGCCAGCCGTCCACGGAACTCGAGTAATAAAAGCACAAAAACCGCCCGACTCCTACGAAGCACCGAGGAGGACGCAGGCGGCACCTCCCACTCACTTCTGTCCCTCAGCACCAGCGTTTTCTTCTCCCGCTTGCCGGTCTCGTGCAGTTTGCTGCGGGTGATCGGGGCGCCGTGCTCGGGAGGGGGCCGGGGGCCGTGCGGCGTGGCCGAGCAGAGCGGAGGTGGCGCGGGGGCCGCTCCCCCGGACGGAGGGTGCCTGATGTGATCGTACCTGCCCAAGGAAAAAAGGCAGAACTCAAAGGCTAAACTCGGCAGAGCGGCAGGACACTGCCCTGATGTATATTCAAACAAAATAAAACCGATTAGCTCCTTTTTTCTTTAAAAGGATTGTTCTGACAAGTTGACTGAACTGCTCAGTCTCTTCCAAAGCCAGACTAAAAGGTTTCTCAGTCCCAAAAAGCAGATGCCTCTGAAAGCACACCTGTATTTTCTTCTCCACAGACACCGAGCATAGCTGAAAGAACATTATTCATGTGCACATTAAATTAGACCTTCGTCATCCCCTCACACAAACAGGTTTGCTGGCATTTCTCAGAGAAGCAACATCCAAACGCTGCGCAGGAAGGAACGGCATTTTGTGATCTCGGTTTCCCCCTGCAAGCAGAGACACTCACACTTTCTGCTCCCACACCACAGGACAAGATGTAGGATCTGCATACGGGATAGAAAAGGACCCGAAACATCTGGTGAAGCATGGAAATATGCTCCAGCAGCAGAGCAGGAGCAAGCGGTGCAGTAAAGAAACTGGTCCAGTAAAGCCCTGGATGTACCTGAATGCTATAGAATATTTTTGATGGGAACAAAAACGTTGTCGCATGCTCAGGGCCCGTACACGCTCACAGATGTGCTGTACCATGAATCGCTCCTGTGCAGAGTGCCCCAAACTCCTGCAACACAGCTGGAGTAAAACAGCAACACACTTTGCAGCCATTGCTATGGCCCAGTCAGCGCGTGATGCGGTGCCCTGAATGACACGGCCGTCAGCTGCATTATACATCGCTAATTAATGTGAGCAGCTAATGAGAGCTGCAGAAACCACTAATGTTCCAGCTCCTGATCCCAGTTTGGTACCATGAACTAGGCAAAGGAAATGCAACGAAGCTGCTGCAATCCCAGCAATGCCACGAGATCCCGCTCTCGTCAGGTGAAGGCACAAATACCGGCTTCTCATACGTGACCTGCATTTTTCCACCAAGGAGCCCCGGGCTGCCCCGTGGCACGTCCCTGATGGAATGTAACGCCATTAACTAACACACAGTATTTACTGGAGTGTTTCTCAAGGAGTTGTAACCAAAAGACTTCAGGAAAAGGTGTGGCACTGCTCAGCTTTCCCCACAAACCCAGGGGAGTGCAAGAAAAACACTTTGCTCTGACACAGAACTGAAAGTCCTCAAAATTGTGCCTTAGGATGTGCACGAAAGAGGCTGTGAGCTGCACTAGAACAGCGCAAAGCACTGCCCGGACACTCCTGCTTCCACCTGCTTCATCGTCTGGAAGGAAACGTGCAGCCAAGTGCTAATTCATGTGAGGTTGAAAGGTTTTTTTGCATTTAATTGGCTTTACTAAAGTAAGAACCAGATAAAAAACATATGCGAAATCTAAAGTTTAATTTCTATGGACTGAAATAACTGCAAAAGTCAAGACAGAGTAAAACTATAATACTGGATCCATAAGCTGGTTTTGCTACTGGGAGAAAAAGCTCATATTTGATACATTATTTCATTCCCTTTGTCATCTTGATCTTTGATTCCCCGGGGTTTAAAGCTGACCGCACACGATTATTATGCCCCGTTCTTTAGAACCCTGTCCCAAGGTGAGCCGGCTCTTTACCTGCAGCGTGTTCCGTAGGCGCACTGTCCCTTCTGGTAGTACTTGCAGATGGTGGAGGATTTGCTTGTAGCCAAATCATGCGAGAACAGACACTTGTTTCCCTCCCGACACACTCCCTGCATGTAGTACCTGCGGAGAGCAGCGCGGCTCAGAGGCCCCGTGGAGCCGGGGGACCCTTCCCGCCCGGCCCCGGGGACAGGGAGCGGGGGTGGCACGGCGGGGGTGGCACCGCGCTCGGCCCCCACCACCCGACCGCCGACCGCTACCTCGACCGGGGGCGCTGAGGAGAACGCGGCCCCGCGGCCTGAGACCCACAGGCCCCACAGGCCCCACAGGCCCGGCCCGCGCCAAGCCCTGCCCGAGGAGGCCTCCGACCGCGACCGTGTCCCGAGAGGCCCCGGGCGGCTCCACGGGCGGCTCCACGGGCCGTGCGGGACACCGCGGAACCCACCTGCAGGTGACCTGCCGGGTGCTCATCCTGCCCGCGCTGCGCCGGGCCCGCGCCGCCCCCGCGATAACGCCGCTCAGGGAGCCGCGGGGGGCCGGGCTAGAGCGGCGCTCGGTGCTACCATAGAGAGCGGGGCGGCGGGGCGGAGCGCCGCCATGGCGGAGGCCGCCATCGTGCGTGTCCGGCACTGCGGCGCCGCCATCTTCAGCCGGCGGGTCCCGGAGCGCTGTCCCGCCTGCGGCGGCACCCTGCGCGGCTCCGCGCTGCCCGACGCCCCGCTGCGCCTGCCCAGCCCCTTCCGACACGGCCACCGCCAGCCCCGCGCCTTCCTCCTGCGGCCCACGGCCGGAACCTTCCTCGGGTAGGGCCTGCACGGGGGAGCGCGGGCAGGGGCGCCCGCCTCCGCACGGAATCACTTTGGGTGGAAAAGCCCCTCAAAATCATCGAGTCCACCGGTTACCCACCCCCCGGCACTGCCCCATGTCCCTGAGAACCTCATCTCCGTCTGTCCAACCCTCCAGGGATGGTGACTCCAGCACTGCCCTGGGCAGCCTGTTCCAATGCCCACAGCCCTTTGGGGAAGAAATTGTTCCCAGATCCAACCTCAACCTCCCCTGGTGCAACTTGAGGCCGTTTCCTCTGCTCCTGGCGCTTGTTCCTGGGGAGCAGAGCCCGACCCCCCTGGCTCCAAGCTCCTTTCAGGCAGTTCAGAGATCAGAAGGTCTCCCCTCAGCTCCTGTTCTCCAGCTGAACCCCCCAGCTCCCTCAGCCGCTCCCATCACACTCGGCCCATGTTCTCACCAGTTTTGCCATTGCTGGGTTGGTACCCAAGGGCCTGCACCTGACCCCTGTGCCAGTCCTGACCGAACCCTTTCTGGGAAGGAAAACACCTTTTTGGTGGAGCTTCACCTCCTCATCCTATCCCAGGCACAGACACCAGCTCGGTGCCACCGTCCTGTGCCATTTGCTCTGACACAGCCGGCATTGGGACAGCTCTGTCGGCACTCGCACCACCACCAACACCCCTCTTTCTGTTTCAGAGGATACGACGGGAAATCTGATCTTCATGTTGGAATAACCAACAGTAATGGTAAAAAGTATTTCATATTTGCCTTACACCCCATCTTCTGTATCTTGTATTCAGACTGTATGCCAGTTTTACGGAATCCCAGAATGTCAGGGATTTGAAGGGACCTAGAAAAACTCACCCAGTGCAATCCCCCGGAGCAGGAACACCCAGATGAGGTCACACAGAAGGTGTCCAGGCGGGTTTGAATGGCTGCACAGAAGGAGACTCCACAACCTCCCTGGGCAGCCTGGGCCAGGCTCTGGCACCCTCACTATGAACAAGTTTCTTCTCTTATTTCAGTGGAACCTCCTGTGTTCCAGTTTGCACCCATTGCCCCTTGTCCTGTCACTGGTTGTCACCGAGAAGAGCCTGGCTCCATCCTCCTGACACTCACCCTTTCCCTATTGATCCCCATGAACGAGGTCACCCCTCAGATCTGTCCCCTCCACCTGTGACAATCCAAATTGCGTGATGGGTATTTCAGAGCCACCTCTGGTACCTGTTGCAGATGCCGGCTGCAGCATCCCAAGAGCTGGTGCTCTGCTGTTGCTTCCTCAGCACGCTGCAGGTGTCAGAACTGGGCACTCAGCTGTTCCCTACAGAAGAATATTGCATGAAGATAAAAAAAAAATAAATCTTGAGTCCAAAGCATTTCTCTGACCTTGCAGCAGTGAGCACACACAGAGCTCCAAATCAAAGCCATGCACCTCTCGTGCTGCACAGGATGGAACTGACAGGTGACTTTATTCCTGATGCAGGAAATAAAAAGCTAGGCAGCCTGCTTTTTAAAAGTAGTTTCAGGAAATTTTGACTTAAACACAGTTTTTGCTAATTCTAAAATACCCCTAATTAAAAAGAAAAATCCCCACATTAAAAATCATATCAGTTTCTCCTAGAGTAGGCCCAACCTGCAAAACCTCACTTGAGCTGTTTATTTAGTATAAAAGTGGTCTAATGTGTGCATTTAAAAAAGAAGCCTGGTTGTGCTCAAGTTGCTTGCATCATCAGAAGGCAGCTGAAATTGCACTGTAAAAATAAGAACAGGTTTTTGATAAAAGCAAGTGCTGCATTTTCTACTCTGTAGCCACAGAGGCCACCAGTGGGAAACCCTTGTTACAGCCAGTACAAGAAAGAATGGCAGGATGGAAAACTAGTAGTAGCTTTCATCACTGAAAACAGAATAAAACCAACACCAAAGGCTATGGATCAGACTTTCCAGTGCCACTTGATAAGCTGCTGCTCTTCATTTGCAGGCGTGGTGTATAATTACGACGCAGAGGGCGTTCACAGAGCTGGAACGGGCTGGGAGCAGTGCATCAGCATCCCACTGGTACAGCCACACATGTTTGGGCTGCTGCAGCAGTGGGATCAGCTCCTGGAGGAGTTTTCTACAGGAGAGGCCTGGCTTCCTCACAGGTACGTAGTTTAAAGGCTGGACGCAAGAGTTTTTAGTCTGGGATGAGAAATGGGGCTATTCTGTTTTTGACCCTGCGAGGTTCATTCAGAGCCTCGCTCCTTTCAAACACACATTTCTAACAAACCAGTCTGAACAACGCTGTCAGGCTGTCTTGAAATGTACTGACCATGCTGAACAGAAAGAGAATATTTTAAATTTCTAAGTAACAAACTCATCTGCTGGAATGTAAAAGCTCTAAAATCATTTTAGGGAGGTTTTCTCCAGCAACAAAATAATTTTGTGTGAAACAGTTCAATGAAACATTCCCTTTAAGAGGATGGTGCTGAGGGGGAAAAAAAAAAGTCCAGGTGCAATTCTGTAATTATTTCTTCTAAGTTTCAACAGTTTTTAGGTGTATTTGGTTGTACAGGCTGACCACACTGATGGGATTCTTGCCCAGATCTCGCATCCAGATGACTTCTTTGTTGTCAATGACCAGAAATGGGAAACAGGCTCATTTCCAGCTGGCTCATAACATTACTTTGGATAGTTAAATACAGAAAGACTTCCACATATTTGGAATTAAACCAGTATGTTCCACCGAGAACGTTCAGTTCTTTGTAGCTTTCCTTGAAGTCAATGCCCAATGACAGCGTTACAAGTTACACAGCCCAGCTAAAACATGCGCTGCCACATCACTGAGCTGCTCTCCCAGAAAACACCCGTCCTGGAACTGCTGCTTGGTGACCGCACGTGTAACAAGCGGCCTCAGCATCATTCTGTGTTTAAGTGAATGAACATAGACATCATCTTGCATAAAAGAAAGAAAAAAAAAACCCCACAACAAATCAAAAGCAGGTTCTAACAATGCAGTATGCACTGGACTATAAAATTTCAGAGATAACGTATTATCTCCCTAATACCAGAAGATTAAAGAATTTGACCTACAATAGAATTTTTGGGATGTTAAATTAACTCCTCTATTTTTTCAATGGCCAGGAACTGCGCTAAATTAATCCTGTAACTCCTTTGGGTTCAGGCCAAGCCTGATTCTAATTTTCTTGATTACTTTTCATTTACTGGAAGGATAGTCTATAATAGCAGCAAAGAACAGCAGCCACAGCCACAGCCAACAGTATCTGAAATTACTGAGGGATACTAGGTTTGCTTGTCAGGATATAAAGACATGCTTCCCCAAAATGAGATGCTAACGGGAAGACACAGATGGTAGTGAGAAGTATATTACCGAGTCTTTTGCATTATAAATACAAAGGTGGTCTGCAAACAAAAATGAAAACTGTAGAACTGTACCAGCAGTACAAGGCAAGGAATGAGTCACAGAGCCAGGGAGAATAGGGGAAAATGATGGACGATGAGGCCAGTTAGGGAAGAAGCTTGAGGATTAGGCAGAGGCAGGTCTGTGTCCAATGCGGCTGTACAGGGCCAGAGGAAAAAGCAGCACTGCGGGGAGGGAATGGATAGATTACTGAAATTGGTAGTGGCCAGTGCAAAACACTGGGGAGAATCCGAGAAACTCTGACCGTGAGAACAACAGTGAAGTGCCATGCGCTCCTAGGTTAGGGTAGTGGGCAAGAAAGAAAGAAGAAAAAAAGGCAAGAACATTTTAAATGGCTGCTTCTCCTATTCAGTTAGTGTTTCTGTCCTTGCACAATGGGCAGAAATTATTGCCAGCGAGAGTTTGACTGGCACACCGTACAGCAACTGTATCAACATATTAGTGATGGTGGCACACAATTAACATCATTGCTGCAGGAAGAAGTGTTCAAGATAACAGAGTAACAATACATGGAAGAGCAAAGGTTAACAAGGTAAAAGTCAAATAAGTATAAAAAAAAATAAATTATTGGAAAGTGTGCAGCCATTTTTTTTTTCCAATGGTCACAGTTCCCTGGCTGGAAAGTACAACTCAAGATTAATAGAATATATTTTTTAAGCACCAGCTTTAAAGGAAAGTGGCAATAGTTCCTGGAGAGCATGCGCTTCCTTCTTTCACTCCGTAAAATATTCTTCCACGCACAGTAATTAAGGGATTAGGGCTAACTCTTACTAACGAGATATTTTTCCTAGGTATGATGAACATGAGCACAACTGCTACACGTATGCACTGGCATTCATTAACAGCATACTGACCGCACAAGGAAAACGGGAAATGAGTAAAAGTGAATTTACAGAGAAATTTGTGATCCCACAGACAAAGAGAGCTGCCAGATACATCACTCTGCACCAGGAGCTAACAGCTAACGATTTCTACATTGTACCCCTTCCCCAGCAGGAACAAGAATGTGACTAGTTGCTACATTAAAACATCTACAACCTGCAACAGGAAAAGTCTTCAGACTCCAAATCTCAGGGATTAAGATGCATGATCTACTAACGTATTTAATTGCACAATTAACTTTACACATTAACCAGCACATCGTGGAAGGATCAGGAACCTGAATTTGTGCATTTGAATGAAATAGCATAGATACAATGTACACACTACAGAAAATTTCCTTGGGAACTATTCCTATGGAAAAAAGTTCCATTTACATTCACTATATGGTCTGTTCTGCCAGGACACTCAATACCAGAAATCGTAACTCCTGTGTAATTAAGGGTTCTAACAAGTGAACTGTGGTAACTAAAGCTGTAGCAAATTAAAATGTTGGTTGTTGGGTTTTTTCCTGTCATATTTGTTTAATGATGAGTGGGAAAAAAAGGGAATTTGTGCTTGCGTGCTACTGAAATCCAAAGTCCACGACTTAATGCAGATTCACAACATGCAAAGTTACTTTCCTTTCCTTTAATTACTAATAAATATAACAAGTAAATCCTGCCTCTTTGCCAGATATATTTATTTTCCAATTCTTCTTTACATTTTGTACATTTATTCCTCAAAGCAAGACAGATGCTTAGTATTAAAAGGTAATAATTTAGTGTCTGTATCTGTTAGTATCTGTAATAAGCCACAGACTCCTCAGGATTTACATTGGAGTTAAAGCTTTAGAATTTAACAAAAAGAAATCTAAGTTAAAAAGATCCTCCAACAGCACTTTTATCTATTGTGCATTACACAGACGTGTATGCTGAGGTCAAAATTCTGCAGTCCATAATTTTGTGCAATTTCACTTTATTTATTTACATTCCAATTTAAGAAAATAATACCAGCTTTTTTCCCCTTCTACTAATTTCTGGTTTTTGTGAAGATATAAGTCCTGTTTTCTCAAAGATGGAGAAGTAATCTCAAACAATTGGGATTTTGTTCACATCTGGTTTATACGTTTTTATACACAAACTGCATTAGCCCTGGCCCCGCAACGCTCTCCAGCTGCAGACACCACACTTTACACACTTCCCTCCCCCATGTTCTTCCACTTCTTGCTAAATTCTAAATTATAGCTCCATTAAAAGCATATTAAAAAAAGCACAACACAATAGAGACAACCAGTTGAAATGTGCAATTTGGCTGCTGTTAGAGACCTGTCTACCCGCTCCTAGTGCAGAATTCTTCAGCTAGGATTTGGCTTACAAAAATAAATCATGGTACGCTACTTCGGAGTGAATGAGAATCCATACTTTAAGTACTGTATTTCAGTTGGTAAAATATAAATACAATGGCAGTGGTGGTGTACAACTGTCTAGTGTAAGTTATTTGATCCAACAGTACTGAAAGATGAAGTACAGTCATCTGCAGGTAGAAATAAAACACCTTGCCACGTACAGTCAACACATACGTACCTGTTCCGCTTGAAAAAGCTATTATGCAATCAACATTTTCAGTTTACATCTTTCCAGTAGGGACATACTAAGTGAAAGCAAAGACGAGCAAATCTTCCACTTGGAATTGTGTGTAGTCTCCTGCATTCATGACACGGTTTTACAATCTAAACTGCTTAAGTAAACAAGATTGTGGGTTTGTGTTTGGTGGGAACAGACCGAGTTGACAGAGTTTTGACCAGACCTGGAAAATTTCCTGCAGCCAGGAGGCAAAACCCCTTTTACAGTGAGTAGAAAGAGCACAAAGAAAATCCAGAACAGTGTAACTGTCACCAGCTCTAATGCATCCTTATGGTTGCAGCAAATGTGTTCTAATGACACAGGGAAATAAAAATAACAGCACAGTGAAGCAAGGAAGCCTCTTGATCAAAGACTACAATGGAAAGCAAATGCCTGAATCTAAAGCAGCAGTACTTAAAATGCAGCGTAGTTGATACTGAAACCTCCTGGCTTGACTTGAAAGACAGCTGGATACCTGCTGGGGTGGTTTGTTTGTTTTCCAAACGTGGCTTAGCAATAGCAAACATGGCAGTTAGGAACCTGCAATCTAGATAATTAAGTCTTAGAAAAAAGCAGCAGCAGGCATCTAGTGCGGCAAGGCAGAACTGCACAGCACGGGCCGATACCTCGCTATACACGAACACAGCGGTGTCTCCCAGTCTTTTTACAACATATGCCAGGGCAAAGAACTACGAGTGTGCTATGAAAAAAAATGTAGACTGTTGTAGTTGCTGGATAAAAGAGAAAAAAGCAAGGAATGAAAGTGAGACTTACAGTTGCCAAGCTAGAGACTGACTTCTTCTCACTAGCTCAGCAAATTTTCATTATTTTCTATGCTGTAACCCATGTTCAATAGAAGTAAAGGGCATCAACATGCGGTCAGGGCATCCTGCTGTTCGGAGGCAAGGTTAGGCCCTTGCTTTCGAGGGGGAATCTTATGCTGCAAATCCCAAGGGAAGGAAGACATCTCACCGCAACGGGGAAAGGTGCCCTGGCACTCCCTACTGCCTAACACCTTTGCTGTTAGGTGCCCAGGCCCCAGAATTCATTTAAATCCTTGCACAATCTGTGAAAAGTTCCTCAGTTCTGAGCAGTGCTTGTGAAAATAAGCACTTTTAGGTGGGACCACTAACAGCAACGTGTTACAATGCTCAAAATTGCAACAAGCAAATCTCTTCCCATACTGCAGTTCTTGCATCTTCATCAAGGCCACAAAGTCATGTTTTGGTTGAATTAGAATGGTACCATTGGTACCCCAAAAGGTTCTTTGACTCACTATAATTACTATAATTAACAAGTTAAAATCCAACAGCAAACCTGAGGACTATCAAGGTTAAGTCCTCATTTCTGAAGAACTGTGGGGCCCTGTGCTGAGCTGCAAAGGGAAGTCAGCCTTGCAATTCCCAAGTTTGACCCAAGAATCTGTGCGGAATTTCTGGAAAACCATTTGATTCCTCAACTGCTTCAGCTTTCAGGCAGACACTGAGGGCTGGGACTCGCGTGGCTCTGCAGGCTGTAGTGCCTACTCAGCACTAATGCCTGGATCTGTCACAATTTTAAAAATACCATTACTAATCACCACAGTCTAGCCATCAATGTGTATCAAAGATATACATTTGTAAGCTTTAAGGAAACAAACAAGTATTTTGAGTTGGGATACAGCTTTAATTTTTTTCCCCTTCCTATGCAGGTCAGTTACGTTTTTCAATACAACATTCTTGACAGTAAACAGGATATACCTCATTTTAAATAGCATATATACATACCGACTCAGTATGTTGATAGAAACTGTTATGAGGCAACGGTTCATCATGAGAAGATCAGGTAAAAAACAATAAGATGTGGTTTCAAAAGAAAAAAAAAGCTTTTCCTATGCAGTCAGTTAAAGTTCATCTTGCTCGCTGCGCTCACGGGAAGAAACCCAACGACTTACAATCAGTTCCTGAAATAAAAAAAGCAACTGTTATGGAAGTGGGAAGTTAAAAACTACAACATAAAGCTACAGGCAGTGAGGGATGGAGATTAAGCCTTCAGCAAATTGATATATTAATATATTATGGGACCATTGAAAAATTCTAGTAGATGGCTACAATTGCTCCAGAAGTGAGCTGGTCTCTCACACATTTTTCTCCATTTTTTAATATATATGAACCTTACAGTCTCCATAGGTATCCCTGTGTCCCCTGTAGTAGCAACATCAAAATTTAGAAGATCTGAGGTATTTAAAGAGCCTGTAATGCACTTCTCATGCATTGGGGCACAAAGGAATCTTGTTTATTTTACTGCAGGTACGCCTGCCAAAACCAAAGCATGCTAAAGAGCAAATGACAGTTCAGGGGGCTCTTACAGTGAGCGGTCCAGCTGCCCCAAGGCAAAGAAGATAAATAATTACTCACCTGAACCTTAATTCTTTTCATACATTCCGGTGTCGACATCTCTTTTTCAGTCATGTCAGATGGTCTAATCAAATAGCATAACATAAGTTCCTGTCGGTAAATGGAAAACATGAACAGATTAATTCCAACCGATTCCTTTCTATGCAAGTTTTAGATTAATTAGAAATGCAGATACCAAGTTTCCTACAAGATGCCTTCTGCAAACCAAGTTAGGGGAGAGCTGTATAAAATGCATATCTCATTTTTCTTATCAAAGCATAATACTTCTATCAGGTAAAGTAGAATTATAACACAACACCAGAGCAACACAGCTATGAGTATGGAAGGACCATGTCTGAGGTTCTATCACAGAGAAAACATTTAAGAAACTTTCACTGTTCAAAAGAAAATTCTGGTAGATGGAGAGGGCTTTAAAACAGAAGCGGCAAGCGGGAAAGGCGTGTCCCTCAGGTCTTCCTTCTGCTCCTCACGCAACTTTTAACATTCCCACAGGTGATAGAACTTTATTAAGCTTTATTAATATCCAGAACTTTATTAAGCTTTATTAATATCCAGAATTAATCTGGATATTGACAAAGGAACCCCGTTTGCCTACTGGCAACTCAACGTGTTCTTCAGCAGATCAGAAAGAGAAGGATTCTCTTTCCAGCCTCACTCCAACTCCCTGTTCTTTGGAACTAAACTGTACATTTATCGTTTTAGAGGCATTTTAAAACCAGCATCTTACCTTACCTTAGAAGCATTAGCAGTGGTTCTGTTCAAGCCAGACAAGGACATCCAGCTGAGTGGTCTGCGAAGAGGACCTTCAAAACTATCATCAACTAATTCAGCAAGGACAGAGTAACTGGAAAACAAAGCAGACAGGACAATTCACAGAGAGAAAACTACCATTGTGGGAAAATCATGAAACTTAAGAATTAGAGCCTAAAAATTTGTGTTAATATGCCAGCATGCAGTGAGCAAGTTGTGAAACTTAAGTCTCTTTCTACTAAGCAAAGAGGAGAAAAGATGAAGATGTGAATATACTGGCACTTTCCCTCCCCACCCTTCTACTGATGTTTGTAGCATTCTCTTAGGAATGCCAATCTGACATTCACAATCAACTTATTATCTAGGAGTTCACCCTGACTTGCTAGCAAATAAAGACAATCATCATTCCTTAACAGTCTTTTTCTCCCAAATTACATAAATTATCCATACTGTTTCTTCTTAAAAGTCAATATTACTACATCAAATTACTTTCCTGAGTGTATTCACCACACAAGTGCTAAAAATGCTCATTCCAACTTTTAACTCGTGATGTTTTATTACTGTTACATGAATTCAATTAAATTGTGTTATTTAATACTGCTGCTAAAAGGACTTTTGAATTCCCAGTATGAATATATCTGGCAAAGGGTTTTAAGTGAAGAATATGTGCTTAACCAGTGAGAGAAATATACTAATTTGAAACTAAGAAATGAGACAGAAACATGAGCTTCAAACCTTGCATGATAGAAGGGGGGGCCTTTTCGATACAGCACTGAAATGAAAGAGAAGCACCTTAGTTAGATAATCTCAGCGTTTCCATCCGAGTTTAATACCTGGGTCCGCAAATATTTTCAAATGTTCTCTAAGTTTTAATGAAACAAGACAAAACATCAACACCTTTGAATTCTGCTCAGAATTAAGTTGTGCTAGCAAGTGGAGAGAGAGGGAAGAGACAAACCCCGCCATGGGAGCACCAGGGTGACTCAGGGCAGTGGCAGGTAAAAGACAAAGTCGAAGGACAGCTAGCAATTGCCATGGCAAAAAGTTTAGGATGGAATTTTTCTGCAACAGACTCATGCTTTTAACGCTGTATTCACAACAGAAGTTGAGCCACTGGAGTACACATGAAACATCCCAAAAAGCCACCGAGTTTCTGCTCCAAACAAGCATTTTCCACAAGTTTTAGGAGAGGCAAAGGACACAAGTTCTTAAACGCTGCCCACCAGACCTCCTAGAAGTTCCTTCTCTAGCCAAGATAACACAAGACTCATGGCAGCTGCTCTGCTGTAGCAGAGCTAAACAGTTACATGTCCTCTCTCCCTTTGTCACAGGCTTGTAAAAGGGGACTTTCTTTATCTAGTGCAGGTCATCCTATACAGCTGGCCAGACAGACCCTGTCAGGAAAAGGACGAGCAGCATTTAATTCCAGCAACAACCATGATTTGCAAATTATGCATTATAAGCAATTGCAGTAACACCAATCCTATGAAAGTATTGCCAAAGAACAAGAAACCAGTGGAGCTCAGGGGTAAGAGCTCCCACTGGCCTAAAATAATCCCCCACTAGCCTAAACTAATCCACTTCCTTTGTCTGGCACAAATCCAAAGGCAGTGATACACCAAACAACAAAGTCAGGCCAGAACACAAATGAAGGGTGAACAGTTTAGTATCAATTTCACGTATACACCAGGTGCTCAATAGCAAAACCCCATCTGCAACCCAGGATACTAAGAACAGAGATGTTGAATTCAGCCAAATCTACACACTGATCTAAAGGACCAGCTCAGCACAACCTTGACATACTCAAATACATGAACCCCTAAATTCTAAAACTGCTTCAGCAGTATTAAACGGCTGCTGGTTTGCATGCATACATTAAAAAAGTATCTCCCTTTATGCACATTTTCCTGTAACAACAGGCATTACTGTACTGTTTATGTTGACATGAGCTGAATGTACTTCTTGAATTACTAAGCAAGGGATTATGGATGCTACTGATTATTTCTGTAAGATTAAAAACCCCACCATTAGCAAATAAGCAAGTCCCTTCCCCCTCCTTTGACCCAAGAAAAAGAATATACAGAGAAACAGACTTAGCAGTAAGCTGAGCAGAAGCCCAGCTTCCATTAAATGAATCATGAGACGCGTGGACTTTGCTCAGCTTTGGCACTGGAGTCTGGCACTGCTTGAAGAGAAGTCAGCTGCAAATGATCCCATTTTTGTACGGAAGCTACTCACAGAGATCGGTTCCGTACTTCAGTCCGACTTTGGGGACCCAGCCCTTACTGCGGAAGTAGTGATACGCCATGTACGTCGTTTTAAAGTTGGGCTTGACTTCGCTGAAAACTTCCCATAGCTTCAAAATAGTTAGAGGCTCCTAAAAAAATCACAACCAAAGGCATTAATACGACTATATTAATATTAAACAAGTATAAAATACTGTGTATATTAGAGCATAACAGCCAAATATCAGATATCACAGTCTACTGCTAAGAGCGTGAACTTTGGGCAATAAAGACAGAATCCTTAAACATAAGACAGAAAAACCTGTTACTCCATGTAGTAGTTTTTTTAGCATTTCACAATCTATCACATAATGCTCTTGTTTAAAGGAAAATATGTTAAATTTTGAACCGGACACATAGGTTTCAATTATTTTGTAATTACATTAACAGTAGCTTGATACAGATCAATGCTTACTCAAAAGAATACTCTCAAAAGAGAGTATTCACCACATTATTCCTTCCATACTTGCTTTTCCCATATTTCCTGCCTAAATTACGACAAAAACCTTCCTCTGCAGGACTGTGCTAAGCTTTATTTGCCTTAGTAAACATAACACTTTCAGACCAGTATTTAATAAACAGAAATATCCTTACTTATAACAAAAACTTCCTCATTAGTCTGTTTGGTATTTCCTCCTTCAGAATTAACAGCATAAAATCCTGCCATAGTCGGTAAACATTTCAGACCAAAACATATCCAAACTAATGATATCCTTAGATATCCAAAATTAATCCCATCTCTTACCTCACCATAATAAACACTCAAACATCCCAGAGCATACACCAAGAAAAAAGCCTGAAAAAATAAAAATAATGAGTTTAACTGATAGCAAGACTCTACCTGTAGTTTATACTCCATTCAAGAACAAAGGCTCAGATTCATGTTATACAAGAATCCTAATGTCACCAAGAGAAACAAGTTGCCTGAAAGTTTCCTTAGAGATTTGTCTTCATGACCTTTACATTTCAACAGACAAAGCACTACAAGGAGTCTATGCATTTGCTGCAGACTCCTGAAGGCGCTGTGTTAAAACTAACACAAGTGAATATATTTAGATGCAGCAAAATCAAAGCAGGATTTATATAGATGTTATATTCCTGGTATTTCTATACTTAAATCCTATCAGGGCTGTCCTTGTCAGTGGGATTATTCATGTAAATCGAATGGGATTGGACCATTCACTTTTTTTTTAACCATATCATGTAACTGTCTCAAGTTATTAAAAATACGTTTAATGACTAAGGCAGTCCAAATACTTTAGAGACACAAGAGAACCCTGTACTTTAGAAGCACGTATGAAATTACACCGTAACACAGATTAATGTTTACCTTTCAGATTAAAAGTAAAACAACTTGTA
Source organism: Pampusana beccarii (assembly GCA_013399365.1). Lineage (NCBI taxonomy): Eukaryota > Metazoa > Chordata > Aves > Columbiformes > Columbidae > Pampusana > Pampusana beccarii. The sequence goes on along the minus strand of VWYH01009562.1, from coordinate 511,413 downwards.
CTGTACTTGAAACATACCTCTTCCAAGCTGAGTTGTAAATATTCAGGAATCCTAAACGGATTTCTTCTGCATACTAGTTTTTCCTTCTTGACAAGCTACAAGAAAAAATTAATATATGACTAAACCTGGATAAAATACTGAACTCTGAAAATAGCACTGTTTATATAACTTTACTAAAAGATTAGGATGCTCTTCAACCTTACATTTTCTTGCGCATGAGCAGAGTCACCTTCTGGACATAAGGTGCCTTCATCTTCCTCTTGCACCAAGACGTATTCTGGAGCGCATTCTTTTGACTCGATCATCTCACAGTATCTTTGCTCCGTGCTCTCCTTCGCCTCACAGCCAAAACACCCGAGAAAACTGTGCTTCTGGCAGGACACTCCAGCTCTCTCTTTTGAGTCCCCTTGCTCCTGTTCTTTAGAGCCACACATGGCCACAGGACCACACGCCGCATCCCCTTCCAAACGGGCTTGCTTGCAGCTGGCATTCTGGTTCTCAGGACTCAGGGCTCCTACATTTCCAGTACCTGTAGAAGACTGTCTGGAGAGTTCTGTATTTTGGCCCATTCTGTTGCAACTATTTCCAGTTGGCTCAGTTCCATCCTCTTTCAACAACGGCAGCTCAAGAGGCTCCGTGTAATTTTCAAGAATTCTGGTAGCTGAGCCATCATCAAATCCTTGCTCTCGCAAAATACTTTTAGCCCACTGAACACGCCGCTGGTACCTAGTAAAATAAATGAGAAGTTCTAGGGTGTTACATCTTTTATTTAGCACCTTAAAAAAAGATGATTCAGCACAGTTCACAAAGCAAATTTGAACACACCACCCAATAACCGCTATGCAAAATACAACACGCACAATGTAACAGGACTCTGGTCTTCAGGAAGCTGCAGACGCCGTTATTGATCACCAAGATTCTGCTCCCCTCTGTGGCTTTGTTTTGCATTTTAAATTTCCGTGTCAAGAAACACTGTTACCAAACATTGCACAATGACTACTGCTACAGAGTTTCAAGAAAAACTTGACGAAGCGAAAACTCCTTCCTCCCACAGAAGTCTTAAGCCTGAATTTCTGTCAAAAACATCTTGGTATCAGAGCTTGCATGGTTAAAACACGCAACAAGACTTTGCATACATATCTCTCACACACTTCATCTATTATGCAGCTAACTACCGAGAACAGTGTCTTTAAAACTCTGTTGTCACCGTCTTTGAAGTAGCAACGTCGTAGCCAAATGCACCAGCATAAAAAACTTAAGCAAAAACTACCTTCAGTTTTAAAAAAAACTCTCACATCCCTGAGAAATAACAATAATCCCGTCAGTGAGAGAGTAGCTGGAAGTTGTAAATATTTCCAATATTCTTCAATTATGATAATCCCAGTTGTCAGTTTTTAGGCCCCCTTCAAATATTTTTCCTTGGAAGATAACAGTAAAATCCAGTCAAAAACATTAATCTTCATTTTGTGAAGTCACAGGTAGCTGAGTGCAGCTGTCGTTATTCAAACCTGGACAACTCCAATCCAATATTCTTTATTTCCCCAGACAAAATCCTAACACAGCAAATACAGACCAGGTAATGAGGAACTGCAAAGATAATGAAATGCAAATTTCATACATCAACACAAAATGTAAGTCCCTCTGAAGTCTCCTAATAAAGCCATATGATTCAGTGCTGCGCTTTTTGTTATAAAAAATAGTCCCTCTTTGTCCTGTGATTTAATTACCATATAGTTTGCACTTACAGGTCTCTCCTCAGACAGATCATGATGCAGCTTCTGCACCAATGCAATGACACTTTCCTTGATGCTTGGCTGTATTTGCTGACACACAAAGCAGACTAATAAGACTGACAAGCATTTCTGCACACAGTAATAACTATAGTAGCAGTAATATTGCTGCTGTTTGCCTTACCTAAAGTAGAGGACTGAAGTAGCTTAATTTTTAAATTTAAGTAATTTTTTTTGAAGTTACCATAGGATTAAAGCAGAGTAACTAACCTGCACACTGCAAGTTTATTATGGTTGATATTGTTATGAATTAATTATCCATACTATTATACTATGCATTCACTCAATCCTGGCTTCTAGGCAGCAATTAATACTGCAAGCTTACATGAAAAACCATGCTGAATATCACCTACTCTATTTCTGCTTTTTCTAATGTGTTTTATAAACGAAATACAGAGAAGGGAAATAAAAGCAAGTCATCAGCATGTACACAACCAACTATCTGAAAACCAGCAAGATAAAACAGAAAACAGAATCATCTGGGTAAAAAAAAAAAAGTAAATTAACTTACTTTTTTGATGTAATTATAGGCATGTTTATGTTAGCACCTGTACAAATAAAAAACATACATTATTTCACAAATATAAAAATGTTATTTTGAGCATTGAGGCAACCTGCAGTCTAATATTTAAGCACATTTTCAATCCTCTATGCCATTTTGGCCCAACTTGTATTAAAGAAGGACATAGCAGAACTAGAAAAGGTACAAAGAGAAAGATTGAACACCCTGCACAAGCAGAACAACTACATATACTATAAATATACTATTTTTCTCCAGCCTGTAAGAAGACAGTCTTTCTATAAACAACCAAGAGCATACCAGAGATAATTAGCTATAAGCAGATTAAAAATGTCACATATCCTTGCCTCATGATTTCAGGGACACTAAAATTTAGATTAAAATGAATAAATACTGGACAGTTCTAGGAAGAAAAGTCCAGGGATGATACTTTTACTTACAGACTTCCTACACAACAGGCCAGTGAAGGCTGGAGAACACACTGAAGATCTATTGACATGTTCACTGGCCCTGCATTTTCCTGGGAATCTGGTACTGGCCATCAGCAGAGACAGATCCTTGATCTGACCCAGTACAGAGATTATTTTTGTGTGTGTAATTTCTAAATACATATCTTCAACGAGTGAAAGAGTGAAAAGGACTATCAGAATAACGATGGAAGTACAAATGGGCACAATTTACCTTGCCACTTAGAAACCAGTGAAGGATCTGAAATGCTGTGCACTGGGCGACTTCTTGAAAGGATGCCTTTTCCAAAATAGCCCTTCAGAGAAAAGGAAAAAGCCTTATATCACCAGACAAAAGTGAACTTCTTTCCAAATAGAAAATGTTTACTGCCAAGATCAGCTGAAAAAAATAACTGAAACTCTGCAGCATTTAAGCTTTGCCTGAAGCTTGGTGCTTAGGTTTTGATAACCAGTTCAATACCAAACACGTGCACTCGAAGATTTAGCCAGTGGAGGGGGTTGGGTCTTTTTCCTCAGTTCTAAATATTTGTCAGTCGACGTCTCCAAGTAGACTTTTGAAAGCAGAGGCAGAAGAAACCACCTGTGTATCAATGCTGTGACAATGCATAACAGAACACAAAGAGATGGATAAAACTACTGGGCAAGAATGGTGGCGAAATTGTACTTGGACATAACAAGCTTAATGTAGCTTATTTTACTCAGAAAGAAATCCCTCTGATACTAAAAGAATTACACAAGCACTTACAAAACATTAATATTCCTACCTCCTGATCTTTAAAAACAATAAAATGCTTTTGCAAGGTTGCATAAAATGTTGAAAGAAGAAATAAACGTAACAAACATGAAGTCTTTGCAGCTGTTTTTTAGCTCACAATATCATTTCATTCCAAAATGTATTTGCTGGGATAAGAATGAAATACTTTCCATGTTTGATACAGAATATATGTTTTGTACTGATTTCAGGAGAGGAGGGAGAAATGGAAAATTATTGGCGGCTAAAGAGGAAGGAAAACATAAAGGCAGGCAGATTTCAACAAGTATTATGCTTTACCTACATTTAAAACACTAAAAATAGTGTGCGAACAGGGTACAGCACCTTGTTATACAGCTGCTCAATATCTTCAGGGTTCCTCACAATAACATTGTTGTTAATGATTTCAGCCCGGCACATTCTGAAATCCTTCCCACCTACATCCACAGGAAAGGGTGAATCGTATGTCTCAAAAACTCTTCTTTTCCTTCTTGGGGGATGAAAAACTGCTTCTGCCATTTCCTAAAATCAACGTTTTCTCCTAAAAAGCAGAAACAAAACATTTAAAGCTCTGGAGTTACAGTTCACCTATTTTTCCATGTTTCAGTAATCTTCCCTTCCCAGCAGCAAATTAGCAATAAAATCTACAGTATACCCCAAGTTTAATTCTATAACCATTACGCAGACAAACACAAGCAGCGATTTGCCAGCGTTTTCTGTTTGTTTTTTCTCCCGGGCATTGCAGTCTGCCCTGAACACCAGGCAGGAATTGTTCTCAGCCAAGAGTTTATAAAGTGAACCTAAGATGAAAGGCGAGCACATAAACTACTGAAAAAGTTTCAGGAATAAAGCAGACGAATGAGTAGAACAGAAGAAACCACAGCACAAAAGCGCCAAAAAATAAACTGTTTTGAGTAATTATGGGAATAACGAAGAAGGAGCAGCAGCTTGGCAGGTTTCTTCAAACAGGGAGCCCTGTCACGGGGGAACGCGGGGCCCGGTTCCCCGCCTGACAAAGCCACGGCGGGCTCTCAGTGCCTCCGCCGCCGCCCGGGCCTGGCAGCGGCCTCAGGGCNCCGCCCACGCAGCGCCCGGCCCGGCTCGGAACCGGCAGCCCCGCCCGGGGCGAGGTGCTGGGAGCCGGGGGGAAGCGGGATGGGACAGCCTAGCCTGGCCTGGCCCGGCCTGGTCTGGTCTGGTCTGGCCCGGGCGCCGCCACTCGCCCGTCACCATGGCGACCGCGCGCTCCACGCACCCGCCGCCGCGCGAGGAAGCCGCGCGCCTCACGGGCAGCGCCGCACGAGGAGGCCGCGCATGCGCGGGGAGCCGACGCGCGGGGGCGCCCCGCGTGTGGCCCCGCCCCCCTCGTTGGCGGGAGGGCGGTGCGCGGCGGGAGTCGGCCCCATGGATCTGAGGGGGTCTCCCCAGGCGCTGTGAGGGGATTGTCCCCGTGGATGTGACGGGATTGTCCCCATGGATGTGGCGGGATTGTCCCCATGGATCTGAGGGGAGTGTCCCCATCGATCTGAGAGGAACGTCCCCATCGATGTGAGGAGAGTGTCCCCAGCGCTGTGAGGGTATGGTCCCCACTGATCTGAGGGGATCGTTTTCATTGATGTGAGGGGAGTGCCCCCATCGATCTGAGAGGAACGTCCCCATCGGTGAGGGGAATGTCCCCATGCATGTGAGGAGAGTGTCCCCATCGATCTGATGAGATCGGATGGTTCCCAGCGCTGTGAGGGGCCGGTCCTGCCGCAGGTCCCCGCGGGTGTGACCGCCCCCGCGGTGTGCGCGGAGCCGGCGGGGCCGTGCGGGGGCGGCCGCGGGCGGGGCGGGAAAGGCCGCGCTGCCCGGGGCCTCCGCAGCGCTGCGCTTGTGCCTGTGCCGACCGCCGACTGCAGTGACGTCCCCTGACTGCAAACCTACCCGTGCTGGCGATTTAATGAACTGAGCGAAAAATGGCATTTTGTGCGGAACACCCACCCTCAAATGAGTTATGAGCTTCTTAATGAGGGGTATTTGAGATATATGGGTGGATGGAATTTTATAGCTGTGGGAGGTGAGGCAGGGATATAATTTTCAGCTTGGAGCAATTGTTTTTGGCTCTGTAACAAACCCTTGACATGGCCCTGACTCATGTAACTGCCTGGGATAATGCAGTGGGACTGACACAACTTATTAACAGAGGTAATTGTGATAGTGCAGCTTATTGCCAGAGCTGGATTCAGGACGACGTGGTGGTGCAATTTAAAAAAAAAAAAAAAAGTATCTGAATAAAATGCAAGGCATTTTCAGTAGCTAGTGAGGAGCAAACAACCCTTTTTCTGTTTTCATACACAGTGAACTTGTTACCAGTTTGAGCCTTGCTCATCAACTTCACAGTCATACATGCAACTACAACGCAATAGTTTTTCTTGTTTTCAGGTTATTTTGTGAAGTACCACTACCAAAGAAAGAGGATGGAGACATTTTGGCTCCAGGGATGCAGACAGTAGAAAAATCTGTTTGATTTTCAACAGTGAGATCAGTGAAGTCACCAATGGAAAGTTGTGAAAATATATCATTCTTACGAGGTATTTTATCTCTTATTCCCATTTTCCTTATAGGCCAGTGGGGCACAGGGAGGGAAATAATGGTTATAAGGCTACAGAAAAAATGTAACACAAAACACGAGAACACTAAGCTAGTGTTCTTACAGTTATTTCCCACAGAGGTCGCTTTATATACCATCTAATGACTGTTGATTTATTTTGAACATTGGTTGATTCACATACAAAGTGTTGAAGTTAAACCACAAAGGATCCTGTTGTATTCCTGTCACCAAAGCAAACAACGATGCTCTGATCGATCCAGGTTCATTCTTAGAGCTCTGCCATTTAAAAAAATCCCTGAATTAAATTATTCTAGTCAAAAACATGAAAGTAAGTCAGTATCAGAGGTGTCACTCTGTTTCAAAATTCCTTCTAAATTTGTCAAGTCTCATCTAAATGGAAGTGGAATTTATCTATGATAGGTACAGCTATATTTTTTCACTGTGCAGACACATTGCTGTGAGACGTAAATTACAGTGAGAAGCAGACAAAACATAAAAAAGCGATGGGTCAGTTCCTTTCCTTCACATTTCCTTATCTTCCTAGAGCCTTGAGAGGGAAACCGCAGCGTACGCCACTCCGTCAATGAACCGAATCGCACTCATGTTTCTTCAACCAAATATCTGCTCCTGTTTCTGATCATAAACCCAGATTGTGCTTCAGCCAGACATTTTGCTATCTGAAGGACAAGCTGTCTGTAAGATGAGTCAGGCCAACTTTTTTTTTAGAATATCGATAATTGTACAGACACTTTCACAAATATCTGGATCTCCCTTTTTGTGATGAGGCAGCAGATGACAAGGTGACAGCTAAATGACTAGGCTGTAGCTCTGAAAAGCAAACCCTCGAGATGATAGTGACTCACGAACTGAGAATGAGTCAGAAATGTCATACTGCTGTCAAGAGTCAAGAAGAGAGTGACAGGAATGACCTATGAGGAAAGACTGAAATGACTCAGTCTAGAAAAGGCAAAATGGGCAAAACAGACCGTTGCAAAGAGTACGTAGTTGTGCATGAACACCAGAAAACAACAGAAGGAGCAAGGAGATTATGTTGCAAAGTAATTTTGTACCTGTGAGGTGAGGACAACACTCATTACCTGTGAGGAGTGTATTATGTCCATCACTGGGAATTTTAAGCGCAGGTTAGACAAACATCTCTCAGGAACGGTTCAAATTAATCCTGCCTTGAGACAAGGGACTCCACTACAAGCATCAAAAATCCCTTTCAGGGCAGGTTTCAGGATTTGTCCTTCCAGGAGCTTTTCTGATCTCTGCAGTGCGGCAGAAAATGCAATCTCGATGCTGCCCTACAGAGGCTGAACGCCTGCCGCTTCAGTTAAATCAACGTTGAGATTTCCATTTCTGTTGTACAGGCTTTCAGTTCAGGGATGTCATTATGAGAACAGACTATTTCAAGTTGTCTCTGGCTGATTCATTGCTTTTAATGCAGAATACTCAATTGCTGACTATTTCTTGATACTCAGCTCAATTATTCTGTTGCTTTTTATTAAATTAAGGTCCAAACCTGTGTCCACTTTCTGAAAAGACTTAATATGACCTTCTTTTCCAAATCATGATGAGAACAACCTGGTTGTATCCCTTCAGTTCTAGAAATGCATTGCCTTCAACTTTGACACAGTTGCCTTTGCTGCATAATTCCCAGTTGGCCATTGCCTGATGTTTGCATTGTCATCCCCAGAATTTCCTCCAGCATTGCCCCGTTTGGGGACACCAGTGCACACAGACTAGTCCCTCAGAATGAGCAGTACGTCTTTCAGGGGGAAGTTGTTAGCTTCTGCTCAATGTTACAGGGTTTCTCGGTTGGTGATAGAGGAGTAGAACGGAAACACAGTTACAATGGAAAGAGATGCTCTCACCATCAGGCTTATTAAACTCTTTCTGTGACCATATACGCAGAAATATCTTTTAAAATCTCCATAAGCATTTACAATCATGTACTCTCAGCCCTTCTCTGGTTCATTGTGTCCTTCCACAACAACAGTCATGTTACAAAGTTCATCTGGAGCCATTTAGACTAAACATTCTGTTTATACAATATATTTAATACAATATTAACAAATATTTAACAGCTAATGTTAACTAATTTTCATGCTATGAAGATTCTACCGCCAGTAAAATTACGTTGCCATACGCAGGAAAGTTCTAGAGTTTTGTTATCCAAGGTGGTTGTTTTCTGGATGTTTGGGGACTTGCATAGGAAGTAGGGAAGTTAATTCCCAGTCCTATCTCAGCCAAAACATACAGACCAGGTACTCTTTAAATGCATGTTTTGCATTCTTAGGTGTATTAACAGAAACGGAAATGTTAGCTTGTAAAAGTATTTGCCTATGTAGCACTCTCAAGGAAGTTAGTCATAAAATCATAGAAGAATGACCTATTCTTGTAGTGTCTTTAGGTAATTTTGGATTGCATACCAAAAAAAAAAAAGTTTTGCATAGAATCCCATGAAATTCAAGTCATGATTCATCATTAGGTTCATTTCTGTCTCTGGTTTCCACAGAATGTTCCTGTAAAGTTTTCTCATCCCATACTAGTTGTAGTCTGCGAAAGAAACATTATGACACTTTCTTTTCGATAAAGCTCATTCCTTTCTCACAAGGTGATCTGAACAGTAGTGGGAGGATGTGCTGTCATTACTTACACTAGCCAGTTCCAGTTTCCCCAGACTGACAGAAATTCCCATGGAAATTCTGGTTACATTAACTTTGACAGAGATACAGGACTGTTTTTGGAAACTTTAAAAAAAACCAACTAGGGAATAGTTTTCATTTTTATTAATATGCAGTATCTTCATTTTGTTTATTAAAGAAATAAATCAAGGTTAGTTTCTGCTTAGATTCAGATGGTTTTCACAGGAGACAAAAAAAGCGAAGTCAGATAAATATTGGCCAAGCATCAACTCAGTAAGAAATCCCATAATAGCAGAAATCCCAAGGTGGATGGCAATAAAGTGAATAGCATGAGAAAAGAGAACATTAAAAATGAGTATGCAGTTAGCATGCTTACTTCCAATGTGGAAAACGATTTTGTGTTCTTGTGGATTAAACACCCTTCGATGAGGAATTCCTACAGAGCCGTCTGATCCAGCTGACATCCTGTCACATCAGCCCATGATGTGCGGGTTCTCTGCAGACACACACTGCACAGTGTCACTTCTTTGTCCTCATAGCTAGCTCCCAATTTCTGTTACAACCTATATGCACATGCAGATCTGAACATTCATTTTTGCTGCATCAAGGCTTTCAACACCCCTGAAATTCTCACTTTCCTTCTCCCCATGGAAACTAATGCAAAAAGTCTGAGCTTGCAGTTTCAGGGAAATTAAGGGCACTTACAAGCTCTGATTTCTGCCCATCCCTTGAGCTCCTATATCAGGTTTATTTACCTTTTGTTGAAGAAACATTTGTTCCTTCATGGGTCGTTAGTTTTTCTGCTTCATCAATCACCTAGGCAAGTTGTTAAATGACGCACGGCTTCTGTTTTGCCAGATTCTGACTCTGTCACCTTCACCTCATGCCACTAAGTGATGGGCCAGGCAGTGGAAAGCAAGGATAAAACTCCAGGCTCCAGCAAGAGAATCAGTAAAATCCATTTCATTTTTTTTTTAATTTCAATTGGAAAGGAAACTGTAATAATTAGATGTCTCCACTAGATGTCTATATTTCAGCAATTTTCAATTATAACTTAAATGAACAAAGCAGCCCTGTGCAAAATGCATAAAAATTGCTATGCTCCACTGAAAGATGTAAATACAAGATAGATTTTCGTATTAGTGAAGTTGTGCACCTGGCTCTTTGTCTCAAAGGTATTGAGCCTGGTGCAGAATACCCCAAACCCACCTTTTTGTACATCCTACACTCTCAGAAGAAGGTCCTTTAAGGCTGGCAGGCTTCTCAGATATTGAGTATTGCCTCTCTGGTTGTTTACAACCTTGTTTTTCTTATTCTTTTTCAAAGTATGTGTGCTTTGAATTAACTTGTAGGATTAAACAGTTGAAAAAAGCTTTCAAGGTTTTGAGCGTTGTACTGTTGTTGTGTTTTGTTTTGTTTTCAGTTTGGCTTCTAGTTTTTCTATGCACAGTTCTTTTTTGCATTCAGATGTGTGCAGAATCCTCAACCAGTGGCTCTGATTTTTAGTTACACCTGCATAATTGTTAAAATATTGCTTTGTTGATTATATTTCTCTTCAAATATTCATGACTAATATCTACTTACTTTTTCTGGTTATCTCATGGGTGTTGGAAAGCACAGTTATGCTTAAGTACGGTAACTGAGCACACGCTCTTTTTTACCCTCAAAATTTTCAACAAACTCTGGCCTTTTGGCCTTGGTATTCACTTGCTGAAGATGCTTTTTCTCGCTTTGGCTGGACAAGGGGACCTTTTGGTGGCTGGGAAGAGCAAGGTTTGCCCTCCGTTTTAAGCGTGTGCTCAACTGCTGCCGAAGTGGTGAGTGCTGGGAAATGCCAGCTCCAGCTCCAGCCATCGCTTTGCCTGCACTGGTAGAAGAGCTTCTCTTCCATTGCTCTGCTCGTTTGCCTCAGCAAATCTTTGAGTCATCTTTATCTGGCCGAAGGAGTGACATTCTTACTCACTTCCTTAATTACCTGTAATGCTGCAAACAGAGATACCGGTTTATGTCCTCTGCTGTTCTGGCGATTTGCATTCCTATTCGTTAATACCAGGTCAGAGACCAGCCGTGCAGTTCAAAAACTAGGGAATTCCAGGGAGCTGAAATGGAGGCCTTATTTCAGATCACTGAATTCTGTTCTACAAATAACCCGGAAGAGAGACTTTGTTCACTGTTTTTCTTCTGGTTTCCCAAGCATTTTCAGTTTTGCTAAACATGAGGATAGGTTTTAGGGAAAGCTATGTACCACATCGTTTTAAGGCAGCTTCCAGGACCAGATGCAAACTAGGCACCAGTGATTTATCATTCCCATGGATGTGAGTGTAGCATCTGAAACTGAATATGTCTCCAACACTTTTACCTCACTTACAATATTAAAGAAACAGAATAGGGTTTTTTATTATATAGCAAAATGAAAATTTGGTGTCACTCCATTTAATCTAGACCCTGCCTGATCCAGGAATGTGCTTTAAATGCTCTCTGCCTTTAAGCACATAAGCAATCCTACTGGATTCACATATTATCTGAAATGTGTCTCAGAGCTCATCCTGAATGCTCTCTAGGTTCATGTGTCATAACTGACGAAAGGACAAAATAACAAGCAAATCAAGATAAATCCCTAAATCATCACATTCTAAGAACTGAAATAAACCAAATAAATCAATTTGTTGCCAAAAGTATATATGTTTTCAAATACAAAAAAAAACCCCAAACCAGAACATCCTCTTATGGAATATATCCCGATCTTGAATATTTACTTTCCGTTTGTTTAATAACAGGAAAAGGTTTGTAGCTCTTTTGTTGAGTTTTACATGTCAGCATCTTAATATTCCTATGGTATTCTTCAAACTTTTACCAGGAAAAAAAACAGTGCCAAGGCCTATACTAGGAAATGTTCTGTTTATTTTAAATGTGTTTATGAGCACACAAAGGCAAACAATTACCTACCATAAACCAAGGGAGCAACTGATCATGGCTTGGTGTCTCATTTGTACTTCTTTATATAGTTCCTTGGCTCATTTGCCCCTGCCCTTCCTGTGTCCTGTTCTTACCCCTCTCTGTTCCTTTTGAACCCCCAAGGGTAGATTAAATAATTTTTTTTCGTTTCCCCATTACCTGCTGGGCTCTGCTTCTTTTGGTGCCTCAGCCATGATGAACGTTGGGCTAAAGGTTTGTCACACATCTGTTACTGGATCCACAGGACAAGGGTTGGCACTGGCATGAAGAAGTGAATCCTGAAACTGAAAAGCTGCTTTTTAAGTACATAGCCCTTAGACTAGACTCGGAAAGAAAGTACAGCAAATAGCTCTCAAAGATTGTTAGGCTTCTTACAGAAATACTGTTTTGGCCTTGCCTGTTCTATGGTGGCAGCTGCAGTAACTACAGCAAATTTTGGCCTAATCATGTTTAAAAAGTAGAATAGTTCTGCCACTGCAGGATAGACCAAACTAAATCAAACAGGCCAGTTCCCTTTACATAGTTATAACATGATGTGGGCTTGTTTAAACAATGAGTAAGGTACAAACAGCTAGCAACTGGATTCCCTAGGATTATAGCTGTGGGCACAGTAGTGTTTGAAATCCAGGCTTCAGATTAAAAAAAAGTAAATAACTCATAAAAGGAAGTGCAAACACTAGGAAAATCATGTTTCCATCCGTCAAGCTGTGTAAAGGACTGTCATACTGGAAAGAATGGTGAGCTTTAGGGAGGCTCCCGGGGCTTGGGCTTTGAGGACATCTTGTGTACTTGAAGTAATTGGGCAAGGATGTGTGATCTTCACTCGGTTGTTCTGCATCTTCACTAACTTAGGTACACGAGATCCCTGGCACAGACACCAATGTTCCAGAGGTGAACATCAGGCTCAGGGACCCAGGCTTTGTTGATCGTATCTATCTCCTGGTTATTGTCACAGAAATTAGATTTGGCAGAAAACTACAATCTTTACCACTCCTTTTAAAATGGCTGGTCTCACATCCCTTGAACAAAAACCCAATGCCATTGTTCTGAGGTAGTTTACCAATAGTCCATTTATCTAGAAAACACCTTTTGTAACTCAGACAACTGTGACCAGTTATCGCTAGAATGAGTAGGTTAAGCATGGCCTTTGAAAACTGCATGCTAGTGTGGGCATGCTACTGCAGCTAAAGCAGTCTTTGTAGGAAGATACTAAGCCTATCAAATGGAATTTAAACATTTAGTAGTGAGGGCCCTGTAAGAAAAAGGATTCAGAAATCTGGGGGTGAAAAAGAAGGAGATGGCCCAGAAAGACTTTCTACATCATGCTAAGCATTGAAAACCGTAAGCATATTAACCCTGACCATAAGCATGGTCACTGAAAGAAGTGACTGTGTAAGTATGAACGTATTAATAAGATATGAACAACATAAGCAAATTAAGGTGGTTGGCACAGGACAGAAGTGGTTGGCCAGGACTTTTGTGAGCTGTACAACCAGTCAGGAGTGCTTTAAACCTCAGAGGATGCGTTGTAGGTTGAAAATTGCCTCTGCTAACCTGCTGAAGGAGTGGCGTTTTATGCGGCACTTGGCTTGGAAATGGAAGAACTAATACAGAAGCCACCATATTACAGAAGGCTTTATCTTCATTGCTCAAAATGCAGGCTTTTACACCTCGGAATAAAGAACTCTTGGAACTACTCTGAAGTAAAAAGAGAAGACTAAGCATTTTCTCTTACCATGATGTAACTGTGCTATTATCCCAGCCCACACTGGGAGCTGACCTTGGTGTGTTTAACTCAAGGCTAAACTGAAGTGCTTAGTCCTCACTGTCCTTTTACCTTAGGATTGCTTCTGCACGTTAGCTGCCACTGAGTAAAGGCACAGCTTCTTTAGCAGCCAAGTTGAGCCCTTACTGTATGTTTCTGCAAGGTTATTTTCACACATGATAAAATTTACAACAAGCTACAATTCTTTTGCTCCTTCTATAAATCCAGAACAGAGGCATGTGGCCAAGCAATATGGGTGGTTGTATTTGAATATGAACAATCTTGTCATCGCATTGCAGCGTGTTATGAAACCTACTGTGCAATTTATGACATGATTGGATTTCATAGCACAAGGGAAGAAGCTGATCAACAGTCACATGACTGCTAGATACTGGTATTCAGATTTGTAAAACAATGGATAGAAACACGCAAATCATAGACATCTACTTGATTGTCGCAGCAAAATTATACATAAACACCTCATTTCTCATATCCTTTCCCTGACAATAGCAGATAAAATTTACACACGTAATTTATTAATCTAAAATGTACTAGGTTTCAAAATGTATTGTATTTAATGTAAGTTATTTCCATTCTGTTATGTCCTGAAACATTAGAGAAAAATGAGGGATATTTGTATTGTTTAACACCTTCGACCTGTCACAGATGGAAAACTCCATCTATGGATGAATATGTTCCATTCATACCCACAAAGTCCTGTGGGAGAATCACAGTTCTGCTAAATGCCTTTAGGGCACTGGATTACATATTTGGATCTTAGATTAGGAAAAATCACTTGTAAGCAGAGAGCACTGTGATGAATACACCTCTGAGAAGGCTCACATGTATGCTTTGACAAGTGTTTAAGGTCTGGCACAACTTACACATACTGAATTTGTTCTAGATATAATTGTACGGGTTTAACATATAGGCTGCGTAGAACAATGGGATAAAACTTCCTGGTTTGTCACATCATTGCCCACCCGGGGTGAACAGAGAATCATTGTGTGCTGATACATAGAACTTAATCATTTGGGGAATTATAATAGAATGAATTTGTGAATGGACAGTCTCCAAGACACATGTATTTCATATTTGCATTTGCATATGTTCGTATTACATGCAAGTTGCTGTCAGGAGGTAGCTGCAATTTTGGAGCCTAATTCTGCAGTCATATAAGGGCACATTAATTACATATAACAACCCACAGTCATGTAATGACATCTGAACTTCACCACCTATATTACTGATGGCTGAAAACATAATCGTCTTTAGCCTTCAGATGTAGATTTCTATGCTTACTTCTAAAGAATGTTACAGTTTAAACCATACACGCTTTCCTTACTCTTTTACCAGATCCTAGAGGTCTGTGGTACCTTTTTCACGAGAGCTGCTTCTTTAGCTTTCTTTTCACCTTGAGGCATAAGGTTTCCAATTGGTATTGCTTACTGATACAAGCATTGTAGATATTTCTACCTTTGTAAAAAAGGTTTTTCTATGACTTTTGAATTGTGGTATAACTAGCCATATATTTCTGTCTCGATAATGTAAGGGTTCTCATTCTTAATGCTCTTTATTTACTTAGTTTATAATAGCTACTTGTCTCTGGTCTGAACCTTTTCTAGGGCACGGCCTGTTTTCAAATGCAGCCATAGGACAGCAAAGTAAAATCTCGTTCCTGCTTGAATCCTTAACATTGCTTGCATGCAAACATTGTGGCAGTGCCCATAATTTTTTAAAGCTAAAGTTACTCAGTGGAAAGTCTCGCAGGCCCCAAATTAGCAAAGGTTTTGTAAAGTTCAAATTACTAATCTATGGAATTTATAACAAAGGTGTTGAAATCGCGTCCGCTTTTGCTGACTCGCTTCCCCCGCGGGATGACTGGTGACCTCAGCAATACCCTCACACAAGTTCAGGGCACACAGTTGCCATCTGTACCGTAAGGAACATAACGAACTCTCAACACTAGTTCATCCTAAAATTTTGGATCAATATACCTTACTGCACTGCAAAACCAAAGTCGTCTTCAAGTGCCATTTTCTTTGATAACCTGCTCTGACTCAGATGCCAAGTTAATATGGTATTTACAAAATATCTGTATCACCGTGGATTTATCTTGCCAAGAGAAGTTAAATGGTTACATATTAAAAAGATTTTATAAGCATATGCCACAGTAAACATTAGTAAAAGCTGTGTGAAAACTATTTCTGTCTTCTGTTGGGAAACAAATTATTGAGGCTTGAAGGGGAAGACTGCTTAGTAAAAGGAAAGAGAATTAAACATACTGAGGTTTTAAAGGAACTCTGGTTTGCTGATTAAGTGCTTTCAACAGAAATGCAACTGGTGTTTCCTTCTTTTTCAATTCTTAAATCAGGCCCAACTGCCAGTAAATGACTTTCTTTACTGTGGGTGGAGGTTTATTTTTAGTGACAAGAACAGTATAGATTAAGACAGCAGGCTGAAAATCAAGGCGTCTGCGTGCTGAACTAACTGCCACACACTTGAACTCTTGGTGCCGACTCATTCATCTCACTGTGGCTCAGCTTAACTTTGTTAGAAACAACTTTGAGCAGCCATCTGCCAAGGCTCTGAAGCTGCCTTAGGTCTGAGTCCCTTTTCTTACCTTTCTGAAAGCATCTTCCAGTTTTTAAGCTTCATACCTTTGATTTTACTGAGGTTGAATTTTGCAGTACTTGGAGACCCAGAGCGGAGCTGGAATTTCATCTTCTTGTCTATGAACTTGCCTGTTAATCTTGCAGCAGGACGGCTTGGCAACTAATACCGTTCCCTTTGGAGGTCTGGTGGGCACCATAACCACACTGCCCTGTTAAAACAAAAATAGCAGGCTCAGTGAGTGACAGATAAAATAGTTCAAAACAAGTTTCTCACCAAAATATTTAACATCAGCAAATGACAACCTGGTAACCAGCTGGTCAAAGACAGAATTAGATTTTTTAGATGCCTGCTGTGCAGTTTTTCTGAGCAGGTTGGCAGCTTATTCTAAATCGAGAGATCCAAGAGATCCAGCTTTTAATGAATGATTTTCCTTTGCTCTTGAAGGTATTTGTGTCCACCAATGCTGTTTACCAAACTACAGTTTATGCTGAGCTACTACTTTTCACTCCTGTTCCCATCTTGTTGAATCAACACCTTAATAGAGAAAGTAATTCTTTTATAGTCAGGATAAAATGTTCTTTGCCTTGTTAAAGAACAGAACATTGTCTAGCATGTCATCTAGCTTTCAGAAGTGTTGAAAGATTAAATTGGTTAATGCTTGAGAAGCTCCTTGGGATCCATACACGATCTCTGGTAAACAGGCTGTTTGGTTTAAATTAAGTGCAACTCTATTCTGAAAATTAGACTGCACACAGTGCTGCTTATTCCCTAGAGTTGTACTTTCTTTGTGTCAGCTGACCAGTTTAAAAAATTGGGTTTTTTCACTCCTCCTCATCCTGTAGAGTTAACACAACTCGAAGTGAGAAAACTGCTGATTACAGTTCATCTCCTGAACCTTCAAACAGAATTATTTACTGAATTCCAATGAATTACACTTATACAACATCATTGTAAGTGACAGGTGGGTCACTGGGGGCATCATTTGCTGACCCTAGCAACTGTAGTTGGTGTAACTTCATATGCACATAATTCTCCATACCTGTTGTCCTCAAAGACATGACAGGTTATATGCACGCATCAGCCCTTGTTGCTTGCTATGGAAATTGTACAAAAGAAATACGCGTGGGTTCTTGCAAAAATCTTAGGATTTGAGAGTGCTGGATACTGTATCTATCAACTGCGTGGTTATCCAAAGACAGCCTGATGTCAGTAATGTAGATTAATGGAATGTCTTGGGACCACAAACTATTAACACCACTCATTGCAAGACTGTAGCGCGATTGCATCAATTCTTGCAATGGGTGTCTGAATCCCTTGAGTCAACACTGTCTGATTAAAAAATGACTCGTGGCTGGATTGGAATACTTGGAATAAATAAAACAGCAACTGACTCTTATGCAAGGTCTATATACTCTCCCCATAGACTTTCACAAAAATGCCACATTTCTGACACCTTTCCAGCGGGCTATTTAGAGGCACCGTGGTCTAGGCAGACAGGATGCTCGACTACAACTATGAATACTGGGTGCTATTCCCCATTCTGGCACACACTTGGCAAATAACACCTCGGTTACTCAGCGTCCCTTTGCAAAACAGAATGAAGCCACTTACCTACCACTTACTTTGATATTAATAGAGAATGGTGCTGTTATTTAAGACTTATTATTTCTTATAATTCCTTTTAAAAATCCTTTAAAAGTAATTATTTTACAAAAATTCATTTTAAAATGATTATGTATTCATAGAAATAGTAGCATCTATCTAAATGCAAATTTACTCCTTCATCCTATTAAATATCTATAATGCATATTTAAAATCTCCATAAACCTCCTTACTCCGTAAGGAATATTCTGGTCTCATAGGTAAGCAGCAGGAATTTGAAAAGGTTTTCTAACTCACAATCATGGTCTGTATGCAGGTCACAGCAAATTGGAAAGACACGGAAAATGCGGATTAAAGTAAAACTGCTCTTAAGGACAGAATTTAACTATTCATTCACCTCTACCACTCCCAACCAGCAGTAATGGCAGAAGTTCTGATTCTGAACCATAGAAAATCCCACTCCATGACATCTGATAAAATGGGAGTCTGGTATTTGTTCACATAACATGAATTCTAGAGGGTCTGAGGAGCATCATTTGTTTACATCCCTAAGGAATTATTGTATCAATTAAAACACAACAGGTATTCACACAAAATTAGTTCTTTGCTTCTGCCTTCTATTGTTTCTGATTTTACGTAGTCAAGTGACATTGAGTCAGAACAGAGAGAAGAAATAAACCTGTTCTCTGTTAATCAAAATCTTCCACACATATTTTTATGGATGGCGAATATAAGTATCCCCTAATGTGCCAGAAAAACAGTTAGGAATTGCTGAACTGTATCGGGCTCCAGGTCTTTCTAATCTGGTAGCAGGTATTCCAGTATGACCTTTCCTCCTGCTTCAAAGGAAGGTGTGAAAAAAGAATTTAAAATGTGTTTCTGCACAAGCTGCTGTCCTTGCTGGAATGATAACCATGGTTGTGGAAAAAACACACGTGGCATGCTGAGTAACGACCTAAGCTTGACGGGTCTGAGCTCATTCTCAAGCAGTAATCCCTTTCTCAGCACATAAGCAGAGTAGCCAGGTTACATCAGGTTCCAGAGGAAAGAAATCCTCCTCTTGGCAGCAGCTCTGAAGCCGCGGATGCAGCTTTACGAGGGCTCCGTTCAGCCTGGGGCACACAAAGTGAGATGGATTTTGGATCTGTGGTCCGAGCCCCCCCAGCACCAGCCCTGCTTCTCTGCTATACACACACACGCAAACTTTCCAAAATGTGCAAAATAACCACACGCACAACAAATGCTGAAAGGCTCAGTCTTATTCGAGTTGTTACTACCTCTCATTTTTTAAATAAGAGATCTAGGATTGAGAAGGATCTGGAGCTTATCACTGTAATTTAGACTTCTGCATAGAATATCCGTGTAGATAATCTCACCGGTGTTTCTTCTACATATCAGAATTTCAAGGCAAACTCAACTGTTTAGTCTCTGTCACATTTCTGCCAAGATAAATAATGTTAACGTACATAAATAACTAAATGCACATTACTACCTATGATATAATAACTTCTATTTGCACCACAGGATACCTAAATTCAGGCTGCAAACTGCTATTTGAAAAGAACAGTTAAGCGGTGCGATCTATATTGCATTTCTGTGACGCAGCGTGTATTCAGAACTAGCAGGTTCTAACTATCCATGAAGAAAGGAGGTAGTGGAGATTGACTCATTTCATAAGAAAAACAGGAGTCTGTTGTATCTTATCATTGTACAGCCAAAACAAAAAGGAGGTGCCCAAGTACTAACTTTCCCCAGAGATACTCCACTGCTATCTGTCTGGTGCCATTGAACAAAATGATCCAATGCCACTGGGGTCTGACTGCTATACAATATTTTGGTGACATTATCAGGACATGTAACTCTATGGAAGCCAAGGGGGTTCATAATTTACTATCTGCTTGCAGCCACTTTTTGGAGGAGAATTTTCAGTTAGCAGGCAATAAAGCAAAGCAAGTCTTCTAGGAAGAAGGGAAGCTTCACTTCAACTGCAACAGAAAATAAAAGCAGGCACAGTAGCATGAATATTTTTAAATTGGCTAGAAGCAATGTTAAGGTCATTAATTCTATGAAGGGTTTTTTGTGTGTGTGTGTGTATGTGTGTGTTGGTTTGTTTTTTTTTAACACAAATACCCAGAATCTTCCTTTTATTAAACCAGTACTACAATGTTCCCAACCATAAAAGGAAGGGAAAGGGGTAAAATGGACATTTGTCCCACACAGAATTGTTTTCTACAGTAAAATTGCTAGCATGTTATTTGATCTATCATTAGGTCAGTGCTGATCATTCATATTAAGTATGTCCTCAACCTAGACTTTCTGATGATCTTAAAGTAAATTCCTCCATTCAGTTTCTGA
The DNA here is from genome assembly GCA_013399365.1 of Pampusana beccarii. Taxonomy (NCBI): domain Eukaryota; kingdom Metazoa; phylum Chordata; class Aves; order Columbiformes; family Columbidae; genus Pampusana; species Pampusana beccarii. The sequence continues at coordinate 491,348 of VWYH01009562.1, read as the reverse complement.
TGTCTACTAAAACTGACAAAACGTTGGGTTTGAAAGCAAACGCCATCCCAGTCATCTCCCAGTCTGCCTTTGTGCAATGTTTTTAAACTTCTTTTAAGGTTAGGAAGTCCACAGCAGCAAGTACATATTTCTTTGATTCAAATTGCTGAACCTTCCATAAAGCAGGAACAATAACCTGCAAAATAAATCCTAAAAGAGCACCTTGTCATAAAGAGACAATCAACAATTCAGTGTTTCTCAAGCTTTTTAGAAGTTGTTTAACCAAAGTGCTTAATTGTGTTCCATTATTTTCAGTTGCATTTGCAAGTATACTACCTTGTATCCCTCCCAATATGAATGCTCTCTTCCATTTAAACGGAGTATCAGGAACTAACATCTTAACGTAGAGCACTTGGTCACCGTACTTCATCCCCACCGCTTTGCAGGCACGTGAAGGGTACCCATGGCAAATATATTAATACGATTCCAATTTCGGAGTCGCACCACACATCTGCTATTCATGAACTCAATGTGGCTTTGTCTGGTACTGAGATGAGGTGAAGCTTTCGTTGCCTTTTTCAAACACAGACCTATTGCAGCACTGCAAGGTCCTGTTGCACCAACAGGAGGTTTCAAAACATAGTGAACCCAACTTGGCCCTAGATTATTTATTTATTTATTCGTTTGGTACCCATGTCGAAGAGCAGCAGCATTACTGACAGCAAGAGGGTTCCAAGCATCTGTCCTTAGCTTTCCAGTGACCCCAGGGAAGCAACCCATAATCCGCATATTTTAGTGGCCACAGGGGTTTGTGGGCTGTGGAGGGGTGGGAATGTGGGCAAGCATATTTCTGGAGCTATGATTAATCCTGCTTGTTGTACGCGTGTGATTTATGTGACAGCCTCATCATTGTGGGAATAAAGGAGTTCTTATAAAGAGATGTGTATTATTTGAAGGAGGAGGAATATATAGTAATTTCACTGTCTTAAATAAACGATGAATATTGGAAAGGCTCTCTTAAAATGCAGTAGCACGCTGCCAAGAATTATCCTTCATTTTTTTACAGCACGAGGATTATTCCAAGATTGTCCCTAGAGTTCTTTGGCTACTGAGATGAGGATTCAGGATTGAATTAAAGGCTGTAGCAAAAGTCAGAGTTTGCTAAATGACAGAAACTGAGGCTTCCAGGCCTTCTGACACTGGATGTGGCAGAAACACACGATCCCCTGCTCACCTCAGCTCCTGCCCAGAACTCCCTGCTCTCAGTGCTGGCCCCGAAGGAGCACAGAAAGAAAGGAATGAACCATTCTGCCACGGTCTTTTTTCCACTTTGGCGCAGGCTGATAAGAGATATCCTGGGTATTATTTAATGCACAATCTCTTCTGAAAGTTAATCATCTTTTAAAATAGTATTGGGTATTTTGAAATTTTCCTGTGTGAACACTTCCGCTTCATCCAGGATGATTCTGCATTAATACAGACTCTGTGTCATATTTCAGAATAAGTTATAGCACAGAAGAAAAATCAGCATACCAGAAGCATGCTGTGTTCATAAATGTTTATGCATATGCTGCCCCACACATTTTGTGTGACAGAAAGCAGTATGTCATCTGACATGGGTATATTTTTACCCTCATCGCTTCCTCTTCTTCCATACTGCTGCCATGAGGTGATGCCATGCTGAGTCACCCGTGTGCTGACATGACACAGCATATTGTTAGTAAAAAGGTTTGATTTACATCAGTACTTGTAAAAGACTAATTTTAATTTCTATGTTCAGTACTTGTTAAAGACTAATTTTAATTTCTATGTACACTACTTGACACGGACCAGTTGCAAAATATAATCTCCTTCTCTGGCTAGTCGAATACAGCAATTTGTTTGTCTGTATTGTTTAGAAGAATAAGATGACTTGCATTCTCTTTATTGAAATTGCTGGCTGAAATGCAAAGAAATGTCATTTTGTTCCCTCAGTTAGCATCCTGCCATCTCCACACGTTGCCTCATAGTTCAGGCTGTATTCAAGTTACTAACTTGGATGCAAAGCTACCCTTAACAGTTGCACACAAAAGATATCATTTGCTTAGACAAGGAATTATTGAATTTCTTCTCCTGTGAAAGCTTAAAAATGGCTACAGAAATTGTCTGGCCAATATATAACTACCTATAGTCATTAGCGAGTCAGCTATGGTATTATCTGCAGCTTCTAGTATCCAAAATTTCAGGGTACAAATTCACTGCTAATGCACGTCCGTGGTTCCCATGAGAGTCTGGTAAGCTGGTGAATGCAACACTGGCTGTGTTCATTTACAAAGATTTCAGAAATAGTACTGTGTTCAGTTACTATAATTGCAGAATGTTAGAAAATATGCTAATGCTAGCAATGCTGGACCTTGCATCATAAAGCAGGCGTTATTTTTGCGTTATATGAATGTTATGTTCCTTTAAAAAATATTTTATATTGAACGTAAAGTTCTTTTGAACTTCCGTATACATCAGCAAAACTATTGATTAGTGCGAAGGTAATGAAATACAGACAGAAGCTATATGTATTGCATAGCAATTTTACAGAAGACAAATTGGTTTTAGTCCTGTTCAAATGGAAAAGGACCCAGTCAGCCAGTAAGCCCTGTTGTCAATCATCTCATCATCTTGCTGCCAGAATTGTACCATTCTGTAGGCAAACAGACTTAATTCTCCAAACATTTGACTTATCTCATATGTACAAACAGAGGAGGGAATAAACGNTGTGATTCTGTGATTCTGTAATAGGAGTTCATAAACGCAGGCAGAAGAAGAAGATGATACAGGCTATTGATCCTGTCCATTACATTTCATAGAGTTACTAGTTGTGAAAATGAAAGAAAAATTCTTTCTATTTAATATCCCAAGCTACTGGGTGATTGTGCGGTAGAGTCAGGGTATTGAATCTGGTATATCAGCTGTCTTGAGTCTCTCTGTCAAAGACGTGGCTGCCAGCCACAAACGGCAAACCAGAGACCTCCCCATGTGTGCTGTGGTGGTACATGTGCAGCTGTTCCCAAGACTGGGCTGAAAATCCCCCCCCCCCATCATCTCAGAAAGTTTGCTTGTCAATTCTGGCTCAGAATGGGGGGCAGAACAGCAGTTTTTTAACATGATGGACCCTGCACCTTGGGGCACTGATTGCAGGAAAGGCTGCTGGCTCAGAGGCAGTGTGGACAACTCAAGAAGTTTAAAATGAGTCATTATTTTGTTGTGAAACAGCAAATAGTTCATTAAGCAACTGACGCTGTTGTCCATGAACAGAACAGTGACATATAGCCATAAATTCAGTGGTACTCACTTCTCGATATCGGGAGAGGCTTTTCCTGTTCAGAGGCAGCCATAAAACAAAGTGAGACTTAATGATCAGCCACCAAAAATTCCCAGGCCGCCAAGACGAGGAGGCAGGAGGAGAAGTCCAGGGAACAGAGGAGCTTAACAGAGCCCACTTAAGATGTTTAGATGTCATCTAGCTGCTTGCTGAAACAACAGAGAGCGAAAACCAACAGTCAGAAGACAGGTAGCTGCAGGCAGGTGGTCAGAAACGTGAGTCCAAACACTTATTCAATCAGTAATTTTAAAGCCAGATTATCTGACTACTGCTGGGATTTCAGACGGCTGCCGATAATTGTTCACGCTGTGATTCTGCTCACAGATACCTGAACACACTTTGGCACGAGGGATTTCCAGCTCTTTCTCCCTGATATCTGGCACTTTGCCCCTCCTGTCCGTGAGCTCAGGCTCTGCTGGCCCTTCCTCTGGTGCCAGAACAGCCTTTTTGCTCATTGTGAGCAGCCACCGCCCCATCAGTCCTCGCCAACTGATGTGTGGGGAAAGGAGGTGTGCAAATTACCTCTCTGCACACAGAAAACATCAAGGGAATTCTCTTGTTTTGCTGCGTTTGAGAGCGTTTTTCCCACTCTGACTGGCTTTCGGACAGAATATGCAACGCAGCCTCTCTTTCTCAGAAAATGACTCACAATGACTTCTGTTATCATCTGAGGATGTTCAGGCAGAACAAATAGCGTGTGACCTGAGGCCAATGACAGCTGGGAATTTGGATTAAAAATAAAAGAGGAATGAGAACATTTGTCACAAAAAACTCCATCCTTCAAGGAGCACAACAGCTTCTAACAGGGAATGAAAGTAGCGTTTATTTTTATTAAAAGTGCTTCTGTTTCACCATTTTTTTCTGGCCCTAGGAACACCCATATTTTGATGGAGAGCAATTCTCCCTCATGAGTTTGGCTTAGGGAAGCAATTTGTGAAACAAAACAATGCATACTCAGACCGGGAAGAGAAAACGTCGTGCCTGTGAAAAGCTGCCTGCACCTCGCACTTCTGAACAAAGCAAAAAAAGCAGTAGGACTGAGATTCTTTACAGTAGATATGCGTGGGGTTGATATCCTACTGCCAAACAGGGTCAGAACAAGGAGAAAAGTTTACACATCTGTCATCTGGAACAAATATCTGGGGAGTGTCCAAACCAGATTTTATAAAGGTATTATCTACTTCGGGTTGTCAGCCAGTTAACCGGAGATGAAACGCTCGCGTGTGGATAAAAGATCCAGGCAGCATTTTGCTCTGAGCGCTCACCTTGTTTTCTGTAGAACTACTGAAGAAGGAAGGTCTGTGGCCATGTAGGTGATGGGAGTGGGCACGCAGTGATCACCTACTGGAAACGACCAGCAGGTTGGGGTTTTTTTTGGTTTTTAATAATGCCCATTCCTGCATTGCTTATTTCAGAACAGGCAGGGGACCGTGACTGACCTTAGTAAACCCGGTGCAGTCCAACCCACAGGCAGAGGCCGTTCTCTTCAGCCCGTGCTATCTGCCTCAGCGTGGCGTTTGCTCCGCAGTTAATCAGTCACCGGCTCCCTCTCGGTGGCCAGCGTTGCCAGGCCAGCGCCGAGGGGCTTGGTTTGATACTGCTCTGGTTACACATTTACCCAATTCTCTATTCCCCAACTGGAGTCATAATCAGGCATCGGTACAGTCTGTAAGTCACAAAGTTCTCTTGCTGATAATTTCGTCATTTCTTTATCATCCGGCAGTGAAGCACTGCTATCGGTTTGGCAGAAATGGAAGCAGCGGTATTCTGCTTACAGATTGTCACTCCAGTATTTTGTCTATATGCCCAATCCTACGAAGCAAGCCAAGGAATTTTGCTAACTCAGCTGCAGCACTTATGCTTTACAAAGCTCTGTAAACACAAGTTCCCAGAGAAGAAATCCAAGAGCACGTTGTGGCAGGGAAAAATATGTTTCAAATACATTTAGTGAGAATTACTTAAACAGCTCATCAATCAAGTGACAAACAAAAAGTAAGGTCTTATTTATAATCCTTCTTTGCCCTGGGTATAGTAAAAGGTTAGTACATGGCAGGAAATTAAAATAGTATTTTATTTTTCTACCTGCTTCTTTCTATTAGACCTTGGCCAACGGTGTGTAGCCTTAGTACATTCTGTAACAGACCTCAGGGCAATGTGGGAGCAATAATGAAATATCGTTATATTTTCTGGGAGCAACTGCAAGAGCTGATGGAAAGATTGGAGGCTCACTTCAGCTATAGGCTACTGCACACAGTTTTCAGACAGCTGATAACAGGGAAAATAGCTATGCTGAAAGATAAACACTGATTTCTTTGATTTGCTTCAGGAACAGATTTCCCAGAGCTAGTTGGAAGAATTATTTCTTTCTTATAGTTAAATTTTCTTTCTTCTCTGAAGAAGCAAGGTGGAGGGGTTGGAGAAGGACCTGAATACCACAGTTTGAAACAGAGAAACAGAAGAATGGTGCTAGAAGGGGCCAAGAGATCTTCTAACCCATCCTCCTGTTTGAGGGCAGGAGCTGAGAGTCCTGAACTATTCCTGATAGAGTGAAGGGAAAAAATAGAGGTTGGTGGCAGAAGTCTGCAAGAGTGACTGCTGCAGAGGAGCACTGGCGCATGCTTTTCCTTTTTCTGAATTAGGTTTACTCGAAGTCAGATGTACAAAACTGCGGGTAACAAGGTACAGTTGCGGAATAGCAGGTGTAGCCTGTGCTCCTGCGACAGCTCTTGCTTTTTATGAGCAAATTTGAGAATTGCACGTTCACACAGGTAATTAAACATACAGGCAGTCTATTTGTTGTCTCAAAGGTGGGGTTTTGCAGGCTTTGTTGGCAGCTCCGGATCTGAAAATGCTGTTACTGGTGAAATGGAAAAAACCCAACACATTTAAACTCAGTAAAGGAAACACTTCGATGAAACACAATTAACTTGCAGCTCCTGTTATCACAGGGCATTGGTGAGGACATTTACAAAGTAAAGCAGTTTCAGTGCATAAACCTTTGCTGGTGAGAACGGTATGGACATATGCATACAATAAGCATTTCTGTGTTTGAAAGTAACAAATAAGTTCATTTAGAGCCATAAGCATAGTAGCACTAGTTACATTAGCAGCAGCAGCAGCTGAGGGTGTGATATTTCTTGTGCAATTCAACCTGTTAAAGGCACGTTGTATTTTCTGCTAAAGGAGCAGTTCCCCACATTTGGATACTTGAACCGCACTTAAATGAAAAGTCTGCCTTGTAGACCCTTCTCCTTCTGTTCTGTTCTTGGATGCACCCACTAAAAATTTTCACCTCTCCCACCCACAGTTTGCAAACATTGCTGCTTCTTCCAGCCCCGATTGCATGCTATCCCCATGGCAAATGAAATTGCTTAATAGAAGCAGACATTAAGAAAGCATTTAATGTATTGTTGCTTGTCCTCTAATAATAAGTGCAACAGCTGAAAATGAAGAGGAGAACTGTTACCCAGAACAGCCAGTTCTAAGCGCCCAACATTTTGGGAGAGGGTCCAGTAACATGCATGGTGCTTTCTGAAATGGACTCTCAGGCAAGACTGGATTGGGTTCTGGAAAGGCAAATTTGAACCCTTTTTCTTGAATATTAAGAGCAATATTACCATCAGATCACACCTTTGTTACAAACCAAATCTGATCCTCTTACAACGATTTCCAGATGGCTGAGTTCATACTGAGAGCTCTAAATTCAAGCTTAGGTTGAGAACTACAATTTTTTTTTTTCCCTGAAAATGCTGAATGCCCTTTAATGTCTCCTTGTGCATATAGTGCTAATGAATGACATGGATCCCCCCAAAGAAGCTCAGCACTGTGCAGGACTGAGCACGTGTTCTGTAAAGCAGATCTCTCAAGTCTTTCCGCAAGGCTGTGCCAAGGTCCCTTGGAAAAGGAGTGACAACTGTCCCCGGTGAAGTGCAATCATTGCCACACTTGGGCACCCTCAAGTCTTGGAAATGGTCTTGGCAACCACATCTCAGTATGGGGAGCAGTGTGTTCAACCATACCAAGTGGAGGTGCTGTACAATAGATAAAATTTTAGGTTTTTTTTTCAGAGACACCCAAAATTCCTTGTGCCTCAGATTTCCTTTTCTTGACACGAAATAATTGCCTCCTGGGTATTTTACAAGTCTCGTGAACACGTGGGTGAGAAGGAAAAGAGGAGACCAGAGGAAGAAGAGGAAAGAAAGAGAAGCGTAAATTAATGACATCAGCTTTGCTAGGTTAATGGGTACATTATATTATTCAGTTATAGTTAGCAGACTCCTTTAAAATGTCGTGTATTATGAGAGAGAAAGAAGCTTTCTGTATTTGACTGGAAAGAAGATGCAGAGTGTCCCATTTCTGTGGAGCATATTATAGGTTATGATTTGTCTCATTTTTATGTAGTCATCTAAAATTCGCATCCACAGCCTGTAGAAGGAGCAGCATCCCCAGAGCACAAGCCACATCCCAGCCTGAAACCTCCGTTTCTGCAGGAGCTGAATGCCACGCTGAACTCCCCCCTTTACAGAACGAGACCACTTGAATGCTTGGCTTTTAGACCTAATGTACATACACAGTTTTGCCTTGTAAATAGTAAAATAGCTAGAGACAACCTAGAAATCCACTTAGAAACAGAACCTGACCGAAAAAATAAAATACTGAGACTCACTGGTATAACTCACACCTCCTCTTTTCCTCCATAAACCAAGCCCCGATAATTAGCCAAGCTGCCTTTCCAGTGTCTTGTGCCATAGTTTTTGCTGCAGTTTTTAGATCATTTTACTGTCCATTAACTCCTGAAATATCAGAGAGAATGTTTTCAAAAAATCTATTACTTCTCTAAAAGGAAAAGAATGTTATGAAAACAAACTGCGGCTTTTTAGGACTTTTTGCAATTTCCTGAGGCTTTTTCTTGAACTGGGGAACATCAAGTCCTCACTCTCCAGCAATTCGTGGGAACAGTGGACTATGCACGAGAGACTGGTTAGTGTGGGGCTATTAGAGAGGGAGAGACACATTAATACAATTGTCTGGTTTCAAAATGTCTTTCGAAAGAGCGCTGCTGTCTCTAAAGTACAGCCTGGATTTGAAGCGTGCATTGTGAGCCAGCGGTGACATAGATATATCTGAAATGCCACCAAGAAAAGACTAGTGGATATGTTAAGGTCTGGTTTGCTGCTGCCTTGGAAGGATGGCTCTCCTCACCAAGGAACGGGCTCTTCTACAGAAACAAAAAATCGCATCCTACATGAGAAATTAAATAAGGTGTGGGTGGTTTTTTTTTGCATTTGCCAGTTCTCCTTCTTTGTCTCCTCCTCAGGCGTTTCAGGATTGTGCCATCAAACGCACGGCAGGGACAGCACAATCCTGGCCAGCCCTGGTAGGAGTCAGCTGTCAGCCAAACAGATGTTTTGGCGGCCAAGCAGCGCTTGCCTTCGTTAGCAACGGCAACACGATACCGCTGTGGGTTGGGATTGTCATCTGCTCCATCCACACACTCGTGTCACACAGCGGTGTCACATTGCCAATCATTCCACAGCTTGCAATGGCACACTAGAGTTTTTTCTTGTACGGGTAAAGCTTCAAATTTATGTTTGCTGAACCTTACTGTACTGATTCCAGATACTTGTTGCAATATCTCAAGATCAGGTTGAATTGAAATCTTTTGCTCCAGAATGCTTAAGTCTCTCTGAGGCAATTCAGAAATGTTCTAAGTGCACTGTATATTTTCTTACCCTAGTCATTACGCAAAACTTCAACGCAGATAGTACCCAGAAAAATCCTTGTGCAGCTGGTCTGCTTTCTCCGTTTGACAGCAAACTATTGAGAAATACTTTTTAATCCATTTTTGCACCCATAATAGCTTCACCTTTCAATGTTTCACTAGCTTGTTTATACGAGTGTTACATTCAATTGTGCTAAGTCATGTCACAGCACATCTACTGCTCCCCCCTTATTCACAAGGCCAATTATTCTGTCAAAAAAAGGAAATTAAATTAACATGGCGTGATTTTACTCAACAAAAATACGTGGACTGCTTATTATCTTGCTATTGGCTAGAAATTCTAAGGTGGATAGTTACTTGAACAAACCATTAAACCAACTGGGTATTTGAAGGTAGACTAACCTCTAATCCTCCTGGTACTTTCTTTTTCCTTTAAGAAGGGAAAAGAAAAAAAAAAGAGAGGAAAAAAAAAGAAATTTGACTTTCTGAAGTCCTTTGAGACCTCACTTTTCTGTGATCCGTGAGTTCTTAAAGATAATCATTTAATGGTTCAGACTGCTTCAGCTATTTCCTTAAATACTCCAGGGTAAATTGCCTTACAGCTTGCTAATTTGAATATATCTAACCCAGCTGAACATATTTAACCTATTCTTTTCCTACTCTCTATACTCCAGTTTGTTGCCAATTTTAATTATTCTAAGCATCTGGTAGGAATTAACCTTTTATTGTGAAGACCTAAGCAAAGAAGACATCGAACAATCATTTTTTAGTCTCCTGTTATTTCCTCATCTTCCCTTGCTAGTACTGCAATTTCTATCTTTCTGTTATTTTTATTTTAATAAACAGAATCTTTGTTCATCTCCTTTAATGCCTCTTGCAAACTGTACTTTTCTACTTTAATATCGTAACACCGATAGGTGTTTCCCATCACGGGGGGGTTTAATAAGACTGCACCAACAGAAAAGGAACACTTGATTTTAGAGCCAGTAGGGAAAAAGTGGCCCTGTCCAGGTCAGCTCCATGACGTGGTCCAGCACAGCAACTGGGTGCATTACTCTGGTTAGAGAACGTATCATTAGATAGTTTCAGTTTGGTTTACTGGTTATTAAACGGCTCCGCTGACCTGAGGTGATCTCAAGTAGTGCTTCTCCACGTGTTATCCAGGCACCCCGGCGCTTCTGGGAGACAGGAGACAACACCACTAGGAGGAGAAATAAAAGGAAAAACACGTTTTAAAGGATCAGTCCTATCTTAGCTTTCTTGTTCATAAATTAAAATCTTTCTGGTGGTGTTTTATGCGATGCGCAATGGATTTTTCCTTGGAAAAAAAACAGGCATTTTTTAGGAATACAGCAGAAGATACTACAAGAAGGGGATTAAGAATGAGGCTGGATATGCAGCTGGCTTTCTGGATGATCTCAGGCTAATCACTCGCCTGCAACAACCAGCTTCCCCAGCAGCAAAACCAGCCTGGCTGCTGTGCTGGCTCTAGAGCATCGAGAGCTGTTTGCTGCAAGGCCACTCCTGCACTGACCCTCTGCAGGGCACTGGCTGCGCACGGAGCTGCAAAACCGGCCAGCTGCGAACGGGCTGCGGACAGCAGCGGCTTTTCTTCAGCAACACTGCGATCCGGAGGCCGAGATTTTATCTTGGAAACCGCATCTGAAAGACGTAGTAAAACGCCCAATAAAACGTGTTGGATTCTTAATCCGCTGTGCAATTACTCATTTCAAATTATAGCAGTAGCATTAAAATGCAGCTGGGTAATTTCTAAGAAAATCAGAAGGTAGAATCGTATGGCAACATTCTTGTGCCCTGCAGTCCCAACGTATGCAAAACGCCCGCTGAGCTTGCGGGGGCCTCGTGTGTCTAAGCATGGCGGAACAGGCTTCGTTTTGAATCAGGAGTTCGTCACCAGGCAGTTATCAGAGTGAAATTTCGTTCCTCTGGACATCAAGCTGAATGTACCCACTGTCTGTGATTTAAGACTTACCAGGCATGCCAAGAGTATATTAGCTTACTCTTGGCAGAGGGAATTGTATTTGTGTAACAACGAGCTTGAAAACCCTCTTAAGAAACACGGTCTGATCTGTAACATGGGACCCATTCGTTTTGTTGTTGTTGTCATTTTACTGCAAAGAAAAAAAAATGTGCGCAAGACGGTTTTCCAGAAATCTGTAGGGTACTTTGGAATGTCTTTTTTTTAAACAAAACAAACCAAAACAAACACCACAACAGATTGGGTAACAGCTCCACTACTACCATTTAAAGCTTGTTTATAATGTAAAGGAGAATCTTTGTTGTGTCTCCTAGACACACTACTGTCCCTACACTATCTCACAATGTGAATTGCACAAGAATTTCAAAACCAGGGCCTAAAGTTAGGCTCTTCGATCTATACTGACGTAGTCAGAGTCCAGCTGCTTGTTGCTCAGCGCTTGTGAATCCCAGACCTTGTATTCGTTTGACTAAATGCAGATCAGAGAAAGATCAAACACGGGACAAGGAAAGGTCGGTGAGGTAAAGCCCTCACCTGTGATGCAAGGGACGAAGGGTTCAAGTCCCTGCCCTCCAGACCAGTACTGTGACTTTCCGTGCCTATTTATCTATGCAAAATAGATGAGGTCCAGCAGAAAAAAAATGGAAGAGAAACCGCCCGCAATGGCCAAGGTACCTGCCAGGCTGAGGAAAACTAGATGCCAGTACTGTGCCTCAAGGAGAATAAGAGTCTGTACCTGGGTTTTCACAAGGGCTTTTCTTGATATAGTTGTGGAAGTTTTGACCTGTCTCTAGGGCAGACTAGAAGCTCGTTTTGTGGACCAGGCTTCTATTTGCTTTCATAGAAGTGCACTCTTGTTTTCAGCCCCAGTGCAATGGTTTTAAGAAGCCTCGGTCGGCAGGAAAGCTGCCGGTGCGTTCTCACGGAGCTCCCTCGCAGCCGGAGCTGGTGGGGAGAAGGTTTGCTGCCCCGTGCAATTGGCAAGATGCTCCTTCCCGGGATGCCTGGAGGTTGCTGTTGACCTCAGGATGGCTGCAGAAGGCAGGAACAGCTGGGGCTGCGCAGCTCCCGTCCCCTGGCACAATGGGTTCTGGGGAAGGAAATGCTATTATAATTTGTATCCTCAGCCCCTTGGCCGCGAACCAAACGATCATAACTCTGAGCAAGACAGACACTCACACCCAGCAAGGGCACAGGCCGGATGCAGGGGACAGGAACTGGGGACAATGGGAAGAATCTGGGGCGCAGCAGCCGCCACGAGCCGCCCCATGGTTTGCACTGAGCCAGCTCCTCGTGCAGCCGCTTCTTACGGGAAGATGTGAACCAGGAAAACCAGCCGGACACACTGCTTCGTGCCACAGTGGCTCCTCTCTCCCTCTGCTGTGAACTGTGCCCACAACTGGGTATCAGCGTTCCTGCAAGTGGAAGTTAGAGGGTTCTTGTTGGTACGGAATGAAATTTCTGGGGCACTGAAAATCAGTCGGGCTTCAGCCCGGAGATGGCAGAGGGCTGGCAAGAGATTCACCTTATTGAGCACAGATCTATTGCTTCTAAGTGAGCAGTAATGGTACTGACAAGTCATTTTAAATGTCTAATTTATTTTAAAAGATACTTTAGTGCTCTTTGCAAATGTATTTTCTGGATATTTGGGACAGGTATCCCCGGTTTTCCGTCTAGGATGGAATCCTGCTCACTTTGGGTACCAGGTGTGAGCAGTCTGACTGTCAGCAGTGGGCTGTGGTGCGGTTCGCAGGGCTTTGCTCACTATACCAAAAGGTAACGTGGATTTTAAAGAATGCTTCTGACATAACTTGTATTGAGATTTGCTCTCCAAACCTATTCTGTCCTGCTTGCGCAGTAGTATTTCTCTATACATGACTGAAAAGTGAGTGGTAATGGTCAAGGGCCTGAAACTCATTAGTATTTTCCATTCTCTGGAGGCCAGTTCTACAAATAGTTCTGGTTTCACTGGGGCTCTGCACTGGCAGAAGCACTTTTGTGAACAGCAACAGTAGAACTGAGACAGGAATATTTTAAAAAGTGTTAGACCTGGAGTGCTTTTGTGTTGTCTCTTTTCCTTTGCTAGCAGACCCATTCCGATACTGGCTGATCTGGATGGAAATGCAGAACGGGATGTGAGATAAGGAGACATCCCGGTGAGACTGAAGATGTGGTTATGTCAGTGAATGTGCACAGCTCATCAGCGCTGAGGCCAACGGGCACCGAACTCAGAATCTTGTCCGATCGAGAGCTGCCAGAACCCAAACCGTGAGCACTTGGGTCATCTCATGCATAATGCAAATGTGATTTTTTCTCTAAACACAAACAGCTACTAGACTCTAGCTTTACTCGCAGTTTTGGAGAATTTTCCTTGGATTCAGAAGGTTTGCAGCCAAACTCTATATAGCTTGGTTAATTACATTCCAGGCTTGGTATCAGTTCACGTATATAGCTTTACTATGTACAAACGAAGTGCAGTGAAGAGTGAACACCTATAAACATCACAAGTGGGTGCTTTACAGCCCATCGTTCCCTCCCTCATAACGTATGGATTAAACTGTATAATCTCCGGTAATGACAAATTACTGTGGTAGCATAAGGTAGAAATACACTGCTCTTACACTGCACCTGGCAGGTAAGCACCTCGCAATCTTCTACGAAGAGCGAATTAAAGGTTATGCTTATGGGGATCGGAAAATACCCACTTTATGAACACAGAAAGTCCCCTCTTCAGAACTTAGCCTATCCAAATAACTCCTTCATACCACCTTCGCAACTCTGTCATGTTTTAAAAATCTATTTTTTACTGTGATTTCATCCTCTATAATTTCATTTTGGTATAATGCTATTGCTTTTAACAACATTATACCAGATTTGAATTATACTTGCAAGCAGACTCTGGACCTTTGCATCACAGTGGTAAATGCAAAGATCACTTCTTATAGAGTTCACCCAGAAATGAAAGAACTGCCCGTGACTTAATTTGCAGTTATCTTTGTACATTTTATTTTTTCTCAATAACAGCTGAAAACAAAAAAGATATTAATTTACTAAGCATTTATTATATTTTATTTTTAATATTTTTTAAAAAATTCTGATAGTCATCTGCGGCATCTTTTTCCATTGGACTGCAAGTACAAGCTTAATAATAAGACTCAGGGAATCTTATTCCATAAACTGACCTTGCAAAGGCAAAGTGCCTTGAAAGGCCAGTTTTCCTTGGAGCTGACTCTCATTATCCTTGTTTACATTTTATTGTAAAAATGCATAGACTTCGGATGCCTCATATTTGTATGTGCAGGGTGTGGATGCCACAGAGCCCGCATGGCGCGGTGTCCTGCCTCTAAGAGCCACAGCTCTCCTGTGTTTGATCGCCCAGCAGTCTGGAGTAATCTGGCAAAACCCACTCTTGTTAAATGCAGAAAGATGTGAAAACTAAAGAAAAAAGGAAGTGTAAAGGATGTGCAGAAATGGTCAGATAAAGAGCTACTAGATCTTTTGATTAAAGTTCAGCTAAGAGACAGCAAGTGTAACCTGGATTCGGGCACGGCAACGAAACCGTTCTTTGCAGGTTAGGGTGGACTCTTGGATTGGGCACATCAGGATCTGCTGCTGATTTCATGACTCCAATCATTCGTTTCGATTTATTCTATTACGAGGCTGAACCGTAAAGGAATTTCTTGAGGCAATGTTCTTTTTAAAAGGACCTCTATGTCCAAATGGGCCAGAATTGGGATTTTGAATTTGAAGAGCTTTTAATTTCTGTGTGTATCTGCACAAGTGTTTGGAACTCTACATGTAGATTAGCCCCCACGGTTTGGGTTCTGGGTCATATACACAAAAAGAAGGAAATTTAGCAACCAAAGTTTCACAAGAACAGCTGATTTGGAGAGATTTTGTTGAACAGTTTGTGATACCATCCTGGTATCAAGTAGACACCCAAAGCCTTTTTTTTTGGCCTAAACCCCACACTTTGGCCTCGCTATAAGAGCCACCTCCTTCACTCTGCTGTGATTTTTTTATTTAATGTGAGGAAGAAGAGAGCTCTCCTTTGCCAGCAAGCAGATGTCCACCAGAAAGATTTTACTAACTGATCAATTGCAAAATCTCTCATTGCAATCCTTCATAAAACAAGATGCCCTCTGTCCTTCCTCCCACCCCAACCTTAGTTGCCAAAACTTACATACAAAATTATTGCTGTAATGTTTTATAGTCACTGGGAAAAAAACAAAAAAATATCCATTTGGTCTTGCAGAATGATGTGAAATGAATCTCTGGCCTCAAAAGAAAAAAAAGTCTATTAAAAGTAGCTCTTTTTCCTCCCTCCTCCCTCTCCCAGGCCCCTTCTGCTCCCCTCCCCCAACAATAAAGGATGTTTTGGAACAGCCTTTTCAGGAAACATTTCCACAGCAAAATGCAGCATCATTTATAATATTTAAAGCTACATTTTTTGTTGAGATGGCTTGGCAGGCTCTGCTTGCAAATCTGGCAGGATATGGCCAGCTGAGAGTTCGCACTAACAAACCGAGGATCTGCTGACACCACAGAATGCTTTAATCAGCGTTGCAGCAAGCGGGACGAGATCTCCCGCTGCCCTGCCAGCTCTTCCCCGGGTGAGAACCAATGGTGCTGCGCAGTTCTCCTTCCCTCCCTGCCCCCGGAGAGCACGTTTTCCCTTGCTGTTTCCACTGAACTAAAAAAACCTTGTTGGGTAACAGCAGCGAACCGAATGAGCGATGGATATTCCTCTTGGCCAACGCTCTGGTGAAAACGTTGCCCGTTTCCAGCACAATAAGGAAGCTTAATAATTAAAAAGAAGGTCCTTAACCAACATGTGTCTCAACAGATGGGCTATTTTCATTTGCAGCTGAAAAGCTCTTTTTCTGCTTTACCACGCGGGCCCTTTTCGAAAGCGGCGCTGCAAGCTATGTTCAGTCAGCAAAATCATAACCAGAAACTTCTCCCATTTGAGAGGTGAGGATCGATTTTAGCCGTTTGCAAAATCAATAAATAAGTAAATCAATTTCACATTTAAGACAAGTCCTGAAGAATTTAACCCTGAAGATCTAAGAGGCCTTGAGTATGGCTTGCCCAGAAAAAGCCTTGGCCAGACAATTCCAGCTCTATGATCTAGACGAGCTGCACTGTAGAGACGGTGTTCTTGCAATAATTTAGCATGGGTTCAATACATCAAACAATAAAGACTGTGCATTGAACTAACCGTTTGTATTTGGGGAGCCTGTTCATGTATAGACGCTGCTTTCTGGCTTTGTTACACTGAGACTCCTACAAACACAAAGGCTCACGAGACAATTGGCTGTTGCAAAGTAGAAATGCAAAATTACAGTTGCTTGTACCCGTCTCCAACGCAGCGCTGAAACTTGAGGGTGTATTATATGCACGGAACAACAGCTCCCAGGCTGAGGAGCTGAATTTGTATGGTGTAAAAGCAGGGGCATGGCAGGTGAGGACTGGGCAAACAGGGGGACAGAGGGCAATGCAGGTTGTCCAGAAGCAAAAATACTTCTATCTAAATATTCTTTTTGTACTGGAGAAGGAGTGGTATATATTTTGGGGCACCTCTCAGAATGTATGAGCAGAAAGGTAACAAGCAGCAGTTATTCTTGAGTGTGTGGAGCTCTTCCATCCACAGATGACTAGGAATGGTTTCTGGTTAGGAGCTATACTGTGAATGAATGTTATGTATGTCTTTGTTTATGTGCACAAACACATATATAATAATACTATATCGCGTCTGAAATCCTGGAATCTTTTCCTTCCTTTAGCTGCTGGGTCAGTCACTGGCTGCTGGTTGTTTTCTGAAAGCCAGTGGGCAACATTTAAGGTCTGCTGCTTCACCACTCTAATTTCACATCTATACCCTGCATATCAAAATGAAAAATCAGAAATTGTTTTTTCCTACAATTATCAACGTTTTCAGGGCTAGTTAGTTCTGGTAAGTGTGAAAGTATATCACTGTATTTGCTGATTTTTAAGCACCCCAGGCAAGGCAGTTGCAATGGGACTCCAGATGAAGCACATCATTTTTTCCAATGCTTGAATGAAAACCTGAAGCATTTGATGGGTGTACGATTGAGCTGCTGATCCAAGAGGCCGATTTGTTGGGGATCCCCCCCCCCTTATTTGTTTTCCTCCTTCTATAAAGCTCTAGCTGCAGCTTTGCATCGCTTCTGTTTACAAAGTTGATGTTACCTCTGTTTAAGGGAGAGGTATCACCTCTTCTTTAAAAGTCCCAAGAAAACGCACTCACCTTCAAGACAGAGTTTACAGTTGCAAATCAAATATTAAAGCCTGATCCCCCAGGGCTTAACTGTACCAGGGTGAACTGAAACCCGGAGCGTGTGTGTGGAAACCAGAGGGCAGGGCCGGGCAGGCCCGGGGACTCGTAAAGCTCTGGAACACAAGGGGTGACAGAGTGTCAGGAAATGCTCATCTAAATTTTCATTTTAGGACACTCGGATCAATATTTACTATAGAAATGGTCACCGATGAACTTTGTCTGAAGAAACTGGTTTTTTTTCCTGTTAAACAGAGCCCTTTGAGCTTCCACAAGAAACGTTTGGATGACCAGTCGATGCTTGATTTGCGCAGGTACACCAGATGACTTTATCTGGACCTGATTTACCTCCAACTTTTGTCTGCTGAAGAAGCAGATCAGTGTCGCATATAAGACAAAATAACAGCTCAGAAGTTTCAAACGCCGTGGGAACGCACATCGCCCTGGACGTGGTTTGGTGTCGTGAAGAGGCGACTAAGGGGGGACAGGCAAACACAAGCAAGACCAAATTCTTCAAAGGAAAGCACGTACCAGCTGACTGCTTCTATTTTGAGTTCTTCAATGTTTTTAGTAGCACTGGAGATCAAAAACCAAATTGTTAATTTATGGCATGGCCCTCTCTAACCAAAACTTGGGAGAGTCTGAAAATGTTACAACCTACTTATAAAAACTCCCATTAGCAAGTTTTTTGTTTTTAATAAATAAAGTCCCATAGAAACAGAACGTATTTACAATTAGATCAAAATTCTGAATATAATTCACAAGAGAAAATGCTGTTTTTTGAGAAAATGTTTTCATATCCTCACAACAGTCATTTGTTCAAAATTAGTACAGAGCAATTGTCCATTAAATGAACATTTTTCCCTTAAGACCTATTCTTGTAGAAAAGTATTTTAGGCAAAACTTCCTAACCATGATGTAACCGTTTAGAATCGGAACATTTTTGTGATTAGTAATTCACATAAAAATTAACATTTTCAATGGCTTGAGGAAAACATGACGATTAACTATCAGCACGTAAGAGAAGACAGGATGTAGGGAGAACAATATATTTTATTGGAGCAGCTTGTACAATTGAAATAAAAGTGTAGGATTTGGGGCATTCAGTCCCTTTTATACTGATAAAGGATAACACCTGTTCCTGCAAAACTGTCTTCTCTTTAATCCTTAGACCATTATGACTACGATTACGCTACCACTCTCAAAATGTGTGGATTGTTCACGTCCACACTGGACTGAGTGGCTCAAACACTGTCACTGTTAAACTGCTACTTCCAAACCTATCACCACTTCCAATAAAGTAGAATTAAGCTCTTTGAGTTCATGTGGTTACACGGAATTTTTTCCTGCAACGAAGTCATGAACTTGGTTTCACTGCCAGTGCGTCCCTTCCACTGCCCTGCGCAAACCAGTTTTAATATTGCTTACACGAGAACATGCCCCAGAATTCTTCTTTATTCAAAACCAACTCTGAACTTGCATTTCTAGTGAAGCCAATTTGAAATGGGATTGTATACGAAATCCAGGTGCGGATTAATAGTTTTTGCTCTGTGTGGCTATTACAGGAGTTCAGCGCTGGAGCTGTGGTCCCTCTCGGTGCCAGTTAATCTTTGATCTGTCCTCCTCCTCCGCAATTAAACGGAGCTTCTCCCACTGAGAGGTGGCAACATTTCAAATGGCCAGTGTCCAGTGGAAAACAACTTAAAACACAAAGAGAGAGGAGATTTTCTTTTGAATTGTAACACCCCACGAACGATGTGCGCACGTAACTCCTGTCAGAACGTGGTGCTGGCCTAGCGCGCTGTGCCAGGCTCAAACCGCGCAGGAAACCCTCCGTCTGCGGCCTTAACGTGCAACATTCCTTTAGGGCAATCGTTTCTGAGCTACCTGAAATGATCTCGTTGCCAACCTCGTGGAGATCAAAGCTCACACTGACTTCATCGCCATGCAATTTCACCTCTGGGCTTTAAACCCTGAGGCGGAATGATGCGATTCTCCGAAGTTCTGGTGGGCAGAGCGCTCACTACCGACCGCAGGCCCAGAGGTTGCCTGAAATTAGTAGCAGGAAACTTGTCAGGCGTGGAAAGCATGAGCTCAAGGATTTATTGTAATATTTGCCTCTGTCAGCCTCTTGATTGCGTAATTTGCACCGCCTTAGATTGGGAGTAAGGCCTATTTGTAGTCCCTGAAAATCCAGTCTGCTCACATCTACACTTACATTACCTCTTGGTCCACTTCTGTATCACCACTGGGCTTGTCTCACTAAGTTTAAGGCACAGGTTTTGCTATATAAATAAGATGTGGACATGGTGAGGAAACTAAAGACATTGCATTGAGGACTGCTCCTTACTTCAATAATACGTTATGTCAGTGGCCTTTTTCCCTCACATTCCCTCTTCCGCTTCCCCAGTGTGGGCCACACCTGCCTGACTTTGTCAGGGGTCACATTCACAACCAGTAAATGTGGCCTTAACGTGAATTGAAGGGCAACGCACGTCAGTACTGAGAAAGAGGACAGTGTAAGGAAAGTTTTTTCAGTGTCTATTTATCTTAGGATACGCACAAATATTGCCGGACCCGAAATTTGTAACTTTTGCCTTTTAAGCTCTCATAGGAAGTTACACTGATCTGTGATTCAATTTTATTGTTGTTTTGCTGCTGCCTTGGGAGCACAAAATCAAACATAATGCTTAAAACGTTTCCCTAGAAATGTTTAAGGAGAAAGATTTTTATTTTTCGGTTGAAAACTTAACTGCATGCTTAACCAACTTCAGTGAAGCATCAATCATATTGGACAAGCAATTTTAAGAAGACAGTTTAAAAAATTAATTCTGAAAATACTGCCAACAATTTCATGATATAGATATTTTTAATATTAAAAGTAAATTGTAAATGTGTCTTTATAAACAATATGCATAAAATAGATCTACTATACTAAGCTCTCTCTTTTAAAATGCTGTTTCACAGTAATTTCTTAGGTATGCAAAGTTTTCCCTCAAAGAAATAGTGCAATCTGAAGAACATACATTATGTCAGCGGATTAGAACTACTATGGTCGTTAATATAAGTCTTTATAGATCTCTTGAAGGAGTGGATGAAGACTCATGTCCGTCTCCGTTTTCTTTATGATTTGCAACAGCTGCACGTGTTCCGTTACAATCTGTCTGAGGTCCGTCATTTTCTGCAGCAACTTTGCAAAGAGCTGTGACGATTCGGGGTGATTGAGCTTTAGCTGGAGCTCCAAGGCTTGCAGCAGGTTGTCCTGTATGTCCTCAATGGGCTTCACGTTTAACAACCCGGGGCGATCTAGGAAAAACAGCGGGAGTTGTGAGTTTAGGAAGAATACGGAAACATCGAGCTCATGTATTCATTTCTTAAAGATTTCTTAGTATATGAAGCGTTTACATACGGCTCTTCCTGAGAACCCTTTGACAATTTCTTAACGTATTTATTTGTAAGATTTTACTGATATTTGCTTGAAGGAGTTTTAGAACTAGTCTGAGAAAGAGCTGAAGCGTTTCTGTGGTGCAGGTACACAGGCAGGTTTACACAGCACTGCAGCGCGTTTTCCGCAGTAAACCGGGAGCGTTCGTGGACAGGAAGAGCAAGATCTAGTGGGCGGATAAACAGTCTGCATCAGGTAATTCGCTTTTGGAAAATCAACGTGTACTCGGACGGATTTGCATGTGGTTACTGCTGTTAAAAATGTTTCCTGCCCTATCTTATTCTTCGGCAAGATGCAAAATCTTTCCTTTTCAATCATTATTATCTTGCATAATAATAGCTGTTCTGTCATTCGTGTCTGTTCCCAAATGCCTTCTCCTAAGTGGCTGCAATTATTATTTAGCATAATCTGTAAGATTTGTTATCTAACTTGACTTAATGGATTATTTGATTCTACAGCTTAAGTATGAAGTCCTCACCTGTGACAATGACCATCGGTAATTTGTTACTGCTAAACTACTTTATATGGGGTAATGCATCCTGGTTATCCACATACTCCAAGAGAAAACATTTGCTGGGTAGCTCTGAAATTAATTTCCTAGGCTGATCAATGAAAAGCAGTGCCTATAGCGAGCCTTCAATCACTGCCCGAAGGAAATATTTCCGCTTCGGAAAGGACAAGAGGTTGATCTGTATTAAAAATTTAAAAGATAGGCTGTTATTTCTTGTGATCCCTAGTGACCTGTGATCCTTTTCATTACTTTTCTTTGGCAATATTATTATCTAGTCATTTTTAAAAGATACTTAGATAATTTTGGATAAATTGTAGATATTCATTTTTAGATTGCCTCCATGTGTTGCATATGCTGCAAAACCTAGTTGCCTTCTTTATATCTTTCAGAAACTTTCCAGCTTCCAGCACTTCAGAGCTGTTAATAATTTTGGCTTTGGGTTGCGATAGCTTTAAATTTTACTTCTGTGTTGCAGATGAACTCTGAACTAGCTGGGTATGACTCAGTGTGCAGCGATATAAAAAAATCAAAAAGCACAAAGCCCGTGGCCTTGATTTCCTCTGAGATTAATCTCCATTTGCCCCCTGCTTCTTTTATGGTGGGAATTTCTGGGGGGGTGAGTTTTTCAGAAGTGAAACCCAGTTCAAACCTTGTGCTCCCCAGCGCGACTGGGGAGTCCAGGGGACAAAACCCAGGAGACCAGCGCTGGGACCGGAACGTCCCCAGGAGCCCCCAGCTCAGGTGAAGTTGAGTGCGATTTAAGTGCGTAAAATCCTAAAGTTTCTTTGAAAAACCCAATCTGATGGTTTTATAATGACCCAGTGGAACTAGAGTTGACTATGACACAAGCCTAGGAGATCATCAGATGTTATTTTTAAATAAGGCAATTCCAGAGGAAGGAAAATTCCCATTGAAGGCAAGAGAGATTTTTCATGAATGAGAACTTCAGGATACGGACATTATTTTTTGGGTGTTGACAGTTTGCTATACTTTCTCAGTAAAAATTTCTTCCAGAGGAAAACGCTGTTTCTGTTCCAAGAAACATATCTAAATCAGAAAAAAAAAAAAAGGAAATTGGCTGCAAAAGCTTTAACATACAGGTATTATAGTATATTTCAAGTTGTTCAGATGCTCTTAAATATATATGCTCCAGAGCCATCAGGTTATTACAGCAAAAGGTGTGTTTCGTGCAGTAAGGTGCTCCAGATAGATGTGGCTTGTAAGAAAAAAATACCAAGGAAGTGGTGAACAGTAATCCTTGAGGAAAATCGGGCTAGAGAATAGGAAGAAGCAGCTATGGCAGTAAAGTCGATGTGATCCCGTGGCCTCTGGAGAGGCCGAGGCAGCCAGAACGCTGCTGGAAAGCTCACTGAGAAAACCGCAACGGAGCAAGGAGGGAAGGGAAAGACAAAGCCCAAAACAATGGGTTTAGCAGGGCCTTCCTACGATACGATACAAGGAAATCAGGTCACGGAGGCCAAGGAAGGAGACTTGAAATGATTAAGGTGAGAGAGCACTAAATGTGAACTGGACAGGACTTTCAGACCTCTCTGCTACTGAAGGGGGTTTAGTGAAGTTGAGATTTTGTTACGTGCTATTTGCAACCTGCGTTTTATCCATCCAGACTATGCCAAGGCGGTACCACTTTTCATTCTTCCTTTTCTTTACCCAGTTTCTGTTTAGGTCTTCGTTTGTTGTCATACAGCTGTTGCATTTGGTTTGAACACTCTGCAGGGAGCTGTTGTAAGTGGGAAATGTTCACAGTGACCGGGAAAGGCCAACAGTCCCTTAGTTTTGAGTGCCAACAGCACGACTTGGTGGAAATCGATGTTCTATACTACCTCAGGGAAAAATATTTTGTTTCTTTATTTACTTACAGATTTGGATTCTTCTTCCATGTTCCTAACAATAATTACTTTTTTTTTCCCCCTCACATATGAACTTGGCCTCTGCACGCCTTTACGATTTAATACCTTTGATCAAGTGTGTTTCGCATTTAAGCGCACATTCTAAACCCTTGCTGGGATAAAGCAGGCGAAGCCGTGGCTGACTGAACAACGCTGCTCCTGCTTTTGCTGAGGCAGATGTGACTCAGCAGCTGGAGGTTTTGCTTCCGAGACTGTCACATGTGTTACTGCAGTCCCCAGGAGTTTGGTTCACAGCCCACGGGGTTTATCTGCAGTTCTTGGTCTGATTAGGAAGCGGTTTTTGCTCTAACAGGTTCGCTAGAGCAGGATTTCTGTAGCAGTCAAATCTGAACTATTTATCGGTACTGTTCAGCGATAACACTTCAAATTTTGCTGATCTCAGAGTGCAGCGAGATTACTGGATATAGCGTTTAAACAAGCAGCAGTGGTTCAGGGCTTAAAACCGACTGTAAAGAGCACACTTGGAAAAAGTGTACGTAGCAACATTTCTGAATTCAAGTATGGGATTGACTGCGGGGGGGGGGGGTCTGTCCGGGTACCCCCACTGCCATTCCCAACCACCACTGCACCCCAAGCACTGCAGAAGAGAACATGCAAACGTTCAAGTCTACCCATGATATGTAAGAATGCTACAAAATCACCTTTTGAGCTTTTTCTTTACGTGACAACAACCCGCTTCAGTTGGCTCTGTTTCCAAATGTGGATTATCCCAATAAGGCTGGGACTATTATCTCTCCTGCCCAAACGCGGGCATCCAACTCGTTCTCCTTAAACCTTCTTACGAGAGGCTTCATTTTCAGCTCGGGTATATATAATAATTTAAATACGCTTCAAGTTCTTTAATACGTGTACCATGGCACTCACTACTGGCCTCAGGGGCACAGGGGAACACAACAGGGAGGAAGAACATCTCCCCGAAAAAAGGTTTCCAAATCTTATTTTACCAAAGCATATTTTTCAAAGTTCCCAGAAGCAAAAGACTGTTGTAATGAGAGTTTGGCGTTGCTGTTAATGCCATAAAGCGTTTCTTTTGTAAAAATAGGGTAATATCCTACTGTTCTCTGTCTCATCAGTGGTAAATTCAGAATACTAGGATGCATTCGCCATTTGCGGTATTATTTTGAAGTGCAATACATCGGCACGAAGAACAACTTGTCAGCTTTGTAATGACGGGTTCAGGGTGACATTTGGAATCACTGAGACAGAACAAGGCTGCGGGGAAGTGGGAGTACTTCTATTTTGTTGCTATTACAGTTAATTTGTCAGCTGCTTATACATAACGCAAACCCAACTGTTTCGATATCGAAAGGCTGGGCCGCTTCGCAGGATTCCAAACACTTATTCACAATGAGAAGCTTTCTACGTGTCATGTTCCAGCTGGAATCCTCTTTCTCTTTCCCTCCTCTCTGGTTTCAGAGCTGCGTTAGCGATGGCCCCGTGGAGCCAGCAGGATCAACCTCATCTCGCTGAGCAACAACAGATTCACTTCGAATCCGAGCGTTTGGCCGGATCTTTTGTGTCTCACAAACTGCTTTTTCTTGTAAAATAATTGTACGCAGGACTTCTTGAAGTGATTTAAAGATCACAGTGTTCCCGCAGCCGGTAAAGTGCTGCAGGTGGTATGAGCTGGGTTTGAAATCCTGTTTTCAGTGAAATCATCCTGGTTCGACATGCATGTGGTTCTTACGGCAATTAAGTGCTGTAAGAATGTAGTTCTTATGGAAACAAGAGCGCCTGAGATATCAGAGAAACAGGATTTCGGTTCCATACCACGTGTTACAGTCCCACAGAATTCATACAGTTGAATACATATCATATCTGACTGTAAGTTCCATGATAACAGCCACTCTTTAATTGGCATCAACGCCTATTTAACAAAAAATATATATAGACAGTTTTTATAAGTAGCTGTCATACTTTTTTTGAGGAAAAAAAAAAGAAATTATGAGTAAAAATAGCGAGAGATCTTTGCTATCCAGAAATTGAAGGATTTTTCTGGAAAGGACTGATTTATATTTATGTGGATTTATACATTTAAATGGATTTGTTTCAGAGTTATCGAAGAACTAACTAAAAATTCAGGGAGTTCTTTATGGCTCCCTGTTTACAAATCATTCTTAAAAGAAAGACTTGTTGATGAAACTGGTTCAGCGCAGTCAATTTTTTTTTTTCCGTGGATCATTGTCCTCCTGGGATCTCAATTGTAAGATTACTCACATCATTCCTATTTCCTCTAATGTAAAGTGAACAGCCCTGAAGCCCAGCAGACCTGGCTTGGCAGATCGCGAGTTCCCTTTCTCCAATTAGGAGTGGATTTTGAGAGGCCTGGCTCTCATCTGTCAAATTTCATTATATTAGAAAACACAAAATATTGGCATGTTTCGTGCAGTGCCCTAATAGGCTTGTATAGTTTCTCCTCCTCCATCAAAGCCAACCCAAAATATACCAGTAACATATTTTTCCTTCCTGAATTAATTCAGAGTCCGCAGGGATCGTTGTGTTCAAAGGTTTGCACAAGACAACATCTTCTGGGAAGGGTATTTGTTTGAAGTGCATTTAGTTCTTCTAATAAACCATATTGTGATACCACATTTTTGCTGAACGAAACACGGTGCTAGAAGTAATTGTACGTGAGCTTAAACGAAGCTATACGTAACAGTGCGCTCTCAACAGAATGTTTGTTTTTAGAACAATAGCATGTGGTTGCTGTCTTTGATTGCTTCAACGTAATTTAATAACAAAATCCTCTGCGTTGCTCTGTGGAGGAGCATTCAGAACATTCAGCACATTCCTCCCATTGATATCTGCAGCACCGTTTGAAGCCAAAATACACACCAATCAGTTGGGTAACATTTTCTTCGTGCAACATCACTAACTTGAGATATTGGCCAAAGTAAAAGACCTTCAGTCTGACCTGAAATGTATCTCTGATATTTCAGATTCTCGGTGGAAGGTTTCTAAGCGAAATAAACCTGGGTTGCAGTCGCTAATTCACAAAGCATAATAGCTACATCACCTCAGAATCAGATAGGATGTCTTCAAAAAAAGCTGAAAATTCGGTGTCATTTTTTAATGCAGTGTTAGAACGCTTGAGCCTGGGCTTTCAGTTTCACGCTTTGCACAGAGCATAGTCCAGAAACACACATACGAACCGAGCAGCTTAGGAAACCTGAACGGAGCAGACACACCACACGATGCCTGTTTGTCTCAGGGATAAGCAGACATCGTTTTCCTGAGAAACGCGTTCTTTCCCCCCACCCTCCACTTTTAAAGGCAAAGAAAACCTTGCACGAATGAAAAAACAACAACAATACCAAAAAAACCTCCACCATAAATCCTGTAAGCCAAATGCCACCTGCATGTTGAAATTGTCGTGGAGTCAAAGCTATTTGTGCACAATTAGCAAGCTGCACAATCTAATTGCAGGTTTAAAAAATCCTCGTGCAGAATTTTAACTTTTAGAAGCTTTTGCCAGTGAAATTCCACCCTTCCTGTTTTCAGACAGATAGTCCTGATTTGGTTTTCTAACTGAACGAACTGCTGACTCATCCGGCATTTCCAGCTCAGTCACTAATATTGGGTCATTTACGTTTTCAGCTTCTGCCTGAAACTGAAAAAAAGGCAAAAAAACACCAAGAAAGCTGAAAACTAATAAAAATACGTGTAAATAAACTCGTTCCCATCCTGTAGTGCTGAGCGCTTTCCTGTTTGGGCAGGAATTAAAAGTAAAAAAATTAAAAATTGCCTTACATAAAACATTGCATTAAATAAGTCAGCACTTACCTCCACTCAGTATAATGACAGCTATAAATATTGCCAGGTCACTGTCATCTAATTCCAGTGCATTGAACTTCACAGCAAACTCGAACTTGGGCTCCATAAAGTCACCAAAAGGTTTCCTCAGGCTCTTCAGAAACTCCCGTGTCATGAATCCTTGTCCATCAGATACAAGAACTCCATCTTTATTCATCAGAGAAGCCAGGAGCGTATATATGATCTCGTGGACCCCGTACTTCAGGAGAGTTACTTGGTCATTCAGGTCGAGATTCACAAAACCTGGAATGTTCTTGGCAAACTCCGTGATCTCTTGCACGGCCTCCACGGAGCGGAACTGGCACCGCTGGAAGATGCGAATTGCTACCTCTTTGTTCTCCTCCTGCAGCGGGGACACGTGCTTGCACTTGATCTGGTCTTCTCCCATCATTAAAGAGTTCATGTCGTAAATAACGAATGGCTACAAGTGAAAGGAAAAGACAATTTACTTTCAAGCAGCTTTTCTATGAACATTGGACTCCTGAGAAGCAGAAGTACGACTCGTCGGAAAACACTTGGAAATCCGTGAGGAACATACTGAGGCTGGTTGACCCCAAAGGGTTAAATCGTCATAAACCCATTAAAGCAAATATCCTCACAAAGTTAAAATGATTCACAGAAGGGACAAGTAGTTCCTTAGCACTTCTCACATGTTCCGTGAATCCGCACGCTAAAAATAGGGCTTTGGCTGATACTTTTTGAACAATCGGTGGGTGGAGGGTAAGGAACACTATTTTGAAATATCCATGATTTTTTGCCTTTTCGTTTTGTTTTGCTTTACGGAAGTTGTGTAATACCAGAATTCAAAGTTTTGAGTGCTCATTAACAAGAGGTTAAACTGTTGCTCCTTTTACCTGAACTTTAGTGGCTTCTATACAACAGAACCTAGCAAGTGTGCAGTGACATATCTGCACTTCTGGTGATATAACTTCTTTTTTGTAGAAAGAGAGAGGGTATTCACATTAAATTCCTTCACGTACTTTCATGTTCTTTTCAAGTTCTATCCTTCTAGAAAGTACTGCAAGTAATATCGACTTTACGGTGTTGATTATGTTAGAAACTTAACCTTTTGTTGTTAATTCCTTTTAAAATAATGAAGTTAGGGTATATTTAAACTCAAACGACTTGTCAACGGAAAGAAAACACAAATGGTGTGATACCGACTACAGCAGCACAATTCAGAACACAAGATTGAGTCCGACTGTGAAATAAACTCAACTGGAATAAATGAATTTTGAAAGCAGGTTAGAAAATGTAGTGCCAGGAAAAATTCCATTGGGATTCAGAACATGCAGGAAAAGCTCCTGGTTTTCAATAAGTGGTTAAGTGAGGATTTCTTGACTATATCTGAAGAATCTTTTCCTTAGAGGGTAAATGACTAAACAGTTCATTGCTGCACTGAACAAATATCTACTGATATTAATATGTTTGTTAACATACTTGAATAATTAATTAAAATACAGGGAATTATACACCAAGAATTGGACTAGAGAGTATGAGCACTGCGTATCCCAGAAGAGGATGAGCGAGTCATTTTAGTTTTGATGTACTCAGCATATCCAATCATTTTCAGTTAATGCAGATGATACAGCAATTAAAAAAACAACATAAATTTAAACTCTGCCCAGAGTTAACAGTTCAAACAACATAAAAGGTGCAACCATTCAATACTGTCAGTCTTCCAGTATTATTTTTTTAAAAAGACTTGAAAATTTGCAGCAATTAAAAGCTGAATTCTATTTTTTTTTTTATTACTATATTATAATTTGGCAAAGTTTCCAAACTTCCCCCACGAGAGCAGAACACTGTGGACGGCACACGCTGCCCAAACTCCTCTCGTGTTCCAGAGTGCGCACGGGGCAGCCCCAGGAAGAAGGAACCGGCTGCCTGGTGATGCTTTCAGGATGAAGAGGAAGAAACAAGATACATAATTATACGCCCCACTTGTTTCCCAATGCATTCACATAGTTCTGAAGAACAAGCTTCCAAAAACCTAAATTGCTGTATTGATTCTTTCCCACTAACTTATGTTTCTGATGTAGAGAGAGAACCACAAGAAGACTTGGAAAAGTGGACTTAGTGCATCAGCTTCCTGCTGAATAAATAAACAGCACTAGTTCTAACTTTATGTGCTCCATCAGGAAAAGTTACTCAAATTGTAAGTGTCCGCTGTATCTAAAAGTTTTTATGTGAGCGGTACAACTAAACTGGCGACAATATTTAAATTGTGGTTTTAATTGGCTTTAAAAAAAAAAAAAAAAGCCTAAAAAGCCTCCAAATTCTTTCCTGTCTGAGATTATTAAAGAAAATAAGTCTTTGTTGTAATCCCGACAATAACATTTCTGCCAACCATTCTCAAAAATACATAAAACTAGGAGTTATAAGTCTTGGAAAACTGTTTTGCTCTTTAGGTATTAAAATAGTGACGAAATTTAAAACTGATCATAATTATCAGATCTTATCTATCCTCCTTCTCACTGATACAGAAGATTGTTACGTATTGCCAGTGAAGTTTCCAAAGAAACCCACAAATACACATACTCTCGATTTTCAAATATCTTCTTGTACATTCTCTTAAAATTCAAATCGCGCTGACACAGGCTACTGATCCGATCCCAGACAACCCAGGGAGCTGCGGGAAGTCATCAGAGCATCACAAGAATGAGCAGCGCAGTCCGGGCGAGCCGCGGCGTTGATGCTGGGACCATCTGACAGTTACGAGAAAGATGATTCCTTTGGGTACCGCTAACACCGATGACATGCTATGATAATGTGCCGTGATACGGATGCTTTAATTCCCGACAGCTAGCTAGGCACCTTAAACAGATAGCGTGGAAGATAACCTTTGGGGAAGGAGAAGGAAAACGGGAAGAGCGGATCAGAGAATACAAAAAGGTTAAGATGACCTTCACATTCTTGTCCTGGTTTCAAGTATTTTATTAGGTGAACTTGGAGTTTTTTCAAATAATGTTTACTTATCCTATCTAAAAACATTTCCTGTGTTTCAGGCACAGCTTGAAATATGTCACTGCCAACAGCAAAGTTTGGTGGTGGTTTTTTGTTGTTTTTTTTTTTCTTTTTAAAGATGTATTGTCAATGTGGTAAATCATTTACTCAAAAGAAAGAAAAAAAAAATAAGCAGAAGGAACTAACTGATTTGTCTGTCGTCTTTCCTGTCAAGATCGCCCTCGCCTTGGCTTTGGTCAGAGGGAAGGACTTTATGTATGAGTCATACAAATGCTTGGCAAGTGCTCGGAGATCAGCAGATTCAGGGTTTAACTGGTCGATGTCGCTGGAAATCTCTGCCAAGAGCTTCTCCTTCTCCGCTTGTGGCATTCGCCCAAACCTGATGGCTGAAGAAGATGACAAGCAGTTACTATAGCTATAGTTGCACCTAAAAAAAACGTATTTGAATGCATTTTTATGTTACCTGTTGTTAGGAGCGCTTGAAATTTTATAGAACAGTCCTGAGGCAAGGAAGAGAAAGACAATTTTCTCCAGTAACACAGGCAAACCAGCCCAGGTGCTTTAAAGAAATGCACACAAACGAATCTCAAAGAGAAGATAATCCCTGTGCCCAAACAGTAAGATCACAATATCTCGCCTGGAAATGCAAACCTGCTGTCAGCTCACCTGACAGAGCTGCTGAAACTCACTGATTCTGCTCCCAATCTCACTGAAACGTAAAGAATCGTTAGGATATGAAAATTCTGCTGGCTCAGGGTAGGAACCACATTCAGCTTTGTGTTGTTTGGGGCAAATCACCAGATGGATCTCGGATTCTTCATCTGTTTAGAGACAAAACACTCACATGCCTTGCAGGAAAAAAATTCCTAAATAGTTCAACAGAACTTACTGTAGGAAGTGCTATAAAGTGCTAGCAAAGAATTAAGGAATGAGAAAGAAGGTTGTGCAGGGAATAAAAAAAAGCCAGAAAAGGCTGAGTTCCTCATGGTAATTCTGTGTGCCCACGGACCTGAAACAGTTGCTCAACACCTGGAGGCCTCCTGCTGCGACTCCCCTGTACTCACTACCCACGATATTCATTCGTATGGAGCCTGACTCGGAAAATACTTCAAATGAGCCATCAAGATCGCGACTGGTTTATCATACAATATTCCAGTAAACAGAATTTATTGTATTTTACAAAACAAAAACAGAACAAAAGAGCATCAAAACACAAAACGGAAGGAAGAAAGAAAGGTTTTCATTTTGGCATTAGGAAGAAACAGAAATATTATAAATATTTTTTCAGCGGTTAGCGTCTTCCCTGGATCAAGTAAAAGTGCTGGTAAGATCACACATATGAACGATTGTACTAGGGAGGTTTAATTTGGAAATGTCCAGCCACTTTCCTTTTATGAAGATACTTGCAGTGTGCTGATGGACAAAAATGACACTGTTTTACAAGAATAAGTAATTGTGTCAAAAGCCATATAAAAACCATTTGTCACATATTATATTTGTCGAAGAGTTCTCTTGTTTCCCAGCCACAGAAACCAGGTAATTTATTTTTACAACCGGACCACATTTGTCTCTCAGCACACTGAGGCTCTGAATGATGCATGCTGTGTATATCCGATTTGCTTGGACAGTGGTGGAGTTAACATGTCAGAATAAAAATCAGCAGGAAAGCAAACCTAGTTCAATAGGTACAAATTAGCACATTCTATTTTCTTTTTTTTGTCCCATGAAAATGTCTGTTGCTTGTAATTTTTTCATATGGGAAATTTTGAATGATTGCCAACTGATTTTTGGTTTGGATCATATATACCCTTGGCATATGTATTTTTTCTTTCCCATGGGAAACACTAAGTATTCCTAATCAGTTACTAACAGCAGTTTCGAGGGAGACAAAACTGCCCTACTTTCTTCTGAGAGCAAAACATTGAAAGAAAAATTAACTTCAGATTAGTTGCTATGGCATCCTATAACGGCTCGAAGAGACCAACACCGTTCTGTAAAGCAGCAGTGTGGATGGAGAGACATACGGTAATGTTAGTGACGTATAAAATCCTGATATCAAACACAAGGACAGTTCGTACTGGTACTTCGTGTAACCTAAATAAAAAGATTTAAAAATTCAGCGTAGCTACAAAGGAATTAATTCAGCTACATATTTTTCTTTTTTTTTTTTTTAATTCTTCTTTCCTTATCCTCCTGTTTTAATGGAGTATCTACTGGAACATTTTTTGTGATACACCACAGTGTATATACCAACTAGGACACTGGCTACTGAAACAGAATCAGTTCATGTAGAGATTTAATTGAAAAGATCAGGAATTTTCACAACAGAGAGAGTTTTGTCCTTAGAGAATAACTAAAGAAAATAGTTTTACCGCTTAGTCGAAGAACAGAAAGGAGAATGGTAACAAAGACCTTGCTAGGGATTCACACACGGGGAACCAGACCAGTGCCTGCATTTTTCAAGAACATTTTCCAGAACTGAGAGGGACAGTTTCTTTCGTAAAACTTGTGACAGTTTTCACATAACTGCACCTATCTACTGTTGCACTGATACTGCCACTCTAAACCAGGCTTACTTTTAGTTTTCAGTATGACAGCGTAGTACATATACTGTGTTTTCTAAACGTGCCCCTCATCTTATACCCTAATTCCTGTGTGCTGCCTCGTCTCCCATCCGAGAGTCTCTCGGCAAGTAAATTACAGTATTGGTGCTGGCAATTTGGCATTGCTAAACAACATACTGTTGAGAGTTGCCTATTAAAAGCTTACAATAGCACTGGTGTAGAATTTATAATAAATGGCAATTTCCACTGTGTTTATTTCTTTAATGGAATTGACTAAGAATGGCCCAGGATCACACCTCTGGTGTGTTTGTATATCCCCAAGAAAGGACACCAAATTACCTTTGCCAGTTAGGCACATATGATAAGTGCTGGTATTTCATTAATTTACAGTTTGCACTGGAGTTCATCATACTATTAATATTTCTTTTACTGTTAATAGTTCTAGAATAGATACCTTATTTAATCTATAGTTTATTTCTATTTTCCTTGTGATGGCGATACTTAT
The DNA here is from genome assembly GCA_013399365.1 of Pampusana beccarii. NCBI lineage: Eukaryota > Metazoa > Chordata > Aves > Columbiformes > Columbidae > Pampusana > Pampusana beccarii. Next base: position 458,262 of record VWYH01009562.1, on the reverse strand, counting down.
TTTCCTGAAAAGTGCTTTGAGATCTCTTAACGAAAAGTGCTATAAAACCCAAGTATTATTTCTTACTCTGCTACCTGTTTCAGTATTTTTCTTGCTGGAATAACACCTATTTTTTTCTGTTTCCGTGTGTGTGAGAATTTCTATAATTTTTACATATACGAACAAAACCACCCGTGATCATGAATGTTAAATCAGAACATTGAGTTCACTGTGCTAAATTTTATGAATGCAAGCACATATTATCTGGTTTGGAGTTAAAGCCTAAAGACAGGGAGGAAGACTATATCAAATGATGCGTGATTAAAGCTGCATAGAAATTTGCTATCTCGTGATGCTGATTTTTGTACAAAGATCAGAGTCGTAGTTTCTTTTAAAACAAAGATTATTTAAAATTCCTTCTGTGTAACTGAAAAAGGAAAAGCCCCTACGAACAACAAAAGAACCAAGTGCTACTGCCAAAGGTAACACTGAATTATACAGCAAGTCTGTGAAAACGCCGAGATTACTTTGAAAGAAAATTAGCACCTGTGCTGTGTTATGTGTGGATTGTATGTTTATTAGCCATCTATCATTTCCACACGTGTGGAATTCATGAATTATGAGAATAAAGTTTCCTAAGCTAAATTATGGATTTTTTTTTTTTTTTGGAGCATAAATGAGTCCCCAAATAGATGATAAACACGGTTTCTTACTCTAGAAAACACCCGGTGGAGCCAGGGCAGGTACCTGCCAGAGTTTGCTGGCCACACATGCCTGGATTGAGCAACTCACTGCTCCCAGAACTGATAACAAAGACATATTGCCATGTGTGCTCCGTTTCCCATTGTAGTAGCTGGTTTTATCTAAACAGTAGTTTTAGTAGAAGAAAAAAAAAAAAAAATAATGACATTTCTAAAATAAAAGAACCAAGCTTCTGTCTAGTGGCCCTTCAGAACACAACCTGAGCGCTGAAGGGTTAAACGCAGAGCAGCGTTGTGGCTAGAGGAGGACAGGAAAACAATATTCCAAGCATGAGAACACTACTGTGTTTTTTAACCTTCAGCCAAGTGGTATGTCGCGTTTATATGTGAAAAAATGTGGCTGTAGCTGCGAAGCGGCTCCTCGCGCTCCCTGTTTTCCTAAGGCCCTATTCATTTTGCAATAGTGTATCTACACAAAGGCAGCCATGGAGTGGGACAAATAACCCACGTTCTGATTCCAAGCCTTTAAAATTCAGATAATTTCACTACCCAAATGGATGAACTTCAACCTGTAGATGCGACATAAAAGGTCTCTCTGCCATTGACGACATCCAGTGTTGCATTTCACGGGCCTGTGTCTTCAAAGGTGAAATTTAGTTCTTTTCTTATCGATTCTTTTATTTACAAATGATTGAGGAGTGAGAGTGCTGTTTCACGCCATGTGACGTAACCAGGGGAAGCAAAAAAGGCAAATGTAGAAGCCAATACTTGGAATATAACACAACTACATCCCTGCTGGGTGAGCTCACGGTGAGAGCAAACGGCAGCGTCCCTTTGAGCCCTGGGACTTGGCCCTTTCCCCTCCTCTCTGTGCCTCCCCGGCTCCCACAGCCTTGGCAGGGGCTGAACAGGAACATATGGCAGGTGAAATGTTAATTTTAAAAATATTTCTTGGGCCCTTTACGTTCCTAAGCCAGAGAGAACGGTCTTGGCCTTCCCCTTCCTGATAGAAACGCACATGGTTCCCACTGACATAATGGGAAGCTGTGTTGCTGGGGTATGAGAGAATTTGGCATGCACCTTGAAAATAATAATAATAAAAGCTCCTAAATTACTATAAAAATACCCACAGTAGCATTTCAAAATTAGATTTATTTTTAAGTGTTACTGTTGCATCCCAGGAACTTGAAAACCATATTTTCTATTCGCAAAACATTTCCCATACCAATTTACATTCACTGCATGTATTAACTTTGCAAACCACAGTTAAGCTTTCCTCTTGGGGACAGCACACTCATTTTTTTAGCTTGAAAATAATGAAAGTTCTAAAAAAACCACAGAGAAATTATTTTCCCAGTCATGTTTGCAATTCTTTACCCTTAGAATTACATAAGTCTCTATGTTATGACATTTAATTCCTGTTTTCAGTCAACTTTGCCAAAGCAAGGCAGCGAAGAATCTTCATTATGTCTTTCTGTCCAAACATTCATAAGTAAGTGCTTCCACATGAATTGCTATGTTAATTGTGAAGTGTTGGGGCGGGTTTAAAACAGAACAGGGTCTGGCCCGTTCATTTAAACTACGTTGTGTTCTAGGGTGAGGAAGCATTAACTTAGTGATGCTGACTGTCGTCAGCAAGTGTCCTACGCAAGCTGTTATTATTCACAACCTTTTGGTAAATTCTCAAGTCCGTCTTTCGTAATTAAATTAAATTTTCCACTTACAGGAAAGGGATATTGAGCTACAGTGTGCAAAAAAGTCTAGCCAGAAAATAAGACAGTGAACTGAAAAAATAACAATTACACTAGGAATGTGTTCAGGAGGAACAACAAGCAAGAATGATGGAGAGTAAAACCAACTCATATATTATGTATGATAGCAGTAAGTGCAGATCTCTACCTATCTGATTTTTCTATTGAAAGTAACCCCCAATCATACATAATCTCCTAAGCTCAGAGGCAATCTCTCTGATACGTATTTCTGAACTGCCCAGTGTAAAGAAACTGAAGAGTCGAGATGTTAAAGCGGTGCATTCAGTAATAACCACATCAATGCTTCACGCTATTTTCCAGATGAGACATGATGCTTTGAAAACATGCTGTGTGCACTCACCGTTATGTGACATCCCAACAGCGAGGCACTTCTGAAATCTGCAGTATTGACATTTATTTCTGCTTTTCTTATGGATGCGGCAATTAAGATCACACCTGTCATAAATTAGCTTTAGTCTGATTGTTCTTCGAAAAAAGCCCTGAAATAAACATAAAAACATGGAAGCAAAGGTCCGATTGTTCCACCGCTTTGAGACAACTCATTATAAACTGAACATGGCGTTTTCAAAATTTGAAGTTCACTACCAATGTAGAAAACTTTTTGTAAATCACAACAAATCAAAAATTCTGCCAACAGCAGTTTGTTCGCAAGTAAATAAAAAGAGGTATGGGTTATCTGTTTAAATTTTCTTTCCCAACTAATTATTTTCTAACTCTATTTCAAAGATTTATTTTTCTTTTTGAGTCTGAGTACGTAAAGAGGATTTATGTTCTTTCATCTGTTTCTTTAGTTTTGCACAGTGCTGAACTAATTTTACAATATTTATTTCTGGGTTCTATTTTCTAGGTTGTTTTATTTTCTAGTTTATCCCCATTGTTTTTATATTACAAGTTTGTACATCAGCACATGAAAAGTCCAAAAACTTGGTGCCAAACTCACAGAAATTATTGCACAGAAATCTTACAAAGTCTCATAAAGAGAGAAATCATTATGGAAATTCACAATTCTGTCTTTTTACAGTTTAAAGCAGCTTTCTCAGATCACTCATAATCAAGAAAGTTTATCCAAATTTATCGTTCCTTGTAACAATTAATTTTTTCTTACAGCGAATAACAACAATAAAAGCATAATGCCAACTCTTATTTATATAATTCCTTGTAATTTAGTAATCAACACAATACTTATTGCTCTATTTGTGTTCCTAATTCAGTGTTACAATTTTATTTAAGCTCTGCATTGGGTCTTTACTATTAGTTATTCTCAAGATAGTGAAAATAGAGAAGATGAGAATTTCACATTAAACTCTGCAATGTTTTTCTTTGAACTCAATGAATTGTTGTTATTTCATTTCTCCGGCATTTCTTTTCTAATTCTTGAGGATGGTCAATTGTTATACTATCCGTTTGTCCTTTGTGTGTTATAAACACTGAATATCATTGAACATTAAAAAAAAGCCTGTGGAGTTTTACAGCAGAAACCCACATTCTTTAACACCACCAGACTTTTCAGTAGTCACCGAGAAACGTGTAAACTGAGTAAAGAAACTGTAATCAATCAGAATAACAAAGTCTGAATTTTAAATTGCTCAGAGTATTGAGCTTTGGCATTGGGTGTTAACCTACTTTTGCTGCGTTATATGAATTCGGGTTCTACAAGGGACTCCCAAGCCAGCAGGAATGAAATATAATTGCATAACTAACAAAAGTAGAAGAAAAGCACAACAAAAAAAAAATCAAATAGAGGTAATACAAATAATAAAAAAATCATTTTTTTAAAAAAACCTTCATACTTACTAAGTCATGAAGTATGTGCAGTATATGTGGAACGATTTACAAAGACCTGAAGCTTGTTTTGAAAAGCACTGATCTCCCGTTGCACCCAGTGGTTACTCAGGTGACAATATTAATAGTATCGGACCGCGTTAGGTGAGGAAGAAGCCCCGAGCGGCAGCTCACCTTGCAGCCCTCGCAAGCGTGCACGCCGTAGTGGAACCCGGAGGCCTTGTCCCCGCACACGCGGCACTCGATGGCCATCAGCGAGTTGGAGGAGTCCTCGTGAGGTTTGTTGTACAACTGAACCTTTTCTGAAAAGTAGGGCGGGGAAGGAGGCTCCATTTTGATGGCACCTGCGTATAGAGAAGATTTCAATGAGAAACTCGAAGTATCATTCGATATGTAGAAGGAGAAGCAAGGAAGAATCACAAGCAATTACAGTTAACAAAGATCCATAGGTCTGCTTTAAAATACAAGCTGAGTAGTAAAGAAAGGACGTAAAGGGATGTCAGCTGGCAGCAGCTATTTCACCGGCAGGATATAGGCTGAAAAACCTTCAAGAGGCAGATTCTGATATTAAAAATTTCTATATGGAGACCTCACGCTTGAAAGGCCTTACTTTTCTCAGTATCTAATCTGGCTGTGTTACTTTAGGATATTCAGAACTACTGCAGGGAGGTTGACTGGAGTTGCTAATCGAGTCTAAAATATATTTAAGTATCGAATAGACCTATAAATTGCATAATATATTGTTGGGTTATATATATATGATAATATATTTGATATTTAAATAAATTTATCTCTTTTTTTGGGCAACACTGTTCAGCTCTGGACGCAGCTTAGAGATTCATTTTCTCTTCCGAAAGTTTCTAATTAAAAGAGCAATTTGCAATATTCGACGAGCTCAAACAACCTAATATGATCTCTTCAAATCAATCGTTACTGGTCATAGCAGCGAGTTGTGATATTTGACACTATAACGTGACATCATATTGCATCTAGGAGCAACATAACATAGTATTACAATAAGATGAATGTTTTTCTCTTCCAGACTGGTCACACTATACAAACTAGAAAGTTTTCTTTCCTATATAAACTAAGAAGAAAAAGGAAAAGTGGAAATTTATCTAAGTAGAGACAAAGAGACTCTACTGCACTCTCTAGCTCGTTATTAAATTGTTAGGGACATTTCTAATTAAACAAAAGAAAAATCAATTACTAGCTGGAAAAACGTCTTTGAATTCGTTTCGTAAGTAACCCAGAGGTACACAGCACTTGCTTTGCTGTACACCCAAAATTAAACACAAGAACTCCCTGAAGGAATTCCTGTCCAGATCACTACCAACAGAAGTCACGTCAGATTGAAGTAGGCCGAGCGCATCTTTACAAAAGTTCCAGGCGCAGCAACCTCACATTCCTGCTCGGAGCAGGAACGCAGTAACAACTCATGGAAGAGCAGGTCGCTTCCTGTCTCAAGAGGAGCGTTCCGCGGAAGTTTTTCACCGTGACTGCCAAGAGGAGCGTTTTTCACGGTGTGTAAATAATCCAAGGTTCTGCCTGCGCTCGGAACACTGATAAAAGTCATATCACCGTCGTGACTCAGCTGTAGCCACTGTTTCTACGCCATCATTTTCTTAGGCTGTTTGGAATCTAAAAGCTACACAAATTAATAATTAATACGCTGTGAATGCTGGGGCATTTTTTAACGCCCAGGCTATTTATTCTGCACAGTGTGCACAGAGCTTCAAAGGACAATCCACGCAACGGGTACACGAATAGGAGACTGGAGGTTTCAGAAACAAATGGTTGGGCTTCACGTGTGTAATGAGGAGTGTTTAATGTCATTTTAGATACTTTCTAATGTCTTGCCTGATCTCCAGCTGCTGCTCTGTGAGGGTGAAGGTCTGCTATATGTATTCTGTCTTATCTCATGGACACTGCTGGTGACACAGCATTTAGGCATCTGAATACTTCTAAATCCTTGTGCTGATAGTACACTTTCCAGAGAATGAAGCAAAGGGGAACATGAAGGAAACATTTTTTTAAAAAATAAATAAATAAAAGCATACTTTGGCAATCCTGGAGCTTGATGTCATATTTATAGTCAATGCTTGTCTGGTCAGTTCTTGCAAGAGGAATATCTTCATAGTGCGGTGAAGAAATGCTTGAAAAGTCAACAGTGGTAAATGGCTTTATGTCAAAGGAATGTGTATGATCATCCATCGCAGACAGATCCACTGGGCTAATTCCAAAATTAATGGGCCAAAACGGCATTTCTGTGTCCACCATTGTAATCCCTGAAATCAAAAAAGAAAAAAAAAGAAACAGACATTTTAGAAGGAGCTCGTGACCTGTGTAATGAGTTCGGGCCTGAGCTGGGGTCCCGCTGCCCCATGTCCAAAGGCTGGAGATACAAACTCACAACCAGGTGCAGGTTTTAGGGGAAATCATCTACCATTTGGCTTGAAGTTTGTCACCATACAATGGATAAGGCTGTTGAGTAACATTGCCTGGATAACACTGGGCACTTAATCCAGCCCTGAGGTTCCTCTTGGGAAGGCTCCGACGTCTGGGCTCAAAGAACAGCGGTCCAGTAACATATATGGGAAAAATAACCATCTAAATAATTACGAGTGGCCAAATGAAATACACTTGCATTTTAACAGTGTATTTTCTGAAGCATTTATGTACTTCAGTAAGCATGCAAGTCCTTAAAAAAGACCGATGATGCAAAATTAAAGCAGTACAACTAGGAAAAAAAAATTACTTTTTTAAAAAATGGCCAGATAACACTGAGTTTAATTGCATCTCTCAATAGTATGAATATGAATAGAAGTCTTCCACAATTATTTTTTCATTTTTGCAAATTCTAGTCATCATCCTTCCAAAGTACCTGAAAGTCTTACAGGCTTTTACATTAAGAAAAAAAAAAGAAAAAAGGAGTTGGTATTAAATAGTGGTGGTTTTCCTCCAAATAACCAGAAATAGCTGAACTCTTTAGTCATTCAAGTATATAAACATTTTTATGCCAGAGTCTTAAACCCAAGGCACAAGGAAATGTAATTTATGACTTTCCAAATTCCATATGTATTTATGCAGCTCTTGAAAGCAGCAAACAAATAAAAAGCGTCCATCTGCAAAAATCTTCAGCAAATCGAGTGAATTCAGATTAAGATATAAAATGTTTTTCTGAGTCCTCTTCTGATAGTTGGCTGAACCAAAATCCTTGGTTTAGATGTTTCTCAACTATTAAAAAGTCTGTCACTAACAGCAAGTGTAAAACACTCACCGGTTTATCACTAGGGTCTGTCTTTCATTTTCCATTATTTTTAAAAAGAACATTCTAATCTAAAAATAGAACGGATTCTGTAGAACTAAAATAACTTGGTCACTTTGGCTGCTTAATTTGGACTTTAGACCCAATCGAGTGAGTGGCCTTTAACCTCTAGATAACAGGGACTTTGATTTGATCTTCTTTGAATCAAAACTACTGTGTCCCACTGCCAAATGGGTGGAACGGATGGACCAGAGCTGCTCTATCATTTTGTGCTCATCCCTTGTTTGGACGGTCCCCCCACACGCTAAGGCCCTCAGGGCTAGGAATGGTCACAGTTCTCTTTATCTTTCCTCAGGTGAGGAAATCGCCGTCATTCTTCTTCCACCTTTTAGGACTCGCAGCACAACCCTTTGGCTCTTCCACCTTGAACGTCGACAACAAACGTTGTAAGGTATCTTACTTATTCTTAAATTTCAGATCAGAAATTCCCACAGCTGCTGCTGTATCCCCCGCCGCGCACACACGTGCTTAAGCGCAGGTTTAAGTCACTCACTGAACAGAGAGACCGAATCACTTGCCACTGGGCTCAACTTCTGTATTATACACAAAAGAGATGTTGAAATCAAACATTTTTCCTACGTTGCGAATAAAACTATAAAAATATTCCCACAATCTCGGGGCATTATCGCTTTGGATTTTGAATTTAAAAGGCTACGGTTTGCAAAGCGCAAAGCTGAACAACACGTTAGCGCCAGCCTGTGTTTCAGTGCATGGCAGCGAACGACCGTCGCGTTTTGGAGAACTGGACTACATGCAATGCGATTCGTTCTTTGAAACTCCTGAATCGTTACAACACAGCGTGTGCATGAAATTCACTCGGAAGGACTCAGGGGTCTGCTTGCTGGGCACGAGCTCCCAAAGCTGAGAGGCAAAATTAAATAAAGTAAGCTGTTATTTAAAAATCACTTAATATGAGGCATTGCCTGTCAGGCATGCTGGTTTTTCCTTTATTTATTTTTTTTCCTATGCATCTGTTCACATCACACACACGCACATTCTCTATGCTGGGAATAGAGAAAATAAAAATGTCAAGATTACACTGAAGAAAAAAACCAGGGACTTGTGGGTGCACCTATCAGCTACTATGGGTCACAAAGCAATTCCACTTTATGCTACTCGTATTTCTGCTCTAAGGTAATAAAATCTGGAATCAGCAGCCATTTACAATTCTTGGAGCAAAACCTATAAACTCGACCCCTTCCAGAGGTCGACGTCTCATGACTGGCAATATCCATTCTTCTGATCTTTAGGCAACTAAAAAGGCTTTGCTAAATCATTCCACTACAAGAAATGTTAACTTTTAGGTTGTCTATGTTATAATTTCATCTAAGATGTCCACAAAGGTACCCAGCAAGGATACTATACATCTACACATACACATACGTGCGTGATCTGAAGTCTTCTGTTAAAATAGAAGGTTCTGACGTGGTAAAATGCTGTAAGTGGATAGGTTTCACTGAACACAAAAAAAGGTTTACACGTACACTTTTAACTGGTTTCCGTCCATTGGAAACAGTTATCTCTGCCTATATTGTAAATCTGAATTGACAAGGCCTTAACACGGATTTTAATTTCCACTCCCTGTCCAGCACGACCCCAGGAGGGCTCCTGAACATCGAGCATTCAACCCAAGCGCAGCGCAGAAACGTTTTGCCTCCCGGGCAGAATGTGAAGCAAAGTCCATCTCTTCCGAGGGATGTAACGTTCTCCAACAAGAGGACGCGCCGGGTGCTCGCACGTGTGTGTCTGTGCGGGGAGAGATGGAGAACGTGGGGCTCCTCCCTCACCTTGGCTTTCCCCGTTGCTGGGGAAAATAAAGGAAATTCTGTGCTTTCCCAGCTCCAGAGATGACAGTCCCTCTGCTTACTGTGACGTCTGTGCAAAGAGCTGGTAAAGGATTATTTTCGTACTACATTTCATGACAACAAAAGAACAGAAATACTGGTTTTTCTCTCAGGATGGACTTATTTCTGGTTTGTTTGGTTAAAAAAAAAAAAACCCAAACAAGCAGCAATGTGACCTGGTGTACAGATATACCAATCAATAGTATTTTTCAAAGATATCAGAAAATTCAAAGTCGCTAAAGGGAACTTGAAGATGCCAGTGTGACAAATTCTGTACTGTAAGAATATCTAAGGTCCAATCAATCACGAGACAGCTGTTTTGTGCTTCCTTTCTCTATTTCTGGTTAATGAGATGCAGATGATAGCATTTCTTTAGGCATCAATGATTCCACGTTAATATTATTCATCAACATTTCTGAAGTATGAGAATTTTCAGGTTTGCTCAGATTTTGGATATAAAAATCGAAGCATTTCATTACAATTTTAAAGTTTGAATCTTCACATATGGCTGCTAAGTCTTAGTCAAATTACGAGTATCCTGTTCAATTTAATAGAATTTGCTATTACACTGGAAACAAAATGAATGCTACTGTTTGGCTTTATTGTATTCTATGAGTACTAGAATGAAGAAAACCTTTTCAGCCTAGTTTTATTCTTGCATTATTGAAGACTAAGATGTGAAAATCATTCCTGTGTTTAACAGTTTACAAATATTTCTGGTTTGCCTGTAACTTTACTTGATTCCTGATGTGTATTTTGTCTGTTTTCCACCCCATAAACAATGAATGCCAACATTTGCCTCAGAAAAAAAAAATAATAAATCTCTAATTGCAGTCTTCTCATGGCTTTTTTAAAAAAAGGGCAGTACAAGAAGGGCCGTGAACTCAGCCAACGCGTCTGTGTGACATGTCAGCCGCATGGACAACTTACACCCCGTTCACCTGCTGTTGACTGCAAGAACTATCTTATCATTAAATTACTCCATTCAGTAGCAATTGCAAATTCCTAAGAACATTATTCAGTGCATTTTTTATGTTAGGAGGCCATAAAATATAACAGATTACCATGGTATGAAAAGCATCCTGGGTCGCGAGCTCCTCTTTCCCATAAGCACTACCTGTGCTCAGGTAACCTGACAGGCCTGCTGCACGACATTCTGCACTTGCTCTTTCCAGACAAAACTTACCAAAATATGACCCTAGAGGTATTTAGTGAAGCAACCAGAACATCCTAACCTCATGGGAGTTACAGAACATCAGAAGAAAGAAAAACAATTAGTTAAAACCCCTCAGCTTTGAAACATTACTAAAATCAAGGCAATGCTATGATTATACTACAGGGACACTTATATANAGAACTTAATGGGACTTTCTCCAATTAATTTAATTAAAGCAGACTGAGGCCATATCTGATATGTTGTATGTAAGTTGGTTAAGATCACACAACCATTCCCAGCTTTTAAGAAAAAATTAGAGATGGTAAAGGGCATTTATTTTACTTATCTACTTAAGACAAACAATAAAACGTTCTACGTGTGCCTTGCAAAAATACAATCTACCCTAAATAACGGCACCAGGTCCTCTGAATTAAAGACCTTCATTGATCTTTTAGAAAAGGATGTTGCAAAAGGACTATACCAAGAGAAAGGACAGTCTTGTGACAGAGCAACTGCATCCCCCTGTCAATAACTCAGTTCTTTCCTTGCCTCTGACACAGAAATTCTGTGTGGCAATGGGCAAGTGGTTCCAGCCAACATTTCATTTTCCTCAGCACTGTGTTCAGGCCCCAAATGTGAGGCAGAGGGTCTGGTGACACAGCGTGTTCAGAGGGGGATTAACGGCTGTCTCTGGGAGCTGTAGATGGGTCATCAATTCCAGTAAGACTTGGAAAAGGAGTATCACTTTGTCCTATAAATTGGTCTTCTGGTTATTTAGAGAAAATTGTATCGTCTTACTGCATTTACTTTTCCCTGGAGGAAAAAAAACCAAACAAGAGATGCTACTATTTAGACTTTTGTCTCAGTTCTCCAGTTGTCAAGTGAACACGGCCTTTTCCCCATGTTACCATTCAAACAGCTGTCTTCTTCAAACTTGTCTTCTACAAATTTTTAATATTCCCGATTAGGTCTGAGTACAGCAAGGCTTTAATCTTAGTTTAAGCCATGAGGAGATACCTTCTTCAATCATGAAGATGATAGATTTTTCATTCCTAGTATCTGTCATGGACTTTATCTAATAGCCAACATCTGCACAAAATAAAGGTAATTTGGTTTTGGATGAACCAAACTATGTGCATTTTTTTTTTCTATATCGCAAGCAATGACTCAAAGCTCTTGGACACGCTCCATTTAATACATTAAAAGAACTACTGTGTGTTCTGCAGGTTCCTAAATCTAACAGCCGCTCCATAACGTAGGACCCGCGCTGCTCCGTGTTCTGTTGCTGCAGAGTCAGCAGAGGGAGCACAACATAGCTAAAAAACCCCTCTTTTCTAGGACTCTGCTGACACAATCAGCGATGCTCTTCAAACAAACAAACAAACAAACAAACAAACAAACAAACAAATGAGTACATTAAAGGAGCCTTGTTGGCTGATACCCGCAATTCGGTGTTTGGCAAATATCACAAAGCTTTTTTTTTGCCAAACTCAGTAAGCTCCAAACTGCAGCAAGAAAAACAAAGTGAACAGCAAAAAGCTATAAAGACTTGCTTTAAAAATCCCAATACAGTATTGCTATGTTTGCATTACCAAAAAGAAGAGATAAAAAGGATTTTTTAAAATCAATGTACTTATTGAAAACATTGGTATGATTAATGTTTCATTTATGTGATGAGACGTGTATATTGCTAGGACTTAAAATAATTATCCAAAGCAGCCTTCTTCCCAGCAAATTACACACTGGAAACCACTATGACTGCGGGAAAAGGACCCAGGCTTAGTTAGGCAGCTGATAGAATAAGTATTGACAAATTTTTGCATTTTAAATTCAAACATTCTTCTTTGAAAACTCAGTATTACCTTTCAGCATTCCTACCCTAGATCTGTGTGTTGTAGCAGCAACACCAGTGCTTCTGTGTGCGCCCTGGGCTCCGGCACACTCCTGCTTGTCTCACTGTCTCTGTACACCTGCTTTTAATCTTTTCAAGTATGAATTTATCAAAAATATTACAGATTTCTTTGAATTAGACAACTCCGAACTACAGCTCCTCGGTCCCCTTAATTTATCTGTAAAAACAAAGAAAATACCTAGTGTCCTCCAGCAAATGTTGAGTGTCAAAATCAGCTCCATGGCAAGGAGTGACTTAGTGACGAAGTCAGCTCTTGGTGCGCTGCTTTTAACGTCAGCCCTGATGCCAAGCACAAGATCAAGACAGCGGATGACATTTTCTTCTCTGTTCCTCAGATCCAACCCTCGAGCCATCTAAACGTGGCCCCAAACTGACCATGTCCATTAGGAAAGACACCTGACAACACCCAATATACAACACTCAGTATACAACACAACACCCAGTATACAACACCCAATATACAACACAACACCCAATATACAACACTCAATATACAACACAACACCCAATATACAACACCCAATATACAACACCCAATATACAACACAACACCCAGTATACAACACTCAATATACAACACAACACCCAGTATGCAACACCCAATATACAACACCCAATATACAACACCCAATATACAACACAACACCCAATATACAACACCCAATATACAATCGACTTTTGAAAGACTGGGAATAAACTTTCTGTATAAAAACAAAACTAATGGTTCTAGACAAAAGGTTTTGTTCCCCGTTTGGGCAGAGGCGGAGGGCCAGTGTATGAGCGCTGTGGAGGGTGCAGCCACCAAGCACACCTGAAGGGTTAATCACCGAGTGGGAGGGGTATCAGCTTATGAAAGTCTCCCTTTCCAGTCTGCTGTACCAACCTGCAGAACCAGCATGGACCAAAATTCTGATCGCAAAAAAAGCGCTAAGCTGGGGCCGAGTGGAATGCGAAGGGTGTGACGACAAACCAGGTACTCCCAGGAACATCTCAAAACGCTGCCGCCAGACGCAGGTTTGTGTCACGGCCTCAAAACGCAAATGGTTCAAGACTTAAGAACCAGGCTGAGAAATGCAAGTGGTGCGCTGTGCTCTGCAGAGAACCGTGACACCAAGATCCTTCAAAAAGCCAAGTAAAAGTAAGGGGGGAGTCAACCCAATCATCCTCCCAGCGAGGCTGCACAGGAAAGCATCAGAAGAAATCTGAGGAACAGTCTAAGTCAAAACACTTGAAAAGGCCAAGCCCAGGAAACACATAAATCAGTAGGAAATGTATTTTATTCCTATAACTGAATTATAAGTACAAGCTGTGATCACTAAAATCACAGTCCATAAAATTTACTATAATGTTTAGGTGGTAGCTGCTAATAGAAACACACATACACACAAAAAAAATCCCATTCAGGGAACAACAGAGCTGTTTAATTTAAAATATATTTTCTAGTCTGTGCCTATGGAATTCACACAAAATTGTAAATGGTCTGGGTTCTTATTTGAAACCACAGCTTTTTATACCCTTGCAGCAACATGAACCATTTTAAATATAAATGCAAACGAGAAACAAGCTCCACAAATGCCACAGGCTACTCAGAAATGCTACAAATTGTACAATCACATTTAAATTATTTAAGGTAGGGTTTGTTGCATTCTGATACTGGATAGATATCAATGAAACTTTAAGTTGTTTCAGGTCATAAAAGAAATCTATCGCAAGGCTGCGCTCAAATAACAGCTTAAATAGAAATTGAGAATATCGGAGATAGCTGTGTAAGAAATACCCATTGATATATTTGAAAAACTTAGTAGACAGCTCAGATTTCAGAGCAACGGCGCTTCAAAATCATAGCGAACATAACTACAAACTTCTGGAAAGGACATGGTGTTGGGCTCCTGGTGCTAAAAGACTCACTGCAACAGAGACGGAAATGTTCTCCTGCTGTCCCAAGGCTGACAGAACACTGAGCTGCAGGATTGTTTCTGCTCTGTTAACTCAGAACGTCTATGGGAAAGGACTCTCAAATGGTTCTTAGAAACACTCGAGCAGAAACACGTGAACGGTTATTTAGTTCCACACAGCTGCAATCCACACTTTGTGAGGCGCCTTGTAGCGAAACTAAAATTAATTCTGATGATAGACTTCTCTTTCAATGCTTTTTGTTCAAAAATATCTTCAAATACCTCCCACTCTTCAAAATAGAAATTATCGTTATTTCGTTCCAGTGAACGGAAACTACTCCAGAAGCATAAAAATCTGAAAAACGAGATATCATTGGATTGCTAATATAAAAATAAAAATAAATGTCTACAGAATTCTAATGGGCGAAGATAATACATCGGTATTTGCAATATGCCCACTTGCATTAGCGGAGCTCAGATCCGGATCATTTTGGTTTTGAGGGATCTGAGGAAACCAGAAACAAACAACACGTCCCTAACATGCACTGGCAATGTTGTAGAACTATCTCATGACATAAAATGTAGGCGTTACTCTCTATGAATCACTGCGATTTAAAAAAAGGATCCTGATAGATAGGCAATGAATCACGTTCGATTTTGCAATCGGAAAAAGCTGGGTTCTTACGGGAGCCCTTTGCCCCCGTTGGCAAAGCGCGGTGAGGAAATGTGCCCGGCCGCTGAGCGCGCCTGGCGCGGCAGCGGCCTCGGGGCAACGCAAGAACCGCGTTTTAACATACACAAAACCGGGCTGTATACGAGACAGCAAAGCTGCACCAGCTGGAAGTGACAGCCCGGTTCAGGTGACAGGAGCGGTCGCATTCCCAGGGCTGTGCTTGCCTCCCAGACTCAAGGTACCTTTTATAACCCGCAGCTCTTTACACTGGCCACACTTGGTATTACTCGGGTCTAGTGGGAGTTTTACCAACTGCAAGAAATTTGTATAATTCAGAAACTTCATGTTTGTGCAGCTTAACCTACACCTTTTAATTTTTTTTTTCCCGGCCACTGACTCAATGTGAGAGAATAATCTGCTTCCAGATTCTTCAAAACTGGGTTCTTGCTGTCTAAATAAGGTGACTAAGACACTGTTCCAGAATCCTTTCCATGTATCCCAAAGATGCGCAATAAGATAATTTTTAATGAATTCAAAAATAAAATTCATAGCGTATAATGGATATCAGCTCTTCTTAGTAATGCTACCAACAACAGAAATTACCAAGGAGTTAAGAAACCTTTTCATTCTCTAAGTTTTCACTCAATTTGTAAGTTGGGTAGATGCCATTAAAATTATTTTAAAAGCAAATGCCACATGCAGAAGTTCCATATGCAGACTTACGCCTAATGCTCATTTGTATGTCAAGCACTTCAAAAAACCTATTTCCTGGCTATGGGAGGACTTATTTAGGTAGGGTATATTATTACATTACATATCATACATACACATGCACACAAATAGAAATTAGCTTCTCATAAAATGCTGTGCTTTCTATACAGAATTACTATTTCTCACTAACCACAGTGACAACACCGTGCCCAGAATGAATAAAATAAACTCCTATGAAAGCCTAGATGCAATGCTTAGCCAGATACCTACTGTATATTTAAACAGGAAAGAGCACTGTTCCAAAATATTCAAGTATAATAGAAATGCTATCTAGTAAATTTATACTGTGCTCACATGATTCATTATATGAAAATTAGCAAATTCCTCTCTGGCTTCTTAAGCCTGTGCAAGTTCATAAAAGTTTTAAGCATGTAGTATGGCAAAATACATGAGAAGAAATAGGTAGGCACAAGACAGTAAGGCTCCATTATTTATTTAGTTTCATTAGGTCATTATCACTGCACTTTTGAATGTATTTTAATATGCTAATCATGGAGTCTATTCTTAAAAATGGTGCTTAGTCAATAATCATCAACTAAGGTACCAATTTATCAATGAATTTTAAAAAGCATGTATTTCCTTATGGGACTGAAATCCGCACACGGTTTGTGTTTCTTTCGGAAGTATTAATAAATTGAATAGTAAATGTTGTATATTATGTGCACAATATGCAGTTAATTTTTGTCTTTGAAGACATCTTAGGTGCAATGAATTTTATACTGACACTGAAGAATTTTTATAATATCAATACTTAAATAACCACATAAAGTTTTCTCAATCCATTTAGTAGCAGAGCATTTCTTGAGATCTGTTTGCGGATGCCTGGGAGCTTTTTCTTTCCTCAGGCTCGGTCACGTCAATGCTTTTTAGCGTTCACAAGACAGGCAACTTAAGCATTGTTTCCAAGAGATGAGCTAATGAGGCACACAACCGTAATAGGGCAAAATACACTCATTAATATCCTAAATGCAGTTCTCTGCCATGGCAGAGTACTCAATACTCCCACAGGAAGAGGAGGAGGAGGAGGAAGAAATGCAACATGAGTTTAAACTCATTCCTTGAATTAAATCCCACTTTTAAAGTTTTTCCTG
Source organism: Pampusana beccarii (assembly GCA_013399365.1). Lineage (NCBI taxonomy): Eukaryota > Metazoa > Chordata > Aves > Columbiformes > Columbidae > Pampusana > Pampusana beccarii. Next base: position 441,358 of record VWYH01009562.1, on the reverse strand, counting down.
GCAGTCAAACACATTGCAAATTATCCATAAAAATGCTCCTCTCCTATCAGGATGAGCCATTTTCGTCACAAAGCTGTCATCTTCTAAAATACTGAAATGGTAAAATGTATTTTAACACAGTAAGACTATACGCAGGGCCCGTATAATTTGATTGAACGCCTTTTTATTTAGTATCACTTCAAACAGTTGAACTGTTGGACAATCACTAAGTCCTAAAAGCTAAAAAGCACCATGTTGCAAAACTGATTCATTAGTGCAAACATTCATAGTGCTGTTTGTGTACTAAATACAGAAAATATCTCAGCATGAGAGGGAACACGCTTTCCTATATTTAATTTTTCTTATATGTAATTACATATAATTTCTGATATATGCGAAGTATAGCCACTAAACTCTTACTCCATCACCATTGCTGCTGTTATTCCAACAAGGTAAACACCAGCCAGAATTCAAACTGGTACCCCACTTGGACTACATATAACAGCAGGCCTTGTACCAGCCTATAGTAAGATTACTCAAGTAAAATGTTAATAACACAGACACATGAACTTTTGTCCACCTATCATCTTGTTGCACAAATGTATCGCTTTCATCTTTTAAATTAGCAAAAAAAAAATAAAAAAATTAACCTTCTCAACTGTATGAACCAAGAAGCATCTAACCTGCTCAGCCACTTTTCAGCAACAGAGTAATCTCCTGTCATCTGACTACTGTACTTTTGACCCTCCAAAATATTCCCAACTAAAATATGTTGACATGTTTTTACCTGTGATTCAATAATTATTGTTCTCAATAGTCTAGGATACTTATCACATATTCAGATCAATGTTCTTTGCATCTCATGTGCTCCATCTTTCTAGATATTAATTTTTCCAGACAGCTTTAAAACCACCCCATCCAGGTGACTTCAGGCTGTCTGCACAAGGAGTGTAGAATCAGGTCACAAGTGGGGTAAGTTTGCTTTTGTAACCGAAATTCCAACGTTGAGCAATGCTCTGAGAAGTATTTAATGAACACCAGTACATTAATTATGCTCTAAATTTAAGTTACCTTGAACAGTTCCACTTCTGGATCTTCTGTTGGACTGCAGGACAAGAGCATCAAGAGAACATTCCCCATTCTTGTTTTTTGGGGGGCAGTAGAAAATACAACATAACATAATGTTGTACTCTGTATTTTGTTCCAGAAAAAAAAAAAACCAAACCAAAAACCAAAAAACCCACAACTTTTGGAAGGAAATTTAGCACTTAAAACTAGCTATCACAAGAGCTAGATATAAAATACCAATTTTAAAGCCTGCCTATGACTAAATAATAGCAATATGAGAAAAAGAATACTTAAATATCAACTACGAAAATTCAGAATTCAGTAAGCGCCAACTTACCTCCTTACCTCCTTTCATGTGATCATATTTCTTACTTTCAACAAAAATTATAGTAATTTCATTATGAGTTTCCTATTTGATATACTTCAGAAAGACTTCTGGCATACTGGAACTTAGAAACTATAGTAACTACTGAACAGAGACGGGGAGAGAAAAAACCCCTAAAACCAGAGCCCAAGATCAGAGTTATTGTGAAACAGATGATACCAAGAAGCCCTAGAACAGAACTGTACTATCTTGAGTTCTAAAGTAAATAAAATGGGTTAAAATTAGAAGTTTATGGGCGAACAATTTCCCCAGCAAACTCCAGGTAGTCCTGGATGTCAGTGTATACAGCGGGCAAATAGAACTATTTTTAATTACGTCATTTCCGTTCCTACCATCTAACTCTAATAAACAAAAACTCCCTTTACCGCTGAAGAACAAAATACCATAATACATACATTCAGATAATGGATGATCATGGCAACATCATATAATTAGAAAATGAGTACACGCTAAATAGCTCTACAAGGTTACTCAAGCCTTCTGGTCACACATCTCTCTGTAGTTTTCTGACATTAGTATTTGGTAGTGGCACAGAATTTGATGGAGATATTTAACTCTATTCCAAATGTACTTTTCAAGTGTAAAAAACCCAAGATACCTTTCTCTTAAGGATATAGAAGTAACTTACTAAAAACACAGTGGGTAAGTGCTATTTGAATCTTAACGAAAAAAGGAGTATTCTCTCTGCAGCCCTTTGATAAGGAGAAGTAGACAAAATATGTGTGTGGAAAGAACATGATTTCATCTTTTATTTCATTTCAAAATAATTAATGCACTTTAAAAAGAACTTAAATATAACCCAGATAAATATGTGTTAGCGCAAAATTCTACAAAGTTCTGACTTTGTTATTAATGCATAAACTTATTGTATTTCCTAATAAGAGATCTGGCAAGGTTTGAATTTTACAATGTGCATGAAAGCTAAAAGGAAAGAATTTCTTTTCATTTTTCTGTTGGGTTATTCTTCTTCTAGGTTGTTGATATCCTAAGAATATGTCTACTATGACTTGGCCCTACTTTCTGTTTTGAAGTAGGCGTTTTTCCAATATGGTCATTGAAATTGCCTTGCTTTCCCCATGGAGAAATAAACTTTTTTACCTGCCAAGGTATGGAAAATTATTTCACGTAACTCAGTTTTTCCTTTGTATGAACTACATGTCACTCCTGCTTTTCCTGTGTCATTCACCAAGGAAGCAGGGTATAATAACATTAATGTTTAAGTAAACATACATACGTGGCAATAAACAGCACCAATTTAGCAGTTCCATGGCTTTTGCTACTGTTCTTTGCTTCTGCAATAATCTAACGTTCCAGAAATGGCGCTTGATGTTATTCTTCAGTTATTGATATTGATCTCAGCGCGTCTCCTGCCACCGACACAGGCAGCAGAGTTTTGATCTGCACAGTGACTGCGTAACTGTACAAATGATTCTATTCAAGGAAGATGGAAAGTGGTGTTGCTATCTCTGGCAAGAAATTTTCAAGAGTTAAAATGGCATCATTTTGGGACACCAAACAGAAAGTTGAGCAGCCACAGCTAAGAACAATTTACTGTTAGGAAAAAGTAACGTGTACTTTCAGAATTTTGTTAACTAAGGTTAAACAAATGCTTTAACAACTAATGCTAAAGAGCACTATTTGTAATTGTCCTTGTGCTCAGCTGTTAAGAATCTACCGATGCTTGACTAAATCAGTAAAGACTCTGATTGCACTTTGTATTTTGCACAGAAACATCGTGGAGAGCATGAAGTGCCTACTAGCTCAAAGCTAGAAAATCTCTGTGCCCCAGTCACCTGAGTTCGCATGGATTTCAGATTCTAGGAAGCTTTGAACACGAGCCTGACGATTCCCCAGAGAGACCCCAGTTCATGTAAACCTGCCTCTTTTCTTCAAAAACATGAACTGTCATTCTGTTTCTATATTTGACATCATTTGTTAGTTTCAAGTGAAGAAAAAAGCGTATAATCAAGTCCTAACTCTGTGTCAGTAAGATTAATAATTATAGGGTTATGCAACGTGAACAATAGTGGTAAAAGCAAAGCAGCTATGTTAAATTTTAACAGCATTAAAAAGAGGGGAAGAGATTGAGAAAATTTCAGTTCCCTTCTCTGTCACATGTTCTTGTCATCATTTTTTTTCCTGTATTTAAAATACTTTAAGAATTTCTTCTGTAAGTAATCTAAGAGGACAGATAACAGCGAATCTGTGTTTCATGTCACGATAATAGATGTATACACCACAATTCAAGACAAAAGTGTATATTTAAATACTTAGATTTATAGCTAGCTTCTCGTGTATTTTTCTAGAACATTTAAGTTAATATTAACTTTCTAGAAAGTGTCATTTTGAATAATTACATGCAACTATATTTCTTTAATCTAAATATGCATGTCATTTTCGCATACAAACCACAAATTATCCACTGGAATTTCGCCCATATACTCTGGGATACTTGCTAACTCGGTCGTTTTATTTTTAAATCAGCTATTCGTCTTTAATTTGGACAGAACACCAATAGTTAACTTTGCAATCAAGTCTATTGTCACACTCCATCATTCCTTAGAGGAGATTCATTTCTTAGGCAAGCAAGTTTAGTGTGAGGAACTAGAAGTTATCACCGTGACTTTGTGTAACCCCTCAAGCGGGCTTGTGAACAACCAAATATCGCGTGGCTCTGATATATACTGAGGATAAGGTACTGTGACTTGTTACTGCTCTCATTATTTTTTTAATTGCTAAACAAAAATCAGTAGTTTGCAAATTTCTATACGCCGAATTCGAAGCACGATCACAAGACGGATGGTCGATCTCTTCAAAGATTCAGTTGTATTTAAAAGGAATCATATTAAAATACTGTTGAGATTGTCACCAAAAAAAAATTCTGCAGGGACATGGGGATTAGATGCAGCGCAATGTGCTGTAATGTAGAGCTGGCAGGATAAGGCCCTTCTGTTCATGATGCACGCAAAGCCACGCTGAAACTTTTGGCACCATCTCTAATGCAGAAGATCAGAAGGGATCTTCAATGGCAAAGTGCTTCCCACACCCTGTACTTCCCGTCCTTTGTGTGACAAGGTGTGAACATCTGCTTTCAACCTTATCACTGTACTCTGTCCAAAATCAGAGGTTACCTGGCAGCAGCTTTGTGACCCTTCACCCACAGTGATGGACTTGGTTCAGAGGAATACCAGGATGAAAATAAGGACAACTATGACCTGGGAAATTTGGGGAATTTAGAACCTGGTTTTCATCTCTCACCTCCACTTTCTGCTGTCAATATATCGTCACAAAATAGGTTTAACACCAAACCATTTGCAAAGCAGAAATTGGTTGTCATTGGGTTACAAGAAAACAGTTTTCACCTCATAGCTTGGTACAGGCACACCCTTCCAATACAAAGATTGGGCTTGTAAAATGTGTGTGGCATACTGTGTAAAACTAATGCAATTACACAACAGTCTCCCTTGTATTTTGAGAATTCCTAAACTGTTTCAGGTGTAAACTGGTACCGGACTTGGTTCATTGTTTGGAAGCAGGGAATATTTTGTACAACTGCACATGACAGGTTCACTGAGTCAGACAAGAACATTTGGAGTTAAATACTGGCTCCTTTAAAACTCACTGTCTGATTTCTATCAGTTTACTTAATTTACCTTTCGTGGGACGATGACGAAGGCACGTATTTTTGAACAGGAATTCTGCACCTCTTGGTCAATATCTGAACATAACTTATTCAAAATCTCTGCCAACGCAAACACAGGTACCATACTGAGCAGGCTCTCAAACTCAGCCTCCCCCCTCAGTCATGCTGAGGAAATTGTGGGTCTATAATCCTAGGTTAGGGAATAAAGTAGAAACTATGGATACTGAGATCACAGTAATACATCAACTGATCAATAAACAGCTTCCTCACAAGATCTACACCTCGATAAAAGCAGAAAAAGTTGACGATTCCGTTCTATTTGTCAGATACAAAGCCCCCATATTATCAATGGGCAATGTACTGTGAATCACAGAGCTCAACTGGATCTTTTATCTTGCCAGTTGTATCTTTATTTTACTATTTGTTCTCGGATGTTAAAAACACTGTTGGAAGCAGTTCAAAATTACATTGTTGGAAAATTGTTAGTGCCCTAGTCATACAATGTCGTTTTGAAGCTCCCTGGGAATTTAGATGTGCACAGCTTATTAGGATGTGACCTTTCCCTTGATTTTTTATTTTAAGATCAAGTTAACATGAAATTTCCCCAGTGGGAGTTGCTGTGTTTCCTTCACAGATAAGGAAAAGAGCAATGGCAACTCCGTATAGAGACAACTTTCATACATTTCTACAATACGAACAACATTGTGATCTTGAAAGACATCCAAAACATTCCTAGAGGTTGAGAGGAAAGTCACGCGGTACGTTAAAAAAAAAAAAAAAAAGGCAGGAACATAACAAAGGTATTTCCCTGAATCTTCCACCCGTTTTTTTTTTTCAATGTCATTTGAGATTAAGCTTTGAGGAATTTTAAGGCCTATGGACTCCTTGCGTTCAGGGGATCAGGATAGCACTGGCTGTGAGGTAACAGTTTGTTTCTGGAACAAATTCACGTTCCTTTGGGTGAACACAATTACCACCCCTACAGCACTGGTTTTTCTCTACACAATACAGATCTTGTCTCACAAATCCACACACTTCAGCATTTCCATGCTTATTATATTAGCATATTTTTTCCTGGGATCTCATGGAGCCGATCTAAAAGCAGAAGGCTGAAAAAAAATCAGTTTTCAGCATTTTCCTGCGTGGCCGGTGTTCAGAACGGCTGACAAGAATAATATCTCGAGTTCCTTGGTGGCCAGTGAGAGGTTCCACCAGAGGCTGATCCAGAACAGCGAAAATAGTCTCTTGCTCCAAATTATTCTGTAGAGCAGAGATCTCTCTGTGATATGGGCTGATTACCAATGACCAATAACAGTGCTTAAATACTTACATATAGTAAACATTTTTCAATAGTTTTAGGAAGGTATATTCAACACTTCTCTGCCCTTATCTCTCTATGCTGCTGAAGCCTGCAGAGATAATTAGTTAAATAATTAGAAGCTGAACGACACTGCTTGTATTTGAAAGATTACAAATTGTCAAGACTGCAAAACCTAACAATTTTTAATAAGTTTTTATTCAAGAGAGAATCATTTTCTCACTGAAAGTAAAATGGGTGTGTCAAAGAGACGACTAAAAAGAATTAAAGATTTTGCTTTTTGGATACTCAGGGTAAAAGTTTTAGGCGTTAAGCCTTTGCAATGCAAACAACATTTTTTGGTCAATTAGGGATACCAAAGGAAAAAAAGAAACATGTTGAAATAAAATAAATTACTTTTTTTTAGCTTTTCATATACGCAGTCTGCTGACTTGGTAATTCGGGTGGGCATTGTGCGTATAGTGTTCTTGTAATGATACCACATTATAATATAAAGTAATGCAGTATAACATAAATTCATCATGATCATATTTGAAAGTCCTAGTAGTGACACGTTCAAAAAAACAATACAAAGATTCAAATGATTCCTAAACTAACCTCAGCCAACTTTACGAGTCTCAGTGGCCTGCAGTTCTTCACATCGCAGTGATGTGTATTGTCTGCCGTAATTCAGCCCTGCAGACAAAATGTAGCCCTTGAAATTCTCCTACAAGAGCTGTTCACAGGGGTACGGCCCCACTTGGTAAATTTGCATTTCCAGAAACAGCCCTTCCTCTTCCAATGACTGACAAGAGATACAGGTTCACTACTCTGACAGGCAAGCAGCAGACAGCCTTAAATCAGTTTTGATTATAGGCAGGCTGTAGGAGTGAATTTGCAATTGATCCGAGGATAATCTGTCTCTTTGGGGTAAGTACAAAGTCATTAACTACGTCACCTGTCGAAGACCTCTGTGAAACTTCTGTATCTGACAAAGGAGTAAACTAATCCAAAGAGAAACGATTTACTGCATATCGCTGTACAGTGCGCTGATGATACGGAGTTAACTTTGCCGCAAACAAAGCTATGAAGATTCTAGGAAAATGCTAGTAATATAGAAGGAAAAAATTACAAGCTGAGTACTACAAACTTGGAGGAAACAATCAGCTCGCTACCATCATTTGTAACAGCAGAGCGTATCAGCAGGCAGGTCTGAGAAGTCATTCAACACAAATTGTGTCTTTTTCTACGCTGCTGACACAGACTCTCAATGCAGATGCATAGTGTAAGCACTAAAAGCTTATTTACAGAGGGCAGGACTGAACATTTCATGCGAACACATTCAGACCAGATAAAGAGCTTTGTCTCCCATTAGTAATTTAAAGAATTGTGATTTGGTACTCCCAACACACCTACAATTGAATTCCTCAGTCATAAAATCACTGGTGCTGAACAAGTTCTGATATCTTTTATCAAGCCTCTTTTTTTCGTGTCATTTGTTAACATATTTCATATGGAGCTTTTCTTCTTTTTATAGATACATTTGCTTTAGTTATAAATTAACCTCAGAATATACTCTCCCAGAGGCCACAAACTGCTTTTTTATTCTCTTGAAAAAGTTTCAAGCTATATGAATTAATGATTTAGAACAATTTTGAATAACAGTTGATAGTTCAAATATAGAAAGGAAAGGGAATTCCAGAAGATTGACAACGTAATTAAGAATAAACCGGAAACGTTTAGATGCTTTTCTGTGCTTTCTGCTCTGGAAGCCACGATTGATTTACCAGAAGGGAACATATTCAGCTGTGAGATTTCTGGTGTTTCTGGTTCCTTGTAGTAACATTAACTAAGAGACAGTCTCGTTCTGAAAGGTCTTTCTAAAAAGTCCCATATTTCTGTGGCTCCTGAAGAGGGCCAGCACATCCCACAGGTACGCAGAAGACTTTAAAATTCAGACTCACGTGCAATTTGAACCATATTATAGAAAAGTCAATATTTGTTTAGCAGATTGATTCAAGTAATGACCATTAAAGGACTAATTTTTCATTTGATAAATGTAATGCTAAAGAAACAAGGCTTATAATATTCACTGTTTGCTCTCGTGTGTCTGTGTTGGTCTCTTCATCTCCAACAGCTTGGGAAACCATTGGCTTGTTCCAGCCTGGACTGACCACGATGGAAAGCAGTTCACAGAATCCCAGAATATCGTGTTGGAAGGGACCTGGAAAGCTCATCCAGTGCAATCCCCCGGAGCAGGAACACCCAGCTGAGGTCACACAGAAGGTGTCCAGGCGGGTTTGAATGGCTGCACAGAAGGAGACTCCACAACCTCCCAGGGCAGCCTGTTCCAGTGTTCTGTTACCCTCACTGAGAAGAAGTTTCTTCTCAAATTTAAGTGGAACCTCTTGTGTTCCAGCTTGATTCCATTACCCCTTGTCCTGTCACTGGTTGTCACTCAGAAGAGCCTGGCTCCATCCTCCTGACACTGCCCCTTTCCATATTGATCCCATGAATGAGGTCACCCCTCAGTCTCCTCCAAGCTCCAGNTTGGCCTTCCTGGCCACCAGGGCCCAGTGCTGGCTCATGGGCACCCTGCTGTCCCCAGGGCCCCAGCTCCCTTTCCCCTACACTGCTCTCCAACAGCTCGTTCCCCAACCTATACTGGAACCTGGGGCTGTTCCTGCCCAGATGCAGGACCCTACACTTTCCCTTGTATTTCATCAAGTTATTCCCTGCCCAACTCTCCAGCCTGTCCAGGTCTCTGATGGCAGCACAGCCTGCCAGTGTCAGCCACTCCTCCCAGTTTGGTGTCATAAGCAAACTTGCTGATAGTACACTCAACTCCCTCGTCTAAATTGTTAATTAATATATTGAATAATATAGGCCCCAGTACTGACCCTTGAGGCACTGCACTAGTGACCGGCCTCCAACCGGACTTCACCCCATTGACCACAACTCTTTGGCTTCTTTCCTTCAGCCAGTTCCCAGTCCACCTCACTACCCGATCGTCCAGCCCACACTTCCTCAGTTGAGCTGTGAGGATGCTGCGGGAGACTGTGTCAAATGCTTTACTGGTTGTAACACAAATATCTAAATTGTTGTTAGTGTCACCATGGAAAGAGCAACGGTTTGAGCTCACCCTGTAGCAATATCAGAAAATCCAAATGAAAAATTTCTAAAAGGCACATCCCTAGGGAACTAACTTAATTGGTTCTAGTGTTTGAAGAGCAATTTGTGTAAGGACAGAATAATACTATTTCCTTGTCCTTCCTTGCTACTCTTACTCTCATTACAAACCACTTAAGCTTGAAAAATTTGATTTGACAAAAAACATAGCAGATATCCATTTGTGATGGTTTCATTCCTGTTCTAGTGAAGATTCTCCAAGGTGGAGCAATCTGAAAAATACGCCTTCAAGACTCAGAAAACAGGAAACGATCTTACGGAACTTTGCATTTCTGGATCTCTCCTCCTGATCCTGTTGGGATGGGCTGTGGTCGTGCTGCTGCGTACACTGCGCGGAACGAGGCGCTGACTTACTCCACTTCCGGGCAGCTTAAAAGTGACGCTGGTTTGTTTACAAATTTAAAAATTACTCTTAATTAAGAACAAGGCGAAGGATTGAGGAGCCCTGGGGTATTTTTCCTGTAGAAATAATTTTCCTGCAGTGCTTTCCTGCATCTTTAGTTTCCTGTACTCAAGACAGTATCTTTCTTGCAGAGGTAAACAGACAGAACTTCCTTCTCTACACGCTGTTTCTGAGATTGCCAGTTATTTGAAGTTAAAATATTCAAATTTTCATCGTACGTTGTGTTTTGTGTCTCTGATTTGCATATTTTATTAGTTAGTGCCTCATCATCTTGAAAAATGTTGTGACTTACTCTATATTTGTTCTTGAATGCTTCATGTGTTTAATTACCTATAGTAGCTTCTTGCCTTAGGTTTGTTAAGTCTTAACAAAACATGGTATTTTCTGCTCTTTTTAATTGAGTCAATAGTGACACAGCTAAAAGGATTTTAACAGTCAAAATATTTATCAACTTTTACAAGAGAAATTGGGTGTTTAAAATAGTGGCCACATTGACAAATATTTTAACTCTCAAATCTTCAAGCCTTAAAATACACGTTCATCTATTTAGATTTTACAATTCCGTGCTTTCTATTTAATTTTTAAAAAATTAAAAACCCCGTGACTTATTTGTTGACGCCAGTTGGGGAAAAATCAGTCAGTCTGATTTGGCTCTAATATTCATTTAAATCCCATTCAAATCAAGGAGATGGTGAGCGTAAAGGTCAGATTGCCCTAACTACCCTGAAAAATCAGAACCATAAAGTTATACCCAACTATAACCATCTACTCTCACACCTTGTGTACACATTTCATAACTTTGTTTGCACTGTGTACTTTCACTTGAGCCAAAAGGAATTTTCAGATCAAATAAGTTGTAATGTATTCTTTAAATGTGAGTTACAACGTTAGTTATCTATAGTTCTTGGAACAGACAGTAGGACAGCAAAAATTTCAGAGTTTTTTTTGTGTTTTTCAGATTAATGACTATGTCATATCCAAGTATTTTCCTAACATCTGCAGATGTACAGATGTACAAATAAAGAGTTTTGCCATCATGTAGAACAAGCTCTGACAACAACTCAGTCCTTCACCAAAGGTTAGAAAAAAATTTTAGGATTATTTTCAAAGATTTTAGGCTTCATGTTATATGTCCTTTTATTTATTTATATGACAGCCAAATGGACAGATAGCATAGACTAAAATGACTTACACTGATTTTTTTCTTTTCATAAGATGTCAACCATACACTTTCCATTTCTTTCTTATGTGCCACAGGATTTCAATAATTTTTAACTTGGAGATCTTTGTAAATTTAATTTTTTTAGTGCTAAAAATCCATGAATGGAACATTAAGCACAGCTCATCTTGTTCTGCAGGCAGGAAGAAACTTAAAAGAAAATTATGACAAATCTGAGAGGCATTTAAACTAATTCAGTTTAAGCTATACCAATAAACTAAAGAGTACCAGGACTCTCACTCTGGCCATATTTCTTCCACCCACGTTATCAAACTGTCTCAGTCATCAAAACTGGGCAGCAACACCCAAATGGCTTGTTGCAAATGGTCCATGGCCCATGCTAACTCCTGAACTATTTCTGGAAAGTGTTTGAATGGCGGTTTGTTGGCTGAGCTAGAACTGGACCAGCGACAATTCTAAGAATTTAACCATTTAACAATCCAGTTCCCGAGCTGGTGCCCAAGTTACAGCGCTTTTAAATTTACTAGTATGGATCTAGCCTTTGAGTTCGATTAGACTTCTCCAAGACTAGGGAATATAATCGCTTTGCGTTTTTGTTTTGTTTTCCCTCAAATTCAATGAGTTATTCAATTTTGTATCAGCTTGTTTTCCTAAATGTGGTCCCACCTTCTGCCCACAGCCGGCAATCCATGGAGAAGGTACTCCCAGCTTGCAGGAAGGGGATGATGTACAGCATCAGTGTGAACCTGAATGAGACTCCAGAACTCTCCTAAACCCCACCAAACATGCATTTCCTTTGTACACCGTTCATTGAGTGCTAACATAGAATGTACTGACCTATTTTTCCCAAACTCACACTTCATTATGGTTAAATATTATATCTGTGCAAAAAGAAACTGCAGAGATGGAAAACTAAGATACAAGTTACATTCTTGATGGCAAGACAAAGCAAGTAAAATTATCGGATTCCTGTAAGTGACATCTAAGAGAGGCATTTACCTGTCTTTGTGTCACATGAAAACAGAAGAAATATTTTGCTGCTCTGAAGGTCCACAATATAAAAATGGCAGTACCATAGCAAACTGGAAACTGCTTACTATTTTTCTCGTCTTCTCTGAGAACAGGTAACAACATACTGGATACAGTAAGTGTCTCAAAATCACCCTTAGCTTTCAGGAGCTAAAATAATCCACATGCCCTATGGTTGCAGAAGAAAACTGACTATTCTTCAGATGGACTCTACGGCATCAAAGGGCACAAGGGAACCTGTTACGAATAATGGCTCACAGAAGATGAAGGGAGGAAAATCCTGTGGGGTCTGTCAGTACCTCTTCCCAATGCAACACGCATCTCTGCGGGATATTTTCTGATTTTTTTTCTGCAATTTAATTTCAGCAATTCTTGTTCAGAAGATGCTTTCTTTGAGGAGCTATGCAACAGTCTATACAACATCCTGGAATTAGAAAACAGTGCTATTTAGTATTTAGCCTACATTGTCTTTATTTAATTTCCATATTCATAGCTAAATGAGCACTCCATCACTCCTAGTGTTTGAACTCCAAAGAATGCCTTTCTCCCGCAGAGTAACTGCCAGATATAATTACTACATTCATTAGCCCTTCCTGGAGTAATTGTCAGGAAAGTGGCAACCGTACCTGCATCAATTTCTTCTTCCGCCTTGCTTTTTTTCTGCTTTCCTTCCAGGACAATTCGAGTTTCTGCTTCATCTCTCCCCTTTACACTGGGTCTCTCACCTTTTTCACCTCAAACCTTCTCCTCTCTTTATTTTATCCCTTCAAAATGCAGATTTGGGGAGGAAAGGGAGAGATGGCCCTACTGTCTCTCAGCGTTTTCATGTCTACCAATTTGTTATCGTTCCGGTTGGTTTTGTTTTCATTTAAATCCATTCGTCCTGGCATTACAAGGAGATTCACAGCAGAGTTGTTTCGTCAGCGACAACAAGAGAGTTGCACTCCTGCCTAGGGGCCAAGCTTCAGCAGAAAGTTGAAATTGCCACATGCTGTATAACGCTGTGCTGTGCCTTCCTGTTCGTGGGCAGGGGAGGAGACAGGAATCTGTTGCACACCCTGCGTCAGAGAGTGCGGTCACGCTGCAGTATGTCACATGCAGGGTATGGACACGTTATTGTGCTTCTGAACTTACCTCCGACTCCAGCAATATTCACTGCCTGTCCTCAGCGACAGGAAAGCTGTCACTTGTTGTGAGCGTATCAGACAGTCCCTGTTCTCAGAGGAGTCATAAATAAAGCTAGATTTGAAAAACAGAACGAACTTGGGCAGAAAAAGAACAATGAGCAGGGATGCCAAAATACAGTGCAAGACCACATTATGGCATTGTCAGCATATCTTAAACCAAGAAAAGCTGAAAATCTCATAAGAGACCAGAGAGAAGAATTCAAAATCAAGAAGGTTCCAAGAATAAACTTTACACTTAGAGAAAGAAACTCAAACATCTGTATTTTTAAAGAATTCCCCTGGTTTCTAATACCTTATTTGGCAAACTTAAAAAGGGCTAAATAAATAAAGAAAAACAACAGTCTCAGCCAATCTTCCCACTGCCTTCCTTCGAAATTTTCTCTAATTAAGTAATTATTTAATTTCCTTTCCTGATATTCATTATGGACAGTTTTTTTCACTTTTTCCCACCTCTGTTCTCTGCTGGGTCTCCAAAGTCCAACATCAGCCTTATATATCTGTCTTAATCCGCCACGGCAATTAATCTAATCATACCGATCACCGGTAGCTTCTATACAGATTAAAGGTATTCTAGCTTTTTCACCATATTTTAAAGCCAGAGCCTATTTTAACATTGCGCATTACTCCATCTATTCTGCACAGATTTTGTTTTATGGATATTTTCATTTGTAAAGAAGCAGAACACTGTTGATAAGGTTTTTTTTTTAATCTTTTGAAAACAGAATTGATAAATGGTACAGTAGGTAGTTCTCTTGGATTTTCACTTGGTCTCTCATCTACTCAAAACTGGCACCCCGGTGACCCAAAAAAGAACCGAAAGAAATGCACGTGACTTCCACATCCTCAGAATTACATCATGAAGGATGAAACAGCATATTCTGTACAGCTCAGAGGGCTGCTGTGCTGTATGCAACTCTTTCCATTGCATAAAAAAAGCCTTTCTTAACAAAACTGTGACTCATTAAAAATTCTACAGATACCAAATTCCAACGCACAGAACAATGAAAATGATGCTAGACCGTTAGACACAGGCTCATTTAATGATGAGATCAGTTACTGTGAGCTCTGGCATTAGCATGCAAAGTGTTTTGGCTTTTTTAATAGAAATTAAAACATGAAGGTATGTTTGTAGGAAAAATAAATGTTAAAAATTCTATTTTTTTTTTAATTAAGATTTTAATTGCCAAAAATTTTCAAGAAGACATGTCTACAACAAAATATCTTTGTTGGAGGAAAAATGGATTCTTGATACGGAAGGGTTTTCCAGTACTGTCTTCAAGCACTGTCGAGAATTCCTGCCTACACCAACTGTGCTGTACTTACTATTTCTTAATAAATTAGCAATCCTGGTCTAAGAAAATAATTCTTCAAATATCATTACCTAGGACAGAAGGTAACTTGCATAGCCTGAGGTTTTATCCTGTCTAGCCTGAGTAAAACCTAAACCAAGCGCAACGATTTCAAGTGTCTATTTTATACCAGGTATTGGATCACCTTAAAAACCCTCAACTAAACAAGATATTGTGAACATAATAAATATCCACCACACCCAACTGAGCTGGGTGAAGTTAGCCAGGCTGGTCACATGAGGCAGACCCAAAGAACAAGTCTTTGGGCAGTGCCCAAAGGAAACTGTGCAAGGAACCCTCTTGGGTCTCTTATTCATCACGCCATAATGTTCTTCTCTGCATCATAAAAACAATTAACCAGTTCAGGAGAACTGGCAAGCTCACATCATCACTAATACTCCGAGGAGTTTGCAAAACAGAACCAAGATCAATTGACAAGCTAATCATGGAAAGCAAGTGTGGAATTTGCTTGCAATAGCATTTCCTAAGCGTGAACATCCAAATAATTAAAAAAAAAAAAAAAAAGGCAAGCTAGAAACTACTAATTAAGCTTCCACAGGATTTTTGGAAATTATTTCACATTGTCTTGATAATAAAAAAAAACTTTAAAACCATTGTTAAAAACCTGAACCTTTCCAGCTAATTCTTCAATGCCTGCTTATTTCCTATTTTAAATTCAGGACCTGTCGTAATAAACTTTTGTAATATTAATTTTGAAACTTATCCTGTAGTTAACTGTAACAACTCATCCTTAGCCGAGATCTTTACTAAATAACCTACTCCAGGCCAATTTAGCAATTCTGGCAATATCTCTAGGGTAAATATACAGGAAAAAAAAAAAATCCAGGAAAATAAACCTTTTTAATGGTGCTTATTTCATTCAGAGAATTGATTTAATGTGAAATCCTTTTGTTCTAAATAAAGCTGAAAGTTTCATCTTGTTTATCATCTCAAACCATCTTCAGCAACAGCTGGAAATTCTGAAAGTGAAAGCATATTTGCAGAACTTTTGTTTCCACACTCTTCAATCATGTTCTATGTAGAACTCAAAACATCTAAGCCTTTATATGAGTGTCTTGCAATATGCATTCCTTTCTCAAACTCTTTATGTGGACAATTACTATAGAGCATTTAAAATAAATAAAACACTAGCCTGCTTTTCTTAATATTTCTAATCATCTAAAAAATCAAATACACTAACTTGCCTTGACGTACAAATAAAGCATCTCAGAAATGCAGTTTAAATGTAAACGTGATGCTAGAGAAGAAATACAGTTAAATCCTCACTGACGTTTAGTGACTCCTCAAAGTAAAAACATCCACTATCAGTGGTTAACTTTAGCAGAATCGGAGGAATAGCTACATCACCAGGTCAGTGCAAGAATTTTGTTTCAGATACACTGCAAGCTAGAAAGCAAATAGATAAAATAATATTTCCTCACCCTGGAGGGAATGAGGACCTCAGCCTGTGGCCTCTTCAGAATTTCTCATGATTCCATTAAATATGGTCTCAAATAACATTAGATAATACAGATAAAATTACGTGTAAATAAAGCAAACTTTTGCCCTCACGTACTTCCGTGCTTGCTTATCCACAGATTTCTCTGGGTGTAACTGAAAAGAAAATTGGGCTTTTTTTTTTTTTTAAACATCTTAGGTAGGATTAAGAATCAATATACCACACAATAACATGCTTCTATCCAGCTTAAAAACTGAGATTTGGCATAAATTTTTGTAGCTGAAATACCACTGTAGGGAACAGCGAACAGTAACTCCAAGTAAGACGTAGTCAAGATGAAAGGATAAACCCTGCAGTTTTATTTACTGTAGACATAAAAAGTCAGTACCTAAGCCTATCACGAGGAAATCTGTACATTATGAAAGGCAGTAAACAGAAGTGGCCGCATTTTTCCACAAGACCCCATATTAGATAGCACCACAAAGCACCAGGTCTAGGTAGTAAAACCTGTTTTTCTGACCACCCCTACTAGAAGATCTTGGTGCGAGTGTTAAAGCCTGTAATTAACATTTTTCTTTTCATAGTTCCTTTTTTTGGTGTAACAGAGTGACTCTTTTGGTAGTCTGACATATGTTTCAAGCCACCACGGTTGAGGACTTATTTCACAGCAGCATCAAAATGTTGCCCTAGCATAAATATTGAAAACGTACATCATTCTATTTGTATACAGACAGCAACCTAAGTTCAAAGCCTCTCGGACTTCAGAACTGCTGCTACACAACCATGAATGGTTACAGCAGTTACACAACCTCCCTGTTCAATAAATCTAAACGCACACAGAAGTACTCTGGACTTATAATGCAATATTATAACATAAAATCCTATTTTATGCAATGCAGCGTAATCACATATTGTGTAAAAAGTTTAAGACAAGATCATAATTCTGGGCAGGGCTACTTTGTGCAAATATGAAATCCTCCGAGAAGCAATTTGCTTCAACTCAGTGGAAAAACACAAGGCGCAATAAGAAAACTTCCATCACTATCACTTATTCTATATGCCTATTCCACGACAGCTTAAAGTGTCTGTATGAAAAGAACATATTTAGAATTTTATACATACATACATACATACAGGTAAGTTAGAGGAATGGTAGCTGGAGGTGTCCTATAAAAAATTATAGGATTCTGGCAAAGGGAATCTAAAATATGTCACAATCAGATCCGCACTGAAGAGGAAAGACGTGAGCCCCCATGGAGTTCATGAAATTCCAATAATCCGTAAAACAGTAGGGAGTATATTTTCCTCCCATAATAGCTGTTATAAGACAAAAACTGGAACTCATGTCTAATTTGAAGGTCTAGTATAAACTAATATCAACTGCGTCTGTATCAAAATGTTAGCATTTAAAGTTAAGATACATTGAGAAATTGATCACACAAATTCCAGAACAAAAGACAGATGAATATATTACTCCTGGAACACTGGTATTTCTTAAACAGTTTAAAGGAAACTATGTAGGACTTTTGCTATAATATATATTCATGGTTCATTTCAGGCATTTATTCTCGCTGAGCAAACAGCAATTCATTTAGAGTCAGAGCCTCTATTTTCAGTGTACTAAACCCACAGACTGACAACAACAGCCATCGCATGAAGTAAACCGTATACAGGACAACATTTCGAACACCGCACACAAACTGCAAACCAGACCCTACTGAAACAGCAGAACCGCCACTGACCCGAATGAAGCTGAGTTTTTTTTTCTAGACCCTATGCATCTTCCAGTAAACCATCATCATCGTTTTTTGATACCGCGGAACGTTCTCTGTTGGGACATTATCCAATATTTATTATACTGTGTTATCAGATGTTATATATAGCCTTTCAACACTACTGAGATAAGTGGGAAGCCATCCCATAACATAGGGTTAATACATTACCTATACACACAGATCCCCTACAGGTGTGCACATAACCATACATACGTGTTCACCTCAGCAGTCACCAAACACACTCGTGCCAGGACATACATACACAAAGCTACGTCAGCTTTGTGTTTTTTAAATTGCTAATTATCAACCAGAAGAGTAGACTTTGGGATTGATAGGCTTGAATTCATAGACTTTGTCCGGAATGTGCAGCCTGCATGGCGTGGAGGTGATCTGCTTAGTCATGGTGGAAGGGGGTGGCTTATGCAAGTCCACAGAGCATCACCTGCTGAGCGACTCCAGAAATCCACAACCTGCCTTTTGAGGTACTTACTCATCTTTTCCCTTCTAAGTAGGGTATTTTTCTTATTTGCAGTGAAATCTAGTGAAACTGCAAGGTAAAACTAGCTCTATTGAGAGAATAGATTGCTGCTTAGAAGTTAAGGGGTTTTTCGCTGTGAATTTGGGAATTAGTTGTCACACATATACTCAACTTCTCTGAATTTTTCACAATGCAGATTAGAATCTATTACTATTGCAATACTCTATTACTGTTGTAAGGATAAATCAAAACACCGACACTTTTTTGCAGCAATCTCACTACTACGTTGTGTCTCTGTTGTAAATTTATAACTGTTTGCATTCCCATGTCATAGATCATATAGCATTAAGGATCAAAACAATCTTTTCGTTTGAGTGAGTTACAAGATGCCCCAAATCTTGACTGGTCTGCCAGGTACTACTGCAACACGGATAATTAAGAATATTTATATAGTTCATACAAAATTAATTTTAATTGGAGAATGATGTAACTGGTTAGTTCAATTCTATGGAGTGGTTTAGGAGAGGACAAACAGGCCAAATAATATAATGGAAGGTGTGAGTGAAGTGGGAGAAAAATGGGAACCTGATCGAATTGACTTCAGTTCCACAAAAAGTTTTCAGATATGAAGACTGCAGACTAGGCCTTGCCTTTCCCCCTCGTCCCCCGCTAAATTAAAGGAATAAAAACCTGCAAAAGATTTAGCTGTATATTTTTGCTGTGGTGCAAGAAGAGCTGACCTCTTTGTAGCAACAGGCTAAAGAGAAGTCCACGTTGCAGTAGAAGACCTGATGCTGAAGTAGAAACTTAGTCTTTCCTGTGGTTCCCACATAGATTTTCTCCTTCATATCTCCTTACATCTGCAAGATCTGGAAGTACCTAAGCCTCTCTCACCACAGGTGCTAGCACTAGGGTGACAATTTGCTTAGCGCCTGTGTTTTTCTACACACTTTGTCCCTGGAACCTGAAAGAAAGCACAACTGAAAAAAAAGATGGACTATCCTTCATATAAAAAAGCGGGGGGGACAGGGGAGAGGGGAACAGACAAAAGAAATGTAAGATGTTTATCATTTAATGTAGGAATCAATTTCAATTTCATATTCCTGGAAATCTAAGTATCTTATGACAAATATTATAGCTCTTTCGTTTTTCACTCTGCCTTGGAAAGGCGAAAAAAAAAGGGGTAGGGGAAGACTTTTTGCATGGACCCTGTAACAGTTAAATGAAATCCTTAAGAACAGACCTGTTAACGGGAGGAACTCCCGATTCCCGCTTGTAGCACAGGTATGTAGGACTTGAGTATAACAATGTTCTCTTGCTTTGGATTATTTCTAACCTTTCCTTTTGCTAGTTCACAAAAAGTTAACTGAAACACAAAGAACATTTGGTACGAAGTACCTGAAAAATAGATCCCTGCTGTTAAAAAAATAGACATTATAGAAACACAGCATGGAATAAAGCACTCATCATCTCGTATCATGCTGAAGTCAATAAGTTTATCAATGATTAAAAAATGAAACAAGTAGCAATAACTAATGCAGAGTATTGTATCCAGGACTTCAAAAGAAACTAGCACGGAGAGTTAAAACTTCTGTTTTAATTTCTCTTGAGTAACTGCACTGGTAACTGTTTTACCGCATGCCAGAGGAGAATACAGGAATAATCCTCCTAACAAAAGCTAGTAAAAGAAACACAAATTCTGAATATCAAACATGCACAACTCGTGATTCACAATTAGGCTACCAAAAAAATGGCTAGTAAATACATTCAACACCACACTGTATAGATTATATGTTAAAAAAAGCAAAAAAAACCAAAAGAGGGCCTCAGCAATAGGTGAAAAAAAATCTCTAAGTATAGTTTTCATTACTTAGTCCAGCTTTGTACGAGACACAGTTTTTGTTCTTTTAAACTTTTCCTTGTTTTTACAATATGACTCTTTGCAAAATTCATTTTATTAGCCACTGCTGTAAGTAGAAAATCATACTGACAGTAAATGAAGCTGGGACTAAATTTATTTCATTGACTTAGAAATGGAATTATGGCTATTTTAAAAAGTTCACAGAAGAGTCAGATTTAGAAGCAGTGTTGATAGCGGTTGTTTTTATCAGTATCATAAGGAAGGTTAAAAGGTGCAGCTTACATATTCTTCATTAATGTTCTAATATTTTCCTACTTGCATTTTTTGTGATAATTTATTATATGAAATATACATTTCTATCAGGAGAAAAATTTGTATATTCTATATTGTAAGGGAAGTTTCATTGAATACTGATGTTTAATGAATTGTATTATCCAGGAAGGCACTTCTAAGAAATACATCCTATCTTAAGGCTGTTTACAGATACATCATCTCTGTAACTAACAGTTATAATGAGATATTTTACAAAATTGATGCCTAAGAACATTTACATTCTAAATCTACCTGTGTGAAAATATCTTTAAATTGTATGTCTGATTGGTGATCATTCAAAGCCCATGCCAACTATTTTTTCAACTCTCTCTCCCCTTGACAAGTCCATGCTTATATTGCACCACGTGCTTTCACATACTGGTAAGAGTGATTTCTTACAATCTCATAATTAAATCTCTAAGCAATTCTTGCAGCTTCTTTTTTTTTTGTGACAGCCAAAGAGAATAATGATGTCAAACACGCAACTTCATGCAACAAATTCTGATATTAACGAGAGCGAGTCGTACAAAACTTTTTTCCAAGGAGAACCCGGAGTATCATATGTCATAGCTACTTGGTATACACTGGGAATTTTTAGTTAACTAGTAACAAATCATAGTAACCTTTTAAAAGGTAAATTACTGATTAAATTATAGACGAATTGGTACATTTTAAAAAAAAATTATTTTAAATGGAACATTAAAATGATGATTCCCAGCAAAGCCTTGTTCAGAGGTGGGGCAGTAAGTCACAAGCACAAGGCCAGCCCAGAACCAGTTATTTCAGGGATCACTACAACTGATCCTTCTGATTTAAAGGAGCAATTGATAGTGTCCTGAGCTTTTCATCAGAACAAATACCAGTCTTACGTCACTGATACTAACAAATACATCACTGTTAAGTCGGGCTGGTATTGCCGTGTGCACACAGTGCCACCGAGTTACAACACCACAGGAACTTGCACTCTCCAGTTGTAGAATACCCTGGAGAGAAATGACACCGGGAAGATTACAAAACGCTCCTGCGAACCTGAGACATGCCATCAAGACATAACATATTTCAACACAGCATCTCGGTTGTTGCAGGCTCAGAAAGGCTCCCCGACTTTTTGCGGTTGAGAAATTTAATTTAAAAAAAAAAAAAAAAAAGAAGTCTGTTCATTCATTAAGCGAATGGGGCAGGAGAGCGGCCGCGCTTCCCCGTGCGCTCCTCACGCCGCACGGACGGGCATCCCGGCTCTGCCCCTTGCGAACACGTCTCCCCAGCCCCCCCAGCTGCGGGCGGGATGGAGCTCGGCCCTGCCCGCGCCTCCCGCTCTGCTCAGCATCCTCGTCCCGGGCGGGCTGCGCGGGGCCCCGCGGTTCCCGTGCCCGGGTGCAGCACCATGGACACAGCGCCCGGGCTCCGCTCCCTCCCGGCCCGGCAGCGCCGCGGGGCTCCCGGCGCACCTGGAGCGCCCGGCGCGGGGTCCCGCCCG
>VWYH01009562.1:319273-418781 GCA_013399365.1 Pampusana beccarii | reverse complement strand
GGGCTGGGGCACCGGCGCTGAGGCGGCGGCCGCGGGGTAGCGCGGCGAGAGGGCCGGGGGAAGAGCTGCGAGCGGGTCAGTGGGGAGGAAGCGCCGCTTCTCCTGCCTTTCCCCTTCAGACCCCGGCCTTTCACCCCAGCCGGTTCCCTCCGGGCCCGTGCCCGGGCGCGAACGCACAAGCGCGTACCTGAGGGCAAGACCGCGGGCCCTGAGGTGGATCTGGAGTTTGGTCTCTGCTCTCTGTAATCTCCTGACTGAAAATTCAGTGTTTTCCGAGTCCTGACTGCTTTCTCTTTTGCATTCCCGTTCTCCAGCTAACTCCTCTCTGCGCTCCTGTCGCTGACCTGGCCACCTCACGTCAGTTTGTGTCCTGCTGTGACAGCAGCAAAGGCTTTTCTGAAAAGGTTCTTAGCAGTGACAGAGGTAAATGAAATTCCTTTTTCCCCCCTCACGTTTTTTAGCTACAGATTATCTCTCCCCTTTCCCCCTCCCCGCTCCCAGGAATGCAGGGGGAAATGGCACAGGCGGTGTGCGGTGAGTCTCAGGAGAGAGCAAGTTCAAACAAGCATGTCACCTCCTGCTTCACCCTCTGATTCCTTCTGAAAGATGTGGAAAGAAAAAGTCATAGGATCACCAGGGTTTAGGGAGTCGTCTTATAAGTCAAGATGCCCCAGGATACGTCAGTTTATCTTTAAAAACTCTTGATCTCTTGGACGTCATTAGAAGATTCAGAGGATCCTAAATTTGCCTCATTATGGTTCTTAGTCATCAAGCATTTTGAAGGAGAACCTACATTTGCTTCATTATTTGTATACTGAAGGCAATTTATAGATTAGAGTACGTCAAAATACCTGGTCTACTTATATATAGATACTAACATCGCCTGCATCTTTTTGTTCATGAGAGCAGTCCTTCTGTCTGTAGAAGCTTGAAGCCTGTGTTAATTTTTATGAGAATGATCTGCCTATTTGTATAGGCTTGAAGTGTTACTTCTGCTTTGGCATATTGGGGAAATTTTTCAATTCATGCTTTTCCCTCCATCTGATTTTTTTAAGCCATAGATATATGGAAATCTTTTGTTTGTAAGGTGCTTTTTTTTTTTTTCTTCTGGATTTTATTTTAACCTGCTGTAGTAATATCTATTCAGTAATACCTTGACTCAGAATTAGGAGTCAGGGACTGAAAACAAGTAAAGCAAAACCTCAGAATTAGCTCAAGATGTCATGAATGAATAAACAGGCAAATGTGGGTAAAATAATCTAATAATAACAGAGGCTGAAATACCTACATTATTAATATTTTTAACCATTTTACAGCAGTATCTGTGGTAAATTTTCAATAGAAGGTTAAAAAAGGGATCTTAGCTGGGCAACTCCACAGAGTTCAGATTTAGCCCTGCTGAGAACAGAAACAATGCTGTTCTCTGTGCAAACTGCTGGAGAATATACCCATTTAATTTAAGTGTCTGAGTAATAGGGGGGCCCTCCCAAAAATCTAAGGTTTAACATGCAAATTTTTTAAAACTCCATGAAACTGGGTGCGTTCCAAAAAGAGGCAGGATTAACGAACATCTGATTGTGACTATACACTCACAGTTTGAGCCTAGACTTTCAATAAGTTCATAAGCAGAAATACAAAGCATGGTTTAGATTTTAATTAAATTGCGTGGATGAAGTAGGTATATGTAACTCAGTCCAGAGAAATTAGCCAAACGGAGCTTTCAAAGAAGTGTTACAAATACCGTATCATTTTATTTCTGCTATAAGCATTATATTCTTTTAGCAAGTTCACCCTTTGAACAGAACTCATAAAATATAAAGCAGAAATCGTAATCTTGACTGATGTACAAATTGCTTAGGTTTTGTAAATATGCATTTTAACAGATTGAGACAGGAAAGGAAAAAATTGCTTAGTCTGGTTTCCTGTTTAACACAGATTTTTAGGTAGTATTTGGTATCTCATTAAATGCTTATTTTAAAAAGACAGCTAGTCTTAATTTGAAGAATCAAGAGATGAAGAACCCATAATTTTTTTTTGGTAGCTAAAAATATGCCTTCTTTATAATTTGAATTAATCTGTTTTTCCTTATCAACAAAGAGTGTTAGGGTTTGGTTTTTTTTTTCACACGTGGAACACAGAAAGCCGATTATTTTCATGTTGGTAAAAAAATAAAATAGGCTACAAATATATGATCTGTTCTATAATTCTAGAGTTCCATTATACAGTAATGAAATGGTCATAATAAAGAAATTATCAGTTTCTCATACAGCTTTTGTTTGCATTATTTGACTGCACAGTTTTTGATTATGTGGACTTTCTCCCCTGCTTATCTGAGAGAATTCCTAAGTTTGGTTGGGACCTTTAAGTGTTATGAAATAAAACTGAAATGTCAGGCTCAGGCCTTCCTGAATCATGGGCAATTCTTCCCGAAGTTCAAAGAGAAGCAGAAAAGGGCCTCTCAGCATCAGTTCTAGTTTTAAAATTGGGTGATAATTTGTCTTCACAGAAGATCAATTATACTTTGTTTTTCTTATTGGATATAAAAGTGTTAGTTCTGTTCATGTAAAAGCATTGCATTTTATACTACTTCCAATCATTCAGTTTTTCATGATAAGTCTTTTTAAAGAGTTTGATGCATCTGAAAAAAAAATCCTACTTCTGTGTACATTATTAGTTTTAATTATTAAGAAAATATCAAGCAGATTAAATTGAATCCTATGGCAAAAATAGTCCCGCTGAAGTGAGAGAGTATTTTGTGGAATCTCAAGATGGGTAAAGGAATTAGTGTGGACCAAATAGCCTCCCTTAAACATTTTTATTTTTCTTTTCCATCTTAATGAATGGATTTTTGTGCAACAGGTTCTAATGTATGCCAGGTAGGGTTTTATAGTTTGATCCAATGTTAGAACAATGTATGTATTAAAGACTCTGCAAAGACGCCAGTTCCAACTTTTACGTTAATTATTTTGATGTTTCCATTGTGTCTGTGCTTCAAGTCTGTAGGTGCATTACAGAAGTTTAAAATCACAAATCACACAGTGTGTCTCATCTCAGTATTCTGGACAGAATGGAAAATTAGCTAACCAAACTTTTAATATCTAGAGGGCAATCTCATACCCTAGCAGTGTGACTATAAATCTAGCAGTCAGAACAAGATCTGATTATGGAAATTGTATTGGTTTAAAGTAATGCCGTTTAAATAAGCTAAAAACTATTGTATTGCTGCCTTTTTTAAAGTTACCCTGTGTACTTTCTCTTGGATTATGTGATTTTTTTAACTGAGATATCTGGGTTCTTTTGTTTTTAACAAGAACTTTGTCTTAGCATATCTTATTCTGTCTTTATTGGCAGTTTTTGGGCTGGGAAGATATGTTTGTAGAAGTATTTCATAATATTCCACCACACTCCTATCTTCAATTTTCACATTTTGTGTATACACACCTGAAGCAAATTGGAAGTTTCAGCTGCTGTTGGTGGCATTTTGTACAGATACATGGCAAAGCCTATAGTATAAGCTACGTTTCTTTAAGTGGTGGTAAAGGACTATCCCTTGGTATGATTCCAAACTCTTTGAGATTGCACTCCAGTATTGTACTGCGTTGCGCATGCTGTGCCTCGGATCCAGCAAGAGCGATAGGACTAGGCATAATGCGGATTTCTCACAGATAACTGTAGAGCGGGTCAAAACAAGAACCCTTTAAACTAAAAAAGATCCTCCTTCTCCTGAACTTTGAGGCTTAGATAAAAAGAGAACAAAATCCAAATCATGCCTGCTTTAAATTCAGTGAAGCCAAGATCACACCAGGCTGCCTACCTGTAATTATAAGGTTTTTTTCATGGTCTTTGGTCTCTCCGCAACTATTGACTTCTCTGATTTCATTCTCTCTTGAAGAGAATAACTTTCTCTCTAGGATTGTCTGGTTCTTCTGCAATTAGATGTTATCTTCTGTTCTAGTCCCATTCTGATCAAACGGGTCCAAATTGCATAGCACACACAGATAGCAGGCGGAAGAATATATAGGAATAAAGAGCTCAGGCATATACTGCTATCCATCAGATTTATTAATCCATCAGAGATTTATTCTTTTTAAAGCAAGCAAAAGTTTATGCTCATTTTGTGTCTCATTTAAAAACAGTTTATCCTAATTTATTGGGTGATTAAGTTAGGACAGATTTATGAATGTCTCTTATTCAGCTTTAGAAATTCAGATTTCTACATTTGTACATGCTTAGACATCTTAAAATAGTAGCTGATGCAACCAAGACTTGGAGTTGTGCTAATGTAAGATGGGAAGGCGGTGGCTGGTCTCGTGGTTAGAGCATGGGACTGGCTGTGAGAGGTCGCCGTTCTATTCCTGGTGGTGTCACCGACTTCCTGTGGGTCACTCTCCCAGTCACTCAGCTGTGCCTCATTTCACTCATATAAAATTGAAATAATACTTGCAGTGCTGAAGCACTGTGGGACTGAAATCATTAGTGTTTGTACAGCCATTGTATGCTCATTAAAGGACTTTGTGTGTAACTGTATCAGCAGGTCAAAACCTATAATCCTAAGGTAATTCCTTTTGTATAATTTGCTATGTCTTTCTCACACAGCAATTCATCGATTCTGCTAAAGAAGACTGAAAACTCAAAAGTGCCAAATTTAACTTAAAGCATCTGGAGAACTTTGCTTCCAGGTTCCAATTAAACATTTGGTTATGAAGAAAATTGAGTTTTCTTTGTAAGACTGTGAGAAAGGTAGTTTTGTGGTATTTACTCCCTCATAATTGTTAAAAAATAATTAATTGCCTGGCTCCCATTGTTTCTTTTGGAGGATTGTGTGAAGATCTCTTGGTACTTCCATTTCCTATAACCTTTGTCCCGTTTTATAGTTTTTATACATTGTTGTGATGGAATTAATGCGAAATACTATTTTTAAAATCCCTGCTTTTTACATATTTTACCCTAATCTCCAGGGTGCTCCAGATAGATGTAGGAAATACTGTCGGTCAACCAAATGATGACTCTGTAGAAAAACAGTATACGGTGCAGCTACTAAATCCCAGCAAAAGTCATGGAATCAAGAGCATCTCCTGCGTACTGCCTAGCCTTAGGGATTCGTTTCTCAGCATTTGGGTCGCAGCGGCACGGATGTCACGTTCGTGTTACCACAACTTTTATTTCTATTGCAGAGGGAAACTTTGGGGGGTTTTAAACCAAGGAGATTGGTGGGTCTTTCAAATGTCTGCTGAATTTGGCTTAGATACTTAAAAACATTTAAAACAGTTTATAATTCTTTAAGACAGATAGTAAAGACATATAGATAGTAAAGACTGAAAGAAAATTAGATGGCATTCAGGCTATCCTATAGATCTAATTATGTTAACTGAAATGCCTTAATTAGTCTTTACAGCAAATGGGTTGCACGCCTTTCAATAGGAAGACCAGAGACTAAATAGAGCAGTTTCTTGTTTCTCTTTGTAATAAATCTATATAATAACGTTAAGCATCCTAAAATTATGTCATTTTAGTAATGTCGTTTCTGAAAGAATCACCAGGAGTGGCATAACAATAAACTAGAAGTGTCCTTTTCTTACCTCTCGCGAATTGTACTGCAGAGGCTTCTTTTTCCGCGGAAGCTGTGCCCACCAAGGTACGCTCCAAAATATGCACACAAACCTCCGACTTCTCGCTTGTAGACGTGGATTCACGGGCAGTGGTGTGAGACTCCTGACAACAGCATAGTGAAAAAGGACATAAATATTTGGAGTATTAGGGCATAATATTTGTCAAATGTTGTTTCGTGTAAATGTACACAGATGCTAAACTCAGAGGCCTCAGATGACAGTTTCTACTGCGTAAACAAAATCTGCTTACTCTGTGATTAAATCTGCATCATAAAAATGTGCTGCCAACATGCGTGGAATTTTGCTGGGCAAACTTTAATCCTTACTGATTGTTGAATTTTGTTTTGCAGAAGCACAAGAAAATAAAATATGGTGCAGCAATACAGCTTAAGATAGCTATTGTATTAAGATCATCATGTTTCGTTCATGCAAATAGTTCCATTGGTTTGTCAGCTGCTCTTCTGAACTGACTCTTGTTAGTCCTTTAAATAAATCATTATTTTAATTTAAGATCTTAAGACTCTTAAAAAATAAAGTTACTAACTGGTTTTTAATCTGTGCTAACCATTAGAGGATGCCAGGTAACTTTAGCAGTGAAGCAGGGTCTATTTTGGGAGAAAAATATTACAATAATTTGCAGGAAATAGCCTTTTTGTTCCAAAACAGCTGTCATTGAACACTATTATATCTACAACAATTAAAATTATCTTTGGTAACTTTTAGCATTTGGCATTGCTCCATTATTGTTCAGTTAAATATTTTTCAAGTATGTTAGGACTTCTGCCCACTGTGTGCTTGAAACCCTTCATTATCAATACAGAAGCTCTCATTTTTATCATATTGTAACCCGTCATGGCAGGACATGTGATATCTTCCGTGAAGATTCTTTGCCATTCTATAGAATGGCAACAGGACTTCTACTGGGTACTAGTAACTGCACATTTACAGTATAGAATTAGCTTTTTAATATGAAGTCTTGAACGCAAAAAAAAAAAAAAATTAAAAAAAAACTTAACGTATAAAGTGAATTAGGAAACGTGCAAACATCCTGGTGAATTTAAATAGCCGGTTGGATCAGAAATGGAGGAAAAAAAACATTGGGTCGGGAACAAAACACAAAGCAGCCAGAAACCTTGTATTTCTAATTTAGGATATTAATACTCACTGCTAAAAAATTCTTTGTTACAAAACGTAATTGATTTTAAAAACGCAGTTTTAGGGGGTGTTGTTGGTTGACGGCTTTATTATGCTTCAAATACTAATTAGAAATATTTCCACAGTGCTTAGACTGTTTATTCACTCGGATTGTAACTAGATGATATGCCACTAACACTTTTTGTGAATTGTTTCTCAGAATGAAATCTTTATTATTTGTGTTGTAACAGCACCTGTGATTCCTATTTATGGCTTTGGGTCCTCAGTATTAGCAGAGCAGAACTGAAAGAGTATGCTCGCTAAAGAGTCTCTCATCCGTGTGTAACATACGGCAACGCTTTATTAATAGCATATTTGCATACTATGGTATGCTTACTTGTATTTGCATCAGAATAAGTTAATATAGAAGCAACTTTTCAATGAGACATGTCAGATGCCATCGAACTCATTTTTCTGTGTGAGATTTTACTCTGTGGACTTAAGTATTAGTATTTTCTTACCCTACGTATTGTGTTAGCAAAAAAATGCAATGTTGAGAACATATAGAGGACATTGTGTTGATTTCTGGTATTTGAATCTTACATGTAACTAATAAATAGTGAAGTGTAGCAGTTTAGTTCTCTGAGGGCCAGAACCTGGCAAGCCGCTGTTGTTTCAATGAACTAAAGTAAATTTAATCTGAACTCTCCTACTTTCATTTGAAAATTTCTGACGTTTGGGCTGGCTCGCCCCTTGATGTCTTTATTTGTCTCTGAGGACCTTGCATTGTACTGTGTACAGTTCTTTGGTCCAGCAGTTGGACCTGAAGTAGTACTGGGTTACCAAAGTTTAAAAGACGGGTATCTGATTAAACTGGGAAATTATAATTGAAATTTATTTTGTATTTCATTTATTCCAGCTCGAATGTGCTTAGTTACACGTTAGTTACAAGTTAGTTACAAGTATCCACATATAAAAAGTAATTTGTGTTGTGTGGAATTAGACCCTTTGCTATTTTTCTCTACGTTGGCATTATAGATAATTCAACTTACAAATCCTTGAAAAACTAGATTGTTCAAGGGTAACGTAACATGCAGATAATGAAGTGCATCAGAAAGCAGGATTTCCATAATTCGTTTTTTCCAATAATCATTTACACCTGCTTCAAATGAACACAGAGTGAGCAAAATGTAATGTTAAATGTGAGTGAAAAAAATTTTACAGCTACTTCTTCCAAATAGACCACAGAAGTTCCAGCTCACTGGGGAACAGGTCTGATAATTTCCCTCCTAGAAGTAGATGGATTAGTACTGAGAGAATATGGAAGCTGCAACAAAAAAGCTTTTTGGGGAAAAAAGGGGCTTGTTCTAGGCTGTGGCTTGGACAGCTTTGTTCTGCAAGGACTTTTTTGCAGGCAGGATAGAACAACTTCTCCTCTAAATTACTGTAGTAAGTAATGGAGGGAAAGCATAACAACCAATGCCCAGGATGTGAAAAGCAAAATTTCAGATTCAATATTCCATATTGTAATGTTAGATGGAGAGTGTTTTAAGATTTTAACTCTCATTGTGATTATTGGGAGAAAAAAAGCAAAATAACATCTGTCACTAGTCCAGAAGATTACTAAAAATGGTAAAAAATGTTATTTAAGAATTTAGCCTATTCCTTGGAATTAAGTTATTAAAAGTGCTAATGTTAGCTCAGAACAAAGAAGTGATTTAGGGTAACTGCTCTCACATATGGCAGCAAACTCCTTCCATTCCATCCTTTCTGTTTCCAGCTTCCTGTATACTCATCACGCAGCTCCAGTCTCTTTTTGTCTGGAGGTCTTTATTCATGACTGTACCTTTTTCATTTATTTGATTTTTTTGTTTGTTTGTTTGGAAACCTCAGCTCCATCTGCACAGGTTTTTACCTCAGCTTTTTTGTTATAGAGTGTTCCCATTGTTTAGATTGCATGATGTGATTTCTTATGGTCTGACTCGTTTACCAGCTCACGTTTACAGGTGCTCTCAAAGCTGTCTTTAAATTCATGGTTATATTTTTGAGAAACAGTCCTTGTAAAAATACCTGCATTTCTATTACTAGCAGTACTTTTTTGAAACAGGCAGTTATAGATCTTGTTTCCCAGTTACGTTAATTTGCTTCTCTAACACTCTGAAACCACTTAAATTGTGAAAAGAATGATTTCTAGTAGCCAGGTGGAACTAGGAGTGTGCAAAAGAAAATAAGCCAACCTGCTATGAGATCTGAGGATGTGACAGCAAAGCCAAATGTTAAATTCACCTCTTTCTGATTGTATTCACTTTCTGTCTTTTAAGAAGTTATCTAAGTATTTTACGTTTCTAGGTCTGGTAAACTTGTTTATAAGACCATACTGGTGTATTCCTTCACATGTCTAAAACCAATTTTGTAGATATTTCTTTTCAACGTTTTGAGTAGTGTTGACTTCCAGCTACACTTTTAATTCACACTGTACTGCTTTTCCATATGCCAGTTATCTATTATCCTTAAGCTTAAATAATAACAATTGAGCTGGTGCTGAAGCTCTTCCGTATGGCTGTTTAAATAATTTATAAATCTTCCCCAGAACTAATTCCAAATTGAAACACGTCCCTCAACTCATATTGAAAATAGAGAGTTGCCCGGACACAAGGCAGTCTTTTAAAATCCCTTTTTAGGGAGAAAGGACTAAAATGGTTTGGGCATCTTTAGTTTGCTGACCTGTTGGGTTTCAGTTGGAGCAACATTATCAGCCTGCCTACGCCCCCAAGCTTTTAAAAATCCTTTCTTTCCGCTTCTGTTTCTGTTCCAGCGGCAGCCGCTCCACCGCGCGGAGGCAGAGCACCGGTGGGCACATCCTGCCGCCAGAAACGCGCGCACGGGTGACCTACAGCACGAACTGGGGTGGCTGAGATCACAGCTCGGTCCAGCGCACGCTCTGCCTGAGTTCGCATCCCCTTTCGCTGGGCGGTGCCAAAGAGCTTCACCCCATCCCCAAAAGCAGAATGAGCGCGTGGTGATGTGCTGGGGCACAGCTGGGTCCCTCATGGCTTCCTGCTGGGACGGGGGGAAGCTCTCTAGTGTTGCTGATAAATTGTGTGTTGGGGAGGGGTGGGCTCACAGGCAAAAGGAAAAGAGGCTTTCTGAGGTTGCTTGTAACAAGGAGCAGATTTTCTGTGTTCTTCTGACCCCATAGTTACATTAACTGAAACTGTCTTGGTTTGCTTTTGGTGCTTGGGGAGGCGAGGAGCTAGGAGGGCTTTTTGATCTCTCCTGGGTACTTTGCAGCAATGTATCCAGGTGTGTGCTTCAAAACACATCTTGTAGGAAAAAGGGGCATTAACGGGAACCACTTGTCTCTTTCCCTGCTGATTTGCTCTGTTGTTTCAGTTTGACACCTTTTCTCTTCTCAACCATTGCTAAACGCCGCTCAAAGGGACTACAGAATAACACAAACTAGTTAAAAGAAATACTTTCTTAATCTAGAAATTTGTGCTCATTATGTAGGGCACAACAATAACAACAATACTAAACATCAAACCAAAAGTAAAATAACTGTAAGAACCATGATTAACACGACTTTCCAGAGTCTTTAGATTAATTCACGTAATAAAAACCATTAAGCAAAACCAAAATAAAAGAAGGGTTCACTTCCTGTATTACTTGTACTTAAACACTGGATCTCTGAAGTTTCAAATGGCCTGTTAGAAAAGCCTAAACTTTCTGAGTCCTAGAGACACAACAGAAAGACAGCTGTCTATGTGCTTTTGCCTGAGCTGAGGGAAATGAATCTTTTCTTGAGTCCTAGAACTTTCCTCCCTGCCTGAATGGTGGATCCTGTGACGTATGTTCCCCAGCATCCCGTTTGTCCTAGTAAGAAACTGGCCAATCTAACAGTAGGAAATGGAATTCAGAGGATTAACGCCCCTAAAAATTGGGGACAGCGGTTGGTGGAAGAATAGCTGCAGTTGGAATAATCACCTTCTAGTCAGCGATGTTTCAGAGAGACAGACTGCAGGTGGGGAAAACGGTGTTTTAGAGAGGACCTTTCAAAGACATCTGTGTTTCAGGCTTTATTTCCTAATAATGTGCATCTAAGACCATTCGCATCAAACCGTTTGGAGAACAGGTTTTCCAGCTATAGAACCTCCAGTTTGTTTTGTGTTTTTTGTTTGGTTTGTTTTTAAAGTTTTTGTTGTTGTTTGTAATTTTGTTATTTCTATTGTGTTTTGGGTTTTTTTTCTTTTGTCTTTTGTTGCTTAAGTTTTTAAGTCCGCTTTGAGCTTTCTAAGAAGGAATGCATTTCATTCATGTGCAATGTTCCCTATCCTGTGGTTAGAGAAACTGGCATTAGTGAGACATGTTGAAGAGAAGCATAGACCTGCATTGCCTATCGTGTGCCCTTAAGTGAATATCTTTCGCTGGTAGTTTATGGGCAGAAACGTTAAACATTAAAAATCCGCTCAATTGTGTACAAGATTTTTAGAGTAGATAAATGACCATGTAATAACTTTAACTCTTAAAGCAGATGTTAATTAGGCTGTGAGTAATTTTTAAAGCATTGCTGTAGTGATGGTTTCCAGAATGCTCTCTGCTCAAAGTAGAATCTGAGAAATTCTTTTTACAAAGTGGCCTTACTTATTCCTGGAACATAAATGAATAAAAATATTTCCATAAATTATTACTTTGTAGTGTTATTTTAGCTGCTTAAGCCAGTGAGTTGATTTGACCTGTTTATGGATTCCTTAAAGGACAGAGCTGTGTTTTGAATGATACAAAAGTTGAGGAAGTTTTGTGTCACCTGAGATCTTGTGTATTTTCTGTAAATTTTCAAAGTAGCGTTGTAGCACTAGCACTGAGGCCCCAGTCCCACACGTTTACACATCCCTACTGTCACTACCATGGAAGAACTTACGTTAATGGAGTTATTTCTATGTGTCTGTCAATGACTACAGGAATCAAGACTTCAATTTACGTCTGACAGTAAGATGAGCAGAATACCATCTCCTGCTGCTTTCCTCAGAACTCTGCAGAGTCTGGGAGTGCTTTGCTCCAGCTCTTTTAGTCAGTGGTCCTTTATGGAAAACAGGCTTTTATCTGCAACTTTTTTCCCTCAATTCTGAAAAGCTGTTTCAGACTCCTATACAACCGCAGCTGCATGGATGAAAGCTGGTAAGCAGACAGAAATATCCATTCCTACTGAAAACAAAAAACACACCTCTTGTACAGAAAAAGACACCTTCAGGAGTGGAAACAGTGAGTGACAGCTTTTGCTTGGACTTCCAAGCGCATGCTTTCTAACTGTGAGGGGGAGGAAGATGCTGGGAAGTGGCAAGCTCGTGAGGAGAGAAAAGTGGCTTCTATAACGATATTAAGCTCTAAAAGGTGTTCTATACACACTTGCTTTGCTCAATTGTTAATTTGTGCAGAAAATGGCCTTCAACTTGTCCTCCTTATGGACAACTTTTCCCTGAATCTTCTCCTGTCCTGTGAACACTGAGGTGCTCTTCTCTCTTTACTCCTTGGATAACTGTGTGCAGGGTATTTCCACCTGGCTTCTTTTGTTGGTGGCTCATAATAAAGTGTTAAGACTGAGAAAAGGCCCTGACATCTTTCTGTGCAGAAACTTCGCATTATCAGGAGGTTTTTGGTTGATGTAGGATTCTGTTTTGGCTGCATGTGCCAGAATGGATTTACAGACACAGCAAGGAGCACCTTTATATTTGATTCAACAACACCGAAGAATCCATTTACCAATGAGGTAAGAAGCGATGGAATATTAGTAAAAATAGGTAATGTTTTCTGAATTACTTAACCATTCAAATGGGCTGTAGAAGCTAAGACTGTTGGAGGACTATTGATACAATTGAAGTGTCATAGAGTGTGGGAAGCTGTACTAGAAGAAAGAGCGCTGCATTACACCTTACAGCGTATTCTGATGGCTTGTAGACATCAGGAACTTGGACCAACCTATAGGAGGCAAAGGTCAATTGACTCATTAACCATCTCTGCAGGGCAGGTTCTTCTAGCAGTGGAAACTGAAGAAAGACGTGAAAAATATAATACTTGCCATTTCAGCTACACGGATTCAGATTAAGAATGCAATTGAAACAAGTCATCTAGAAAGTGATGTATTACTGTGCAGAGCCTACAAACCAAGGTTTAATATATCTCTAGAAGACCCAGTTGACTGTCAAGAATTAGTTAAAGGCTTGCTAGAGCAATTTCTGTGTCTTTGTGTTACGCAGGAGATCAAATCAGATAATAATCTTTTCTGTCTTTAACATTGAAGACTGGTAGTATCAAGCAATTCTTTTCCTTTCTCTGGAGTTGCTTTGATACATTCTTTCCACTATGGTAAATAATTTAATGGATAGTAAAATCCATGTAATCTTTCTCTTAGCATCAGATTTATCATCTGTTGGGGTTTTTGTTTTGGTTTTGCATGTACATTTTCTTCATTCCTTCCACAATCTAAATGAAAGAACATAAATACCTCCATAGCTGTTCACAGTGTTTTGTTCCCTGTGCTTTATAGTTTAATTCTGTGAAATTCTGTGTTTACTCTTAGCTTCCTAAATGTTAAGATTTACCACTTTCTGGTTCTTCCCTAGTTTCATATAAATGTGAACCATTTGGCACATCTGACATCACATTTTCTGCCAAACAACAGAGAAGCTAATTGAAATACTCTGAGTATTTAAATTTCAATCTGGGGGCCAAATTCTCGGTTGTCATCAGCTCCGTTGTCGTAATCATGGAGCTCCACAACAGTACATGGAAACACGCTGACACAAATGGAGGCTATAGCCTGCAATCCGTGATTGAGATCCGTTCTTTGGTTGCCTGATGGGAAGGAAATTTTTTTTACATCCTGATGCTGTTTTCTCCAGCAACATGGTTTCTCAGTAATTGCCACCTTTGTCCTCCTCATTACAGAATGTGCTATATCTAGCAGCTGAGATGAACTGTTGTACCATCCAGGATTGAATGGGGCAGCGGTCACATCCACTCTTGGCAAATAGTTTCAGCCTTGGATCCTGTTTCTTGTATCCTGATGCTGAGAGTTCTGTTTACTACAGTTTTCACAATAGCCTTTGAGAATGAGTACTCCGAGAACACAATAGTGTACCTCCAAAAGAGTTGCCAAGAGGAAAAAAAAATAGACTTCCTTCTTTGGCACTGGTA
This sequence comes from Pampusana beccarii, assembly GCA_013399365.1. NCBI lineage: Eukaryota > Metazoa > Chordata > Aves > Columbiformes > Columbidae > Pampusana > Pampusana beccarii. The sequence goes on along the minus strand of VWYH01009562.1, from coordinate 404,847 downwards.
GAATATAGGTAAGGCCAAGCAGCGCTCGTGGCCAGCAAGAAGGGCATAACAATGTATTTTGACTCCAACAGCTCGAATGAAGTTTCCTTGAGAAAACTCATTTTTCTTAGGCAAGGGGAGTCCAGAATGACTCTTCTTGTTAAAGAAAGTTGCGTATAGAGGAAAGGAGAATAGAATTCTAACATTTAAGGAGAAAGGAAAATATGGCCATCTCATAATTCTCAACCTGCTATAGACCACCGGTAGCAAGAAATGCAATTTAAAATAGAGGATGCCATGAGTGCCTATGAAAAATATTGGGTCATCTTATTTATAGGCAGCGTATCACAACTGCTTTTTTTAATACCATTAAGAGAAATGTTAATATGAAAAATAGACTGTGATATCCTGAGTACCCAGGAGAGTTATAGGAAGAGTCAGAGAACGTACTGGATTACCACGGCTCATCGGGCGGGCTGCTGCTTGATCTAGCTCCCAAGAATTATTTGCTTGTGTGGGAAGAGGACAGAAGGGTCAAGGTGAGAAGGGAGGAGGATATCCACACTACTTTTTTTCCTCATTTTCCCTGGAGAGTGGAGAAATAAATGATATACGTGCCACTGGGGCTGGGCCTGGAGACCAACCACAACTCCAAGGAGCATCATGGCAGAGTCGATGGTGCCAAAGGACTGAGAATGAGCTTTGGTTTATACTGTAAGGGACTGTATCAGTAAAGGGCTGCAAGGATAAAATCAAAATCAGAATACTTCATTGGGAAAGGGAAACAGAAGGGATAGACACATAATAAAGGAAGAAATAGGAAGAGAAAGTAGATGAGTGGAGAAACTTCAGCTTCTGGATTCCCAGTCATTCAGATTTCCTTGCAGAGTTGAGCTGTATGGGTGCTGATTTTGAGTCAGCTAACAAAAATAAGAGCTGTAGTCTCCTAACTCAGGCCGATTGCGACTCTTATGTATGCATGAGGCTTCCCCCCCCAGTTACAGAGTTAGTTTTGTTCATCTTCAGCAGCATTTACAGCAGAATTAGTCAGACTTCCACTCAACTCGAAAGACATGTTTTTTAAATTAAGCCTCAGCCAAAGAACAAATGGATTTAAATTACAGGAAAAAAAAATTTCACAAAACTTTGAAAAGTTCAGTAAAGCCCTGAACTTATAAATTCTAGAGGTCCAACAAAACTGCCCATACTATAGCCTCCTTTTTTGCCTCATCTCAGCTACCCCATGAATGACTTCAGTGCCACTGCTTTAATTCCCAGTGCCTTTGAAATAAAGTGGAGCTTGTGCCTTAAACACGTCTAAATCTTTCCATAATCTCACCTTTATTTGGAACTACTAACGTCTGTGTTTCCGTAATTACACAGAGGGTGCTGGAAACGGCGACAACATCAACAGAGTATAGGTGAGGTACATTCATATAATCCGTGGGTCATCCGTAGGGCAGGTGTACCCTGGTAAGGCATGTTGGAAACTTTTTCCCATTATACTGGCCAGATGCAGCGATTGCTCTGGGGAAGGGGAGGATGAGAGAATGAGCGTGGGCGGTGCACGGGAATTCACTCTGGTTGGCTGAAAGCTCCGCTCTAAGGAGAAATATGCTGACTTTTGTATGTATGTGATAAATGTGTTTTAAGAATAGCAGTGATTTCTTAATCCAGTTTTGCAAGTACAAGCAATTACAATGCCTTGTAAAATAGTTGCTTAGATTCCATAGTCCCAGAGTAACAAAGATCAAACTGCTTTTCAGCTTCTGATGATCACTTTTACTCCTGTTTGAAGGAGCAGAATTTGAAATCAAATATTTATATCTTAATTTCTTTATGTGAACTTCTGGGGAAAAAAATATTAGAAGTGGATCCTACTATTTTATTCTTTATTCATGGATGGCAGTTAGCATTGGTGGCTTTAAACACACTGGCTGTTTCGTGCTGTGAATGCAATATGAGTTTTCCAAGGACCCGGTGTATATTGAAGTACAGAAGAAAAGCATTGTAGTTCTTCAGGACAGAGTGAAACAGTTTTTTCTTAACACCTTCTACATTAGTGATGGGATTTGCTAGATTATGCTGTTCTTTCTAAGCCACATGGGAGATGAAAAATTTTTATTACTATATGTATGCAGCTATATTTCAGCTTTGAAAGTGAGTGGAAAGCATATAATGATATTTAAGCTCCACATGCCCCAAAGATCCCAGAACTGGATCTTCATTTAAAATAAGAAATGTGCATTACCGAGGCATTATCTTTTTAAGACCAGTCCCTAATGATCAGTGCTGCAGTGGCATTTGAAAACACACACAAAATAAATCAGCATGATGTGACACTGTTGGCAGGAATATTTTTTTGTGTGCATAAGATAATCCCAGGACTGATCTGGCGTTTGCTGTCTGAATTGTCTTGCATCCCAAGAGTGAGTTATTCTTGTAACACAAGGCTCAACACTGAAGGTGGTTACCCCTCCTAAGTGGGGATTACAGAATCTATGTACAAAACTTCAGGGTAAAATATGATGAACGCATGGGGGTTTGGTTTTGTTTTTTAGACTGGGATGCTATAACATCATGAGTTTAATTGCAATTGTATCTTTTCTATAGGTAGCGTAGCCAAGATCTGTTTCAGAGCCCATGGGTGGAAAAAACCCAAGCCCTGTTTCTCTTTTTTCGGTTCCCTCCTTTCCCTCCCATCTCCATATTGTCAACCAGGAGAATTGGCAGTGAGGTTTTGTGTGTGTGTGTGTGTGTGTGTGTGTGTTTGTGTGTGCGCTTGGGCTGGGGCCCAAAGAACAACCCCCAAAGCCGCCTTCCTGCAGCTGCAACACGCCAGAAAGTGAAACGTAGCATGTACCTGCACTCAGCCAAAGAACTTAACACGGACATTTTAATTGTAGGGATATACATGGGGTTTTCGTAGAGGGCTAACTAAGGTTTTTCCCTCTATAGCAGACTTCTAAAATAATGCATTAATTTTCCAAAGGATTTTGCTGTCATAGGTAAAATATAGGAGATGGTTTAGCCGTATTTTGGTAGGTCATTCAGTTATTTGTAGCCCACTATCTCTCTGTTACTCATATTATTTCCTCTTTTTGCAAACCCTTTTCATATGATTTCTTATTGTCTGGGGGCGGAAGTTTCCAAGCTAACGCTGCCCAAGCTGAGTTTAACAAAAGACTAAAAATGAGGAAATGATTGAATGTATTTGAATTTTATCATGCTTTCAGTTTTAATAGCCATCTAAGGAGTTTGGAACAAAAAAATTAATGCAAGTTTGTTGCTGTACCACATTCTACAATAACCTCAAATTTCCGTATGGCCATGGGCAGTAGAATTTGTCTGGTGGAGAAGTTTCAGCTCCCACTGCTCGACCCTGTTTGCTGGAAGGAGAATGTTCCTGGCATGGGGTTCTGCACTTACAGATGCCATTGCCCCCTGCTGGGAAACGCGTGAAATACTGATTTCTAGGTAAAACAGGGACAACTTTCTTTTTCTTTTAGTTGTTCAGGAGTTAAAGTCACAGTAGACATGTGCCTCCTTCGAAATTAATGAGTGGCTTCAGCTTTCAACATTGAAACAGAACTTAGTAAATAAATTTAATAGTAGCATTGTGTGTGTGTGTGTGTCATTAATGCAGCTTTACTTTACTTTAGCTTTACTAAAGCTTTACTTTAAAACTAAAAGCTGCCTTATTGAGATTTGTTTCATGTATCCACAGTGTTGATCTTCTAAAAACAATGTAGTCTTTATTTTACATTTTGGCACAATAATGAGCAGTCACTCTTTCAGAGACCGTAAGTCCAACTTCAAAACATAGGTGTAAAGGTGTAAAACTCTGATGAAGTTACGAATGAACTTGAGATTAGCTGGTAGCCAGCTCACAGAATCAATAAGATTGACGGCCGCAGTGTTTGCATCAGGCAGAAATGGTATCAGCTGTTGGTCTGACGTTGGTGGAACGGGGTGTGGTGGCAGTTGTTGAGCTGGTGCGATGCCTTCACTTTTAGTGATTAATGGAAAAGCAAGGAACTTACAACACAACACGATACAATACAATACAATACAATACAATACAATACAATACAATACAATACAATACAATACAATACAATACAATACAATACATTGGATCAGCAGCAGCCTAACGACTGAAACAGTCTGTGAGTGACGAATCATTAATATGATACAGTAGCAGCACTACTTGCAGGATCTCTGTGCATTCCGGAAGGGATAAGGTAGCACAAAGCTTAGTTAATGTATCCTACTAATTGTCCTTTTTGCTTTTGTTTTGATAATATTATGATTCAGTATCTTTACAGAAACTGCGAGGCCTTTTCTTCTGAAATACGCGGTAATTCTGTTAATATTGGGAGGCCAACAGCCAAAGAACAGCTACAGAATATCTCTGGTGAGCAGATGGCAATAGACTTGGAAAACCCACTCTAACCAAATCTGCTGGAGAGAGAAGATAGGCCTTTTACGCTGAAGTGAGTTTTTGGCATACATTTTCTGTACTCTGTTACAAAAGCTTATGTGCTCAGAGTAAGAAATAATACGGGTCACTGAGTGCAATCCCATAAATTACATATATTGTGTGCGTTGTGAAGCAAGAGGCTGATGCGAACTGTCTTTTCTCTTGGTAATTGAAAAGCAGCTCTTTGGAGCGAGATGCACAGAACCACTAAACATATATATGTAGATAACTTTGGAAAAGTCCTATAGTAGTCCTATAGCCTCTGGATCTCTGCTGACCAACATTTGGTGCCTGTGGTGGATCTTTCACAACAGAACCGGTCTGTTAGTGTTCTGGTATGCGGTTTGTTCCACGGCCACTTTTCCTGTAAGGCAGCAGCATTGGTCAGAGCTGGCAGTTACCTGCTTTTCAGGATTTTTTGGTAAAATAACTCTTTGAGAAGATAGCTGATGCTTTGGACAGAAAGGAAGCTTCTGATTTTTTTTTAAGTGGCACGTTTCTACCCCTTTTTAGCCCTGAAATTTTTATCTTGAAAATTACGGAACACATTTGGGAAACAAGAATATACCTTGTGAAGTACTGATATGCATACTAACCCGCACTTCCATTTGTTTAAAATGTAAGTGATCTTTTTACTGGGTAATAATCAATTTTGCAATGTTACAGACTTCTCTAGCTTAAATCTCCCTTACAGCACACCCCTGATTTTTAGCTTTCCTTGATATTAAATAAGTGTAATGGCTTGTAAATGCATCGGACTCCTTTTGGTGTGGGTTTCATGAACAGAGTGCACTTACCGTAGCAGCAGGTTGGGGGCCAATATTTCACATAGAAAACCAGTCTCCTCAAAGCCCAGTCTGCTCCAAGAAAGTCACCGGCTCCTACAAAAACTGTATAAATCAGTTTAATTATTGTAAAACAACTATCAACGCTGCTAAAGCAAGATCAGCTAAATAAGCAGAAAATCACTTGGCCTTTTTTGTGTGTCAGAAACTAAGGAACCGGGGGTTCAATCAGCTGTGCTGTTAAATCACTTTCGATGCTGATTCAAAAGGGCATGTTGCTGAAAACCACAGCTGGCATTAGGATACTTCTCTAGATTAGATGATGGATTGTATTTTAGAACTGTATTGTGCAAATTGGGCACAAAAGTTAGCCTTGCCTTCATCACTATTTCATCACCTATTTCAGACTTATTGAACTTGATGCAAAGGAAACGGCAGACTTCAAAAATTGTTTTCAAATTTCCTTTCAGACTTTGTGAATATAACCTAGAAAATGCAAGTTCTTATTTCAGGAGAACGAACAGGCTTTCTGGAACCTGGTAAAATATTTGACAGTGATTGATTTAAATGAATGTGGTGTGGTTTTTTTTCTTTTTCTGTGTGAATTTTACCCCCATATGTTTGTAATTGTTAGGGATCTTTTCAGTGTCCTTTTCTAAGAACGAGGCTAGCTAGAAATGTAGCTTTTAGATTTTTTTCCAGTTCTTGAAGACCACTTTTTAAACGTAGCATAGCCCAAAGGAAATGTTTGGTCTGTCATTGTCGGATGATGCAATTTAGTCGGTTAAGGTCTTGTGATATCTTGTTCAAATATGCACAGATTGCAATTGCTTCCTGTCGGTGGCCAAGGAAGTTATTTAAATATTAGAAAGACGGAGCTGAATGGAAAGTGATGGTCTCAGTTTTAGTCAGAGGGTGCTGAGTTTTTGAGAGCAGAGGTGCCAACCCCAGCTGGTGCTGAGCAGTGAGGCAGAAATGTAGAAGAATGACCAGGTATCAATTGCCTCAAGTCGGATGTTAACTCAGTGACAGGCCAAACAAACAGCAGAAGTCTCCGGGAACAGGCATAAATTTTCCCGATTCTCCTATTTCTAACACAAACTGACTGATTCTGTTTGGGCTAAAATCAAATAGCCGGGGAGACTTACTCAGTTTTCACAAGTCTTTCTGGTGGGGAAGGGAACATAAGCATCCGTCTTCCACAGGTAACTTGCACACTTACAAATCTGTTTCAGAAGAAATTTTGGCAATCCTGCTGAATTAGCTATAACTTAGGCTGGCTTAAGGTAATGGGTGCAAACTTACTTCGAGGGAAGAGGAGAAGGACAACAAGAACTGTCCTGTCGGGTCAAACCAATGGTCAGTATCATTCAGTATTCCCTCTCTGAGTAACGGCAATATGAGAGCATAAGAAGATATTTTACATAGTTAATGTTGATAATCATGGTGCTTTGGTGTAGTATCCAAAATATAGACTACTGAGATGTTCTATTTTTTCCTTTGAGCTTTTACAGAATGGACAGAATTCTGGTTTGAGAGGGCCAAAGTCATAGGGAAAAAAAGGACTAATTAACCGCTAGAATTACCAGGAATGTTTGCTCTCCCAATTAAGTTTTAATTTCAAATTAGAATTTCCTGTGTTGTACTAACTTGCAGAAACGAGCTGGTAACTCACTGGGGAACAGCTGCTGAGCCCTCGAAACAAATTCCCTGCTCCTGCAAAGCAAGCGTGTGCGAGAACAGCATCCGTGAACTTTGCGCGGCTCTTCCGCTGAACAAAGCCCGTCGAGCTACTTCTGGGTAATCTAACGTCCCCGTTTTGCCCGTTTCGTGGCATTTTAAGAGAAAGTATTGGCGCAGGTTCGCAATCTTCCAACCGGAAAGCAAATGGAAACGCATTCTTCTGGATTGCTGAGTCACCCTGACGCTGGGAGCCAAAAGCTGATGCAATCCCGCTGTTATCACCGGAAGATCTCTTTGGTAATCACAGACACACCTCTTGTTTCAATAGCTTCGGTAAAGGGCTGTTGATTCCGCAGACCTAACCCAGTGTGTACAAATCGCGTTTTTGTTTTCTAATCCCCGGTCTCTAAAAAGAAAGGTTTAAAGCTTGAGAGGCTGCAAGGGGGAGATATCGAAGGAAATTTCAGCCTTTTTGCCACGGAATTGCAAGGTGGCTTCTGCACAGAAATCCAGAGGAAAAGCTTCTAAGACTTCTGAAACATAGAACACCATTCTAATATTTTGACCTGTATTTCACTCTTCACACTAGCTACATCTTCATTTTGTGCTGTTTCGTACGATGTTTTTAATTGCAGCAGAACTTGAGTTTGAACTGAGTGTAAATACAAGCACTGTAAAATAAACTCCCCATTTTGAGTCACTTCTACAACGCTGTTCAGAATATCAGATTGTGTCACTATGACTATGCAATTTCTGTGTGTAACCGAGTTAATAGTGTTTTGTTCCCGATGGAAGGAGGACCAGCAATGCTGTTTCATTTATTTTCGCGATCAGCTTGATTAAGGAGAGATGATACTGTCCTGAGAATGTTAAGCCTGAGCTGGTAAGAATTGTAGTAAAATTTTTACTAACTTCTGCATCCAAGGAACAAGCCCAGTGTTAACCAAGTGTTAAAATGGCATATAAGTTGGCTATAACATTAAGTAAAAATAAAAAATTACAGGCATTTTCAAGAGAGTTGAGAGAAATGAGAGATCAATGTATTGCTTGTTTTACTGTTAAAAGATCTCCAGTTTAAAAATAATTGATATTCCTTCTTCCACACCCTTCTGCCATAATTATGTGAAGAATCTGGATTATGCTTCCGACTTGATTTAACTGTTTTATAATAAGTCACAAGCATACCTTGCCTACTTGATGATATTCCTTTAAGGTTGTGCCAGTCTTTCCATTATTAAATCATGTTTAGTGTTATATACTGGTTGCTTAAAAAAAAATTCATTTCAAGCTTGAACTTGCTGTGCATTCTCAGCTAGCCATATGTGTGAGGGAGCACAAAAACCATCACTGCTATTTAGCAACTTAACACATTATTATTCAATTTAATGGAAATTTTGGCTTTTCTTTTAAAAAAAAAAATGTGGAAAAGATTGTTTATCGTAATGAGGGCTTGAGTTTGTTAGTCAGGAGAAGGAGCATAAAAATTATTAAGATCTGCATTTTGTGTATATGGTCTGCGTGCTACCCCTATGTATTCCTCTCTTCCTATCCTTCCATCATAGATCTGACCCATTTGTAGAAAACTTGACTTTTGGTTTGAACAGGAAGCAAGCAACTAAAAAGGATTAATTGTGTGTAGAGAGTGCAAAGGACTGTAAGTTTTAAACACAGCCATTCGGATACATGGACAGGTACAGGAGTCCCAGTTACCCGCTCCGCTACTATTCTGGCTTGTTAGTTTTTCTGAAATTCAGAATTAGATGAGAAATGAAAACAGTGACGGGTCTTCCTGTAACCTTTTTAGTTACAGGCTTCACTCACACACCACCCATCCCTTCAGAATGAAACACTACATCCCTTACGGGTCACGTGCAGAGTTCATAGCTGGTCAAGGTACTTGGTCCCCACCTTCTAAGTTTTATGCACGACCTAGTGAAGGTCAAAGAGAAGTGTTGCTCAGCGATACCTACCCCTCCAGAAGATGTACCAAAACGTTACTGGAAGGAGAGTCAAAATCTCCCCTTCTGGGCTTTGTACTGGAGAACGTCTCCAAGTAACTTTAGCCAGCAGCTCTATTTCCCAGTATCCTCGTAACGCACTGGCTTTAGTAACATATTTTTACGCCTTCAGTCTAAAAAGTGACCTGGTCTGTCTGTAATCTTTCGCGGATATAACTATATTTTATTCCCAGTTTTTCAGAACAGATGATTGAATTCCGTCTTTTTATTATCTCCTATTTCTTAAGATGAAAAACAAAACCAGACCTCCCCCCCTCCCCAAATCCCCAAACCAACCAAACCGAAAAGCCCAACAAAAATGGGAGGCTTTGGGGGTCTGGGGGGGCGGCTTTTGTTTGTTTAAAACCTGTTTTAGTGCTTCGGTGCGGTGGGACGGGGCGGGCTGGTGAACCCATCCCGCACCGCGTTGGAAGCTGCGCGGGCTCCGTGTGCAGCCCCGCTGGTGGGAGCACCCTCACACCCAGGCTCTGCGCTCCCGGCTCTGTGCGATTGCCAAGTGGTCTCTTATCCAAACACTGCCTAGGCCGGGGACTGCTTAATCTCCAAGATCAGGGAGACTTATTCTGATGTGGCTGTAGACTCTAGACAGTTAAATTCGCAGAATGCACTGAAGGCAGATTGCTTTTCAGAAGTTGCTGAGGGCATAATTCGGCTTTTTGCAGTTTGAGGGTGGGCTGTTTAACCTGAACAAGTTCCAGCTTGTTCAACGATAGTTTAACAATATGTTTTCCCCATACTTGCTGTGTTCCTCCCAAGAGATGCTTGCATCTCCTTGATGCATTAAAGGAGAGCTGTATTTAATGTACATATTAAATAAGTCTCTAAAGCAAATTCTCACATAATTTTACATTTAAAAGTACTAGTTGAGGTGTGTGTGTGTATATATAATTTTGTTAGATGCATGTATAGAAATAAAACAGTCTTTGCTCTTCCCTTTTGTACCTCCTCAAGACATGTAATCTACAAAGCGGGAGAATTGCATGATAAAATGTGCCAGAGTGGAATGCATAATTATTCCAGAGGAGGGTAAGTCAGTTCAGAACTTGTACTAACATTCTTAAGGGCAGCAGCAGTCTTCTTGCCATGAAATTACATCAGCTCTCCATGGCCCAGAGTCAATGCACATGCTTTCCCTTTCTAGTAAAAAAAGGTGTGAAAAATGCTAATGTCTTCAAAAATGTGCTGTAGAACAAAGCTGAGTAAATGAGTATATATTATGGCGTGGTATTCACCTGCGAGTGAACTTGAGTTTAAGGGGAGAAGAGATGGAAACATTGTACTTTTAAAACAACCGTTTCACTTTTTTAACAGATTAAGTCATGACTTGCAAACAGACAAAAACCATCTAAATAAGAAAAAGAATGCTTCCTTGATCCTAGTTCAGAGACATTCCCATAGCAGGTGGGGCAGAGGCCTTTAAATTACAAGTCTCCATATACCCAAGTTTGTTACAATTCCATCAAGCGATGAGAAAACGCATTTTTACGGTAAATAGTAGTAAATGCGGCTAACACCACCCATTCTCAGGATTGTTAGAAGGTGAATGTTTGGTCGGGCTTGTGTAGTAACAATATCAGAGGTAGAATCTCTTCTAGATGCAGTTTCCTAGGAGCCTTAAGATGAAGCACACAACACTCACTGCTAATATAATGTCACCAAGACAAACAGGTAACGGATGCAGCTCACGGTTCTGAGTTACTATCATTTCTGTGCAGTAATTAGGCCTGGTTCCGCTAATTTCCACTTCCCCACGAGGAGAGGGGAGGAAAGGAGCATTTCTTTTTTCTTAAGCTGGAGTATCTGACACTTCCAGCTGTTTGGTGGATCTAGCGTGAGACAAATCGTGCATAGACTCAATTCTAGTGGCAGTTTCTCGAGTAGCACATCGTGTTTCTTGCCGCACACGACCAGTGGAGTATGTGTTCTCAAGCTATGCTTGACTGAAGAAAAAAGAAGTGGGGAAAACATCCCTGAAGATATATCCGTGCTCACGACACTATGGTTAATATGGGTTGCAAAGAAAGGAAAAACGTGCAGAAAGCAGAGGCTACAGGGGTTTGGCTTGAACCAGCCAAAACTACCAAGTGCTCAGTGATGATAGATACAGTCAGGATAATAATCTACTGTTTGAAGGGCCCATCTGGAAGGTTTACATCATCATCACCATCGGAGGGATCGGCACAGCAGATCCGCAGGCAGAGCACTCTTGGCAGGTGAGGTGTTGGCTCCTGGCGTTCTGCACTCAGGGAAAGGATGGGGAAAGGATGCTGTGCCCCCTTGGCTTGCTTTGTGTGTTAAAATTCTCCTGACTTCAGGAGAAGATGCATATTATGAGTGAGGCTGGGAGATGCTTAAGTGCTATTACAGTAGGTGGCAATGAAATAAATATGTTCATCTCTCACATTGACATCTTCCGATTATCTGAAAAATTTTTGCTCTGTAGCTCCAGTTCCCACAAACAACATTTCAAGAGACTTAAATGGCAGAGTTTCATGGGAAATACCTGAGAGGTAGGGGAAAAGACACACCAGCTGATCTTGGTTTTCCTTAACAGCAGAGCTACTAAAAATCTAACGTCCACAGACCTCGTTCATTCTTTGGGTGATCATCTCTGCTGTTCTGAGTTACAGTAAAATAAAGCCCATGCTTTAGGTTTTGCCGATGAAGCGCGGCTCTTGTCAGTTTGAGCTTCATGCATCCGAAGTACTGTATAGTGCTTCTTCAGTGCTGCAGTACTTCTGTAACGGATGGGGCAGATCTAGCTGTATAATTTAGTTGTCTCTATACTAGATCACCCCTTAAAAATGGTTGTCACTCCAACACTTGTAACAGAATTGTGACAAGTAGCTCGCAAATTAAAAATCGTTAAATAGCCGTCCATACGCACAACTTCTTTCTTTTCTCTTTCTTTCTCATCTGGATGAACAAAAAAAAAGTTCTTTCCTATCGCCTATCTAGGTGCTTTTAAAAGCTACATAATCTTTTAACAAAATTTCATCCTTGTTTAAGAAAGCAGGAGGAGAACATGAACAGGTAGCTTTCATTTTTTACTACTTACTTTAGCTGTTTTCATGGTGTTAAGAAGCATAGACCAGTACAAAGAAATAACAACAATTCCAAATCTTGCCTTGAAACAGAAATTCAGCTGCTTCTCAGAGCTTGTAAATCCTTGAAGCAGAATTTAGCTGATTGGGATTGGTAAGAAAACCAGGCAGATGTGATTAAAATAGAAATGATTAGGAGGAGGGACAAATGCTAACAGCACCTATGTGGAAAGAGTTGAGGTCCCAATGAATCCGTTCTTGATCTTCACACTGTTCCTATCCATCACTTTTACAGAACAAAGATTTAGCCATAAAGCTAGGTACCTTCTCCTCCAGAATATATATCCCGTACTGGGAAACTTAGATGTCAAGCAATGTGAGATGGATCAGTTTTTAAATGCTAAGAGGAACCAGAATGCCAGTTCCAGTAAAAAATACAAAACCTGCCTTTTTTTTTNTTTTTTTTTTTTTTTTTTTTTTTTTTTGGTAACATAATCTGTAGGGAAATAAAACATATCTCTTTTGCTCCTGGGCCATCTGAAAGTGAAACAAGGGGATCTGTTGTTGTTCTTGCTTTAGTTTAAATTTAAAGGACTCACTTGGTGCTCTAAACATTATTTGAACTCTTTTTAAAAAAGTGATATTTTTATTTGCATGCTTTGAGCTGCAAGCATCCAACTACAGGTGAGCAAATCAATGTTTCATGGAACTTAATGTAAGCAATTGCCTTGAGGTGGAATATTCTTCCGTAGAAAATGAGGAGGAATTAGAGGAAATGAGGAAAACAGGATTTTGCAGATTTGGCTGCTTATTTACATGACTGAATATGCGTTTGGAAAACTAATTACTAATTTTAAGCACCTGTTTTGAAAATCCTGATACGAGGCTTTAAAAAGATCTTTAAAAAATTGCTCGTTTGGAAATGTATGTCTAATAAAAAGCATTTCTATGTTGGAGACGCATGTCATTCGCAACTTAAATTCATTTGTGCCGCCGTATGCGAGAGTCTAGAGCATCTTTCTTCAATTACTCTGAGCCAATCAGCACTTCTAGTTGTTTTTGGTATGGATAAATAAACCCTGCTAGAAAGCAGTGGAGTAGAACTCTACCAGTTCCCGCTGGTTCCAAGGGCCGCGGGAGCCGTGTGTGCAGCCTAAGAGGAAACTCCGTCCGTAGCGCTCAACCAAATGCCGGCAAGCACCGCGTCAATGCGCGGACAACACGCACCGACCTCGAAAATGGTGTAAATGGGAGCTCTATTGTATGTGATCTGTTCCTTGGGACAACGTTGGCTCAGAGAAGGGACTTTGTTCTTGTGGAGTAGGAAGTATACAAAGCACACACAATATTTACAAAGTACCTTAGTACTATTTTGACTAATTTTGACTGGAGAGTTAGTGGTTGTTTCAAAGCTAGATTAGTCACTTCGCCCATAATTATAATCTCTTGAAATCTGCTTCAGTGTTTTGAATTGGCTTCGGGCCTAATGGCCAGAAAATGGCTCCAACTCGATCTTAGGACTAAACTTGATTAGTAGCTCTGTAGGTTTTATATTATCCTGATTTATAACTGAGAGATGAAGAACGATGGAGTGCTGTGGCGTCGTGAGCTGCATCTCCATGGAAAAGGTGCAAATGAAGTACAGACCGTACATTCCTAGGCTGATGTTCCTAGAGATGAACAATCGCAGACACTCAGATTATTTCTGTGTTACCATCTATGCAACTCTAGATAGCATTAAATTGGGTAAGTGGCTCTTTAGAGCCTGCACATGAATTCAAAGCACGATTTAATAAACTAAGGCAAAACGGGCAATAAATGTTTGGATAAACCTTTTACAAAAACTCATTTTTTTTTTCTGATTAGTATTTCGGAGATGTGTTACAGATTGCTGAAAGATGTCTTAACAGCGAAACACCGCACAAGGAACACCAGCGTGCATCGGCTTGCGTGTGACACGCTTTAGCACGCTCGGAGGTATAAAGAAGTCTTGGCATTGTGGCCAGGCAATGTGTTATGTGCATTGTGTGGGAGGATACACCATGCAGATTTGATTGCATCATCTTGCTCCCTTTTTTATTTTCTTTTCTTTGGGTTTTTTTTGGGGTTTTTTTTTTTTTTTTTTGTTCCAGATGGTAAAACAAAGACCGTAGTGAAACCCGTTTGCTCCCAGGAAGAGGTGGGAGGGAATTTTATATGAGCAAGAAACTTTGCCTCGAGTCGAAATCTGGGGCCTGGACTAATGAACTACCTGTAATTCACATTGTACTAAATATTGCTGAAACTAGGCATGTACTAATCATGAACCACGCCAAACTATGCATAATTACTATGCTTTCTCTGTAGCAGTAATTAATTTGCATTGGCAACTTTGATTAATCTTTCTAATCTAGAAGTAAAGTGCTTCTCAGACATGAAAGGCTCTGTAAGTGCTCACGGTGGTTCTTGCAGCCCGGGGAAGGGTTTTCAATCCAGTGGGGGGCAGAGGGGGACAAAACCTAAAAAAAAAAGAAAATCGAAGTAGAGCTGACACTTATGACCTCATGAAAACGATTACCAGCTAAAGCATTCTGTTTTGCCACAGAATTCATCGTCTAAACTACAGGCTTCTGTCCTGAAAGAAAAGAGAATCGTCATTAATCCACTCAGAGGGCTTCCCTGAGGGCTGGTCCATAAAGATGAGGGTTATACGCCGAACAGAGGGACTGAGATTTCACCCTATAGAGGGCAATGCTACGTATTTAACGCTGCAGCGCAGACTTACCCGTAAATCCGTTTTAGTCTGAGCCTGGAGGAGAGCATCGTTCTAGGCAAGACCGTTCACCTGCGACACCGCGTCAGGCCAGGAAGGCGTCAGGCGTCCGGCCGCGTCTGCTCTTCGGGAAAGGCAGGCGCTAGGGTCAGCAGCCCGGGCCGTGCTCACAAACAGCGGGCTATCCAGTGCGAACGTCCCAGCTATGTTCTGGCACCACGCGAGATGAAATCAGCTTCCATCCCTTCGCTGCCAACCTCCCGGCCCAGGCTCTGCACCCAAAGGACTCCAGAACTGCTGAACGGAGATCTCCCGTCAAACCGTGACTGTGATTTACCCCGATTCCGTGAACTGTCACATCTACAAGAAGGAAAGCTGCTGAGGCAAACAGATGTGCCCACAAACCCAGCGCAAATCCCACGGGGTTTTTACGTTAACACCGTGTTGCTCGTTTGCTCCCTCAGACACGCTAATATTAGTTATTTTTTCTTATTTCCCTTCTTAGCACTGTTTCCTGGCGAGGAATACTGCCGCACGTACTTCAGGATAGGCAGAATGACACGATAATCATTTGGAAGTGAATAGTCTAGAGATTACTAATTAACTTTGGTTTGAGTTAGGCAATTAAAAAGAAATGCTGCTATTACCTCGAAATCTGGGATCAATTCTGTTGTCACAAGTTAGAGAAATAGTTTTAAAATACATAACTTCTTAGAGAATATGTAAATGTGATTCCTGGAATTCAGAGTCATTTATGATGCTGATTCAAAAAGGGAATTATTTGTGATAGTTTATTTTCTTACAGTTGTGGCTCGTGTCCAAGTATTTTCTAATCATAAAGCTACCCTTTTGATATCAGTCAAAACAGACAGTACGTATCGATGCCGAAACAAGCTTTGTAGAAGACATTTTTTTAAATCAGGCATGGGACTTTACATTTATTAGAAGGTGTTCACAAAAATAAGGGTAACATCATGCACATTCTTTGCAACTAAACCCAGTTATGGTTACAATTTGGAAAAAAAGTGTAAATAGACACATGGAGATACAGCAGTACATATACACTCTATTTATGACATTAAGTTAGGGTACTGATAACTCTCAGCAATACATCAGGAGTCCACAACCAGCTGATGGGGAGATTGCATAAGGAGGAGGAAACTGCTTCAATTTCTCACATTATTTACGTGGCTTGACAAGAACGTCAGTGTGAACTGCCTCCGAAATTTGGGAGGCAAGAACAAGTCAAGACTATACTTTTGCAGTACAAAACATTTACACACAAAATACACATGCATTGCAATGCACTGGAAATGGGTAAAGCAAGAAGAAACCCATTACTCAATGCTTTATTAACACAATTCTACAAAGGAGTCTCAAATAGGGTTATATAGTGCAGTCACAGTAAGGCCACAATATTACAATGGATAAGGACCTTAGAACTCGGCATTCTGTGCTAGTAATAGAACCCTTCTTTCTTCATAATAGATTTTTATATGTGTTCCTGAATGGTATCTCATCAAAGTCCTTTTTTTTTTTTCTTTCTCTTTCTTTTTAAATTTAACATATTGCTTAATACAACAGTTAGCACAGTAGAGAAGGTACTGCCACAGGGAAAACGAAACCTATGTAACATTCACGTAGTTTTTAGACTATATGCTGGGTGCGTTTAGATGGAGCCGGCTAATCAGAGAAAAGACTGGCAAAGGATTTCCTCAAGTTTCGAATCGTTTCGGCTTTCGCTTCGTCTTCGTTCACAGACGATCGGAAGAAGGATGATTCTGTGAAACTGAAGGCATTTGTCAAAGACTGCGACTTGCTGCAAGACAAAAACGCAACATGTTTTGTACGGTCATCTTGTTCACCGGCTCCCGATCACATGTAACTCGTGCAAATGATGGGAAACGGAAAAATGTCCATGAGATGGAGGCGGTTTGCACGCGAACAGAACGGACATTCAACACAAGCCATAGAGTTGGATGCAGTACAGCTCATTCCT
The DNA here is from genome assembly GCA_013399365.1 of Pampusana beccarii. Taxonomy (NCBI): domain Eukaryota; kingdom Metazoa; phylum Chordata; class Aves; order Columbiformes; family Columbidae; genus Pampusana; species Pampusana beccarii. Next base: position 388,104 of record VWYH01009562.1, on the reverse strand, counting down.
GCTGGGCTTGGGCTTGAGAAGCAGGGTAAGCTTTTTCTGTAGAGGACACACTGCTTTTGTCTACAGACCTGAGACACCGTATTCCAGTTAACTGGCTGGTATAAATTAGAACCGGAGGAAGAAGCGGGCCTGCCCGCTAAATCCACATCACCACCCACCACGGGATGATGAATACTTGTGTTTGTTAGGGCTGCAAACGGTTAACGCACAAAGGAAAATCAGGTATATGGCAAGAGTTTGAATAAGTTGTAATGTGCTTTCTCTCTACATCTTTGTCGGGTGTTTGATCCTTCCTGGAGGTTTAATTGACACTTCATACCTTTTAAAATCCCTACATCAGATATGCTGGTTTTAGCCTTATCGTGTAACTACGGTGTAAGTCTCTGTAAGCATGAATAAAATAACATACAAGGAAAAAGTCTGAAGTTTAAAACTTTAACTCATGACTTGTCAGATAAAATAATATTTACAAAGTAGGCTTGAATTTAAATACGAAACATTAATGAGTTAAAATCTTTCTTTAGAAAGATATCCATGCATTAGTGAAACTGGTTCACTAATTTCATTTTTATCTCAGTACAATAACAGGATTTCAGTTTTGGCTATAGTAAAACTGGAGCACTTTTCTTATTCAGATTCTCTTATACTCTTCACGGTTTGCAACTTCTCTCCCTCTAAACTCATAATGTACAGCAAACAGTGCTACAGGCGTTTTAGGCTTTTCATAAATTATAGTTGTGTTAATGAGAATAGACTGATAAATGTTTGTTTGTACTCAGTGAAAGAGGGAGGGTGGGAAGCAGCACTTGACTTGATTAGTAACACAATAAGTAGCCTAATTAAATATTTATTCACAGATTAATAACATGTACATACAGGTTAGGGAACAGCATGTGGGTGAATACAAAGAACACACATGCAAATAGAGTTAATCCTACAGGCAGGAGATCTGAGTCTTGGTGGGGACCTAAAAATGCTTCTTGAGAGTTAGAAACTTTCATTTCTCCTTTTTTATTTGATCTTAAATAAACACTGTTCTCTTCCACTTGAAGAAAAGAAAAACGAGTCTAGATTTGAGCACGGAACTAAAGGAAACGGAGAAAGCTGGGAAACGGTATGCGGTACGGTTCTTCTGTACCCGTTTTTAACTCTTTTTCTTGAATGTCCAGTTCACAAGTTAAGTTACAAACTACAAATGACTTTCCATCTTGCTTAAGAAAATCGACCTTTCTCTTATGTATACTTAAGTGATGGACGAATTAATTTGAGTTTTATGATTACAAAACAGAATAAAGGAATCCAGTGTCCTAGGAAGGCAAGGAAAATACTGTTGTCTTTGCAAATAGTCAGCTAATGCCTCCTTCCCGCTGAGTTGTGCTCAGGCAAGGACTCGGGATCGGTTCACACCAGTATTATTGTGTGAGTGGGTGGAAAAAGGGGATCTGTGTTAGCTGGGTAAAACAAAGGCTACCGCCAGCCTTTGTACTTGCCAAAGGCGGGAGGACGTGTCTGTGACTCCACCAACAACGGTGCCTGTCGGGATTGCCGCGTCGAGAACCAGCACATCGCTGCTGCACCTTCCGTGTGCGTGCAGCGGATCTCAGCTGCAGGAGGGCCAGGGCTACAGATCCCTCTGGGGCACAGAACCTATAGATCCCTGCGCTGTTCTGTACCATAGCACAGGGCCGGCCCCGCGCCACGAACCAAGCGTGGCCGGACAGAAACACGGTTTGGCCGGCACCGTCCAGCGCGTTCATCTGGGTCGTTTCTGAGATCGGCCTTTGCAAACCGGGATCCGTCGTGTGAGTGACTGCGGGGTTAAAAGTTTACACAGATAAGGCTTCCCCGTTGGCCGTGCAGCACGCCCGGATCATGAGTCAGTGACATGAAAAGCAGGAAGCAAACACGAGAAAGATGATGGGTTTTCGGGCCTAGTTGGGGCAGAAATTGCACAACTAATACACGAAATTTTGTGCGGTGCTTAGGCTATGATTAATGATGCTGCCTTACCAACCACGAACGGAAAAGCTTTTTGAAAAGTCAACGACATTGTAGGCTCGGGAACACGGGTACGTTTTTTTTTCTGCATATCAGACCGACTCCCAAGCGACACTCACGCCAACAACATCGCCTTACTGAGGAGAAAAGGTGGAGGAAGCGACTCTTACTTGAGCTGCGGGTGCGCCTGAGGCTTCGGCTGCGGCTGCGGCTGCGGCGCTGGCTGGGGAGCAGGCGGGGGCTGCGGCTCCGCTTCCTTGGGCACCCTGGTGCTGGGAGGACCTTGCGCCTGGGGCCGCGGCTGCTGGGTGGTGGGTCCGGGCGGGCGCTGGGGCTGCGGAGCCGAGGCCTTTGCTGCCTGCCCGGGGGGGCACACGCGCTGGGGCTGCAATGGCTCCTGGCTTTGGGATTGCAGCCCTTGGGGTTGCACTGGGCCCCCTAGGTTCGGCACAAGAAAAACTTCATAACGTTACGGGATCAACGGATTTCTACCAGATTTCACATCCAACACTTTAAAAATAATCCTCGAAGGTGCTTAATTCTATTTTTGAGGCAAAATTCTATAAATACGGACTGCGGTTTCACGTAGGCAATAGTACTAATCACAGCCCGTACATCAATAACTTCCTTGGAGCCCCTATCACTCAAAATTGCTAAGTAGTACCCAATTTATCCCAGCAGTAGCAGTACTGATTTCAAATCAAACCAACGGAGTTACACCCAATATAATTACGGCCCAGCTCAAGGAGAGGCTGCAAGATAACCGAATATACCAGCAATATCTATTTCAGCAATACAGCTACTACTTTCTGTGTAGTTATCGCAGTTTTGTTCCTTCCAGGTTTTAAAACTATTTCTATAAAACTCCCCTTAGATTCACTCTCCGACAGTTAAACAACTTTACACTGAAATTTTCTGGCTCATTTAAAGTCCTTTGATAACTTAATGCCTTAGTGAAACATATGTCAAGAACATTACAAGAAAAACAAGTCAGTCATTATTAATTAATTACCAAGGAGAACTTTTTTACCAAGAAGTACCAGCAAAACACCGCAGCAAGTGTGAAACTACCACGTGTAGCAGAGACCTGGGTTGTGAAATCCACGGCTGAAAGACGCTACATCATCACACAGGGTTTTTCCTGCTTTCTGACTGAAAAAAGCGCCGTGTCAGACACCAGTGGACACGCTGCTTTTATCTCACACCAGACGGCTGAATGCGGTTTTCTGGGCTGGGAGCTGTGGTAGCTATTTGCCCTTGCATGTGACAAGGCGCACGGGACAGCTGAGTTAAGGCGAGGAAAGGACAAGACGAAATGCTGAGGGATTTGTTGTATAACGTTTTGGTCGGGGTAAGAGCTTTGCTGAGCAGTTAATACTAGAGAAAACACCCCATCTAGACCCTTTAGTCTTACACAGATATTTAGTGCAAGTAAAGGACTTAAATCTATTCAGGTGTCTGGAAGCAGTGCTGCCACACATGATTCTTTTTGGTTTTAATTGCTATTATAGTTAGCTTTCCACTCACTCTATGACATTCCAGTGTACATCTGAGAACAGCATGTACTAACGCTTTGGTAAGTTTTAATACAGTTGTAGCAGTGTGTTGTGGTGCAGAAAGATAAATAGCACGTACTGTATGTTAAGGAATGTGCCTTCATTGTTTATTAATTTGAACCACTTTTGTAGGGAATATTTGAAGGTGATAACACGGTCTTGCAACATCTTAATAAGGATCATTTTCTTATTAGTCTCCTTTCACTCAATATTGAAAACCAGAAAGGTTTCTTTCCCCCACTTGCACATACAGGCTTGAATGCCAGAAACTTTACACTGAAGACAGATATAACTTTCTTTTATTGCACATTAAGCTGTACAAGATATTTCACAGAAAAGATATACTGCTGTCACACTTCCAGCATTTGCTCACTTTTCTTGCAGCTGGGTTGTACAAAAGGCAACAATCATGAGAGAAAACTTTTACCAAAAGAAAAAACCAACCCCAAAAGAACTCAACAAAACGGAACATTAAAGCCTACGCTGTAGAACATCTGTCCCCTGCTCCCCACAATATTGCACCTAAGCATGCTGGCATGCAGAGACGGTTTGGCCCCTGGCGGGCGGTGCAGGGGGCGCCCTGGGCACGGCCCCCGCTCCCCCGCACCCCTTGAGTCAAAAGCACCCGTGAGTACTCGCACTACTACATGCAAAAAAACCCCAAAAATACCGACTGCTTGCAATGGAATCGGTCGTCAGATTCGTTTCTCCACCCCAGGGCAGAGTGGGTTCGCCCCGAGGGCGGCTGGAGGTAAGGACTCGTGAACCTGATTCTAAGTGGAGTTTTCTTAATTATAGGACAAAACAGCCAATGCCGTCATTGGAATGATCGCTGACCCAGACAAATGCTGATCACTAAAGCAAAATATCCATGTAATTTACCGATAGGTAGTAAACAGCAGCACTCACCACAAACATTTAAATAGTTAAGAATGCATACCTTAATTCTCATCTTACCAGCCAGCTTGTACAAATAAAAGAAACACTAAGAATGATGATTCTCACTGATAATTTTTTTTCCCCGTGTTTGTAGGGACATGAGGCTGTTTTCCCTTTCAACAAAACTGTTTGCACTAAACTAATGGCCACTGCTCATCTTTGTGCATATTCAAGATTAAAATTATAGTTTTGCAGCTCACTTGCGATTAAGCTTTCTGGTATGCCAGCACTGTGGAGCCTGTGATTCTAGGCTAGGCTTCTCACAACACATTAACTGCCTGCTGTGTATCTCTCCTAATAAATATTACATTATAAATCGCTTACGCAAAAATCACCAATAATCCACCTAGCAGTGGTCAGGCCGCTCAACTTTTCGTGGGGTTTTTTTTGCAGTTTGATTTCAAGCGGTTATTACAAACCCTATTTACGTGGCTCATGCTGGGACTGTATTTTCTTTGCAGCTATCTGGGTGATTTCTAAGTTTAAAACAGTCGACCTGAGTTGGTAAAGAAAAGCGCTGACGTTTTTGTTTCTTGCGTTCTGATCCAAGGGCAAGATCCCCAGCTGGAGAAAGGTACCTTGGTCTGCCATCTCCTAACACCTCCGGGTTTGAAATGAATGAGCTCCGACAGGAACTTTAACAGTCCTTGAGGTACCTCGCACCAAATAACCTGGGATTTAACTCTTAGGCAGGTATAGGATTTTTGAAAGCATTTGCATTCGTTTTCGTTAAAAATCTCCATAGGTTACTAATTCGGAATGACAACAAAAGGCGCTACTTACTTGAAATAGGATACATTAAATACTCACACTTTCACTGAGCTATTGCACATAGGTGGCCCATTTACATAGCTTTGTAGCTAATAATTTAATGCAGAATTACTAAAAATATGAATACCAGTATGTAAAATAGAAGATACTTTAAATATTCCTTGGGAAGAACTGTTATCTTATGGAGTCACTGAAATATTAGACTTCCACTTGTGTATAAGTAAAACTCAAACGTTAACAAACTTTATAAAATTATAAATAAAAAGCCTCACTAGCAAATTCTATTCTAGACTTTTAAAAATATATCTGGATCACCTACCTATTGGTCATGCACACGCACAAAAAAATAAAGGCTATGAGTACAGTGTGCACACACTCACAGAGTAAGCAAAAGTATTCCGATTTGAACCTCGGTGCTATTTCACTTAACGATATATAATACTCAAAAATACTGTCTAACCACCCATCATGTACAGTTGCACTGGGCTCTAAAGAGGCACATTCTTTGTACACTGTTGACATCAGCCCTGAAATCACAAGTTTTACAGAGAAAGGTAGGTAAGCATTACACGCACAGACGGAACAAGGAAACAACCAGACGGTATAGTTGACACTGCATAGAAAAAACACAGTCCAGGTCAGCACTAAAACAATGCGAAAATTGAACAAAACTGCTATGTTCGCTTTTAGGATTGCGTGTTTCTTTTTCTTTTTTTGTTTGTTTCTCGTTTTTGCTTTACCCTTTGCATTTAGTCTCAATTATCTAAGTAGCCTGGACTTGTTTTGGTCCTACTGCAACGCCATTACAGTCGAGAATGTACTGTAAACAACCTTGAGGTGGTGGTCGCTGAGGTGGGATTTTGTTTGGCTCTGGCTCCTTTAGTGATCCGCTCTGGAAAACACATTTGAAAACAGAAGAGAAAACAAAATCAAAAATTAGAGTAGCTTAGTTCACTAATTCGTCTTCATTTTCACTAGAAATCTCTGTATTGGTTGGGGCTGAACAGATACTTTTAATTTATTCCAGATAACTTTTTTGAATTTAGTTGCTGTCTGACATGATATATGAACCCTGGACTGAGCTGAGTTCTTCAGACAAATTGTTTTCCCTTAGCAACCTGTGATCATGATATAAGGAATAAGGAGCGTTTCTCAAATCTTCCCTCCTGTTGGGTACCGTCTGCCTCCTTCAGTTCCTACCACCTTGAACGACTCTTCTGGATCTCGTTGCATCTGCTCTCTTTTTTAGGATAGAAAATGCACTTTGACAGATACCTGTGCGTAATTTAAGAAATAACTTATTTTTAATTACATTCACTTGTATCTGGAAGCACTAGCACAGCAGGGTTGTTTTTTTTTTTGCAAGTGACAGTTTCGCTTTGATTTGCTGAGTGTAAATGGGGAGGGAGATGGACTCCTCTACTTTAGCTGTTTTGCTAAGCAAAATGAAAGAAGGAAGCAAAAGCCACAGACAAATAATAAAAATAATTGAAATTACTTCATGCTACTCCATCTGACATGTTATTAGAAACACATGTGATACTTAACTTTTCAAAACAGCAGATTTATTTGGCAGTATCCTTTTCAAATGTGCATTTGTCGAGAGGAAAAGATGGGCCTGAACCAAAACCTTGGAGCAGAACACCCTCTGGGAACACGAGTACTTGAATCCAAACTTTGTCTTAGGCCCATCTCTAATATTTTGAAAAGTGAAATATGTTAAATCATTAGGCAGAATAGCTTGGGGTTTTTCTTAAGGATCCAGAAATTAAACTGCCATCCGTCAAGAGGGAAAAATCCCAGAACGCGTTAAATAGTAAATATAAAATTAATTGAAGTTTCTTGCAAACTTACTGTGTTTTTTTTTTTCCTGATAGATTTGTATTTGATCTTAGAACCATAGAAATAAATCTTACTCATCGTGACGTGAATTCCTGCATAGCCATCTAGAAGTTACACTTTAAAAACGTTTCAAAACAACACCACTCCATCATATGCAGCTGTTGCCAACTGCTCTGTCTGCTTTAGCCATGTAACGAAAAGGACATAGGACAGGTCCAAAACTCTAATTATTCGGAGTTACCAACCTTCAGAAAACCAGACAAGGAGTGAAAACGATACGTACAAAACGAGGCAAAATCTGGTCCTTATATTAACTGACTCAGCTACATAGCTCTTGATAAGCATCATTGTAAGGACGAGGATATGCAGAAAAGAGAATTCCATAAGGAAAGAGACAGCCACCAGAAATTTTTAAACTGCTTTAGTGTGGGTTAAAGTCTTCTCTGTTTTGTTTTTCTCCTTCCTCTAATTTGCTGAACCACATGTAAAAGTCGACGTTCTATCCTATGCATGTTTCAGTAACGCTAAGTATTTGTGGTATAACTCACATAACGCCTCGGAGCTCACTGAAACAATATGCACTTACATCAGCAGCTCCTTGGATACCGGGGAAATTAGCCCAGGGTGGAAAGCTTGAAAGGTTGCCCCGGAGGAGCTGACTTGGTTTCCCACCCCGCGGCAGCTCGGCACGGCCCGTCTCCGCTTCGGGGCACGCGGAGCGCGCCCCCGAGGGGAAAACCCAAATTCTGGGGCGTAAGGACCTCCAAGGGTTTCTTGCTGGAGGACCAAACAGATCGCGTGGCTTTCATTAGAAAGCACGCGTGTTATGTTATAAGGAACGTTACAACGATTACCGCTGCAATTGCCATCTCTAGGATAGACTTCCTAGCCTTCCAAAGGAGTGTGAGCCACTCTACGTTGTTATCCCAAGCGGCACAAGAGGACTAGGGAGGGTGTGAGTGTTTAGCTATTTCTTCTACTAAAACAAAAAAATTACATAGGTGAGACTCATCTTTTATTTGGCTGGCAATGGACATTCTCATCTACTTTAGCGTTAAAACAACATCTGCACGGCCTCTGTCTCCTCCACGCCTTGAGGCTGAAGCAAATCTGCCATTTATTCCTGCACCAAAACGGCCTTGGGTTTCATCGCACACACCAGCTTGACGTGACAACACCAGTACTTACGCAATCTGCATATCTCTCCATCTTACAAAGAAACGATTTTATCCTAAATTAAGCTCTCAATAAGCCTTAGAGAAGCTTGCTAACCCTTACCTCAAGTGTTCTGAAAGCTGAGAGCCCGTGTTTTCTGCTGCAGATGTGTTTCCCCTCACTAGTCACTGACTGCAGCTGTCCTGATTTTACCACCCACGCATCCTTTTTTTCACCAGCTATCACCTGGTGCTTCCAGGAACCTCACCCACACTCCAGGCCAATCACATGGGTATATTACTTTTGCTAATTAGCCAACCCACCCAGGCTGACCCAAAAAGACTAATTAGCACTACATTCCTAATTGAGAAATCTTACTCATGGTTTTTCAATGGTCTGTAGCAATCCAGCCCTTTTCAAGAGTCTTTCTCTCAGACAGTCAGAAACCTTGATAGTTGATATTAAAGCCAGGCTTTGAACCAGCCTTGTTTGCTGTCCTGAGCCAAGGCCTTTAATAAAATCCAGGCTTCTTCTAAAGCACCAGTTGTTGGCAAATTAACTCCAGACTGTTACTTCTCACCTCTCCGGGGTGGCGTGCCAATGTAAGTGCTGCTCACTCCTCGTAGGCAACACGATCTCTCTGAACGGCGATGCTGGACCAGACCTGTCCTGCAGACGTGTTCACCCCTCTCGGTTTTTTTCTTTTCTCCCTTTGTTGGCCGGCCTAGAAGCTCACCCTCCTACCGCTTACTTTCTGTTAGTACAAACATGTTTTCCTGCGCTGCAGGTCTGATCGACAAACTCACCTATTGCTTAGTTCAAACGCTACGGGAATCACGGATTAGAATGCGGCATATACCACTCAAAACAACCCTGAAGAGATTCTTCTTTGGATGCTCAGGGCTGACGAGCAAAATTAGTAGAACAGAAGGTAGAAACGACAGCGTTTAGTATGGATGACCCAAGCGAGCTGTGGTACTGCTGTCGTAAGGGGCCCTTTTGCTTTTCATTTTATGGAACACAACTTCCGTACCACATTCTGATTCCCCAAAGAGAAGGGATTGCTGATGTTGATAGTAACATTGTATAGAACTGCTTATAGAATCTCTCCTGCGCAAAGGGGATTTACTGTTTATATAACTATTCTAAAAAGAAAAATCCAACAAACCTCCAAGCCACATGAATGCTGCAAGTGTACTGTAGTGATTTCTCAACTCTGGGTATAACAATTGATGCTTTGGTTGCATAATGGTCTGTAAGAACACTGGCTAAGTTAATTATAGCCAGAGCAGAAACCCCACTACCTGTCTAGAAGACGGATGTCTCTAGATGTCTCTGTAGCACTTCCCTCCTTTCCACACTTACCTGAAATAGCCTCCTTAGAATTTTAGGGGTAGAACTGGAGAAAAGAACCGTTTGTTCTTCAGAGCATGTTGTATTAGAATTTGATCAGCGATATTACTTCTTTTTCTACCTTGTGTATTTATCTAAATGCAGAGTGGATTCATATATACTTGAATTTTGAGTAGTCTGAAGAATGTTGAATGGGTGGGAGCAAAAGCAGCAACTTGGCAGGGAAATAGCCCTTGGGCAAAAGAGATGCTAAACTGAGTCCCAGCAAAAATTGATTTTGATTTGGCTGAGTTTAAAGATTTTGTGAACTATAGTTGGAGCACGTTATAGTTGTTCTTGGGTCTCATTTGGTTTTCTTTGTAATGCAATGATAGAAGCTTTTCATAGGTATTTCAATATTTGAAGGGAAAGCCATGTTTTTCAGGTCAAGAAGTAGAGGGATCAATTGAGACTTGCCAAAGTACGAGCTGAGTTAGATCTCATAGAGGAACAAGAATAAATGGCAAAACAAGGAACAGGAGAACTAGGAAGAAATGTGATTGCTAAGGAGAGAGGTCATTTAGATAATTTAAGTGGGGTATCAATAGTAAATTAATGTTTGAAGTGTCATACGTTATGATACATACAGGAGCAAGGGCAAGATGGCAGGTGGGATAAAAACTAGAGATGGAGGTAAAAATCAAAGATCGTGCTGAGCTCATATTGGTCAGAGATCTTCTCCCTCTTGGAAATCAAAGCCAGCTGACTCAGGAGATACAGAATTCCACAGCAGGTATCTCTAACAACCGGGAATGTACAAGTTACACAGGCAGTTATTGAAGAAAAACTAATGGGAAGGATATAACTAGATATAACTAGGATGTGGAACTCAAGCAGAATTTTCATTTATTAAGTTAGCACAAAAAATTAGGTGTGTGCTACTAAAACCCGTAGGTGATACGGAGCTGGAAGACTATGGGACCAAAATATCCTAAAGAAGGAATGAAACTGATGAGCAGAGCTAAAAAAGAAAGAAGAAACATAAATACGATGTCCAAAAATCTTTACGGACTAATAACATGCATCTGTCAGAAATGCAGAGCTCACTAGCCGAAGATTTTTGTGCAGTGAAAAAGGCAAAATCTTATCCCACATCCAGTGAAATGTTTCCGGTGGGTGTTGGCGCGATGCTGTGGATCATTCACATCACCCCTGCTCGAGAAAGATGAATGAGCTGACCTGGCACAGAGCAGTGCTATTAAAGTGACCAGGCAGATCAACAGCCTGGGCCTACAGCATTTGGAAGAACGTGTCTTGCTTAGTTTAGCAAAATTAATTTCTTAAATAGTTTTACACACAGTGTTAAAAATAAGTCCCCTTGTATGGACTCACTCTCATTAAAAGGCACACTCCAGGATTTTCCCTGACATACTGAAACAGGTCACCTCCCATTGTCCATTCCAGCCCAGTTTTCTATTATTCTGCTGAACAAAAACAATCCCACCCCCCGACAAGATGAGGTTTCTAGAGAAAAAGTAGGATGTCGACTTATCGGGCAAAAAGGATTTGTTCAGCAGCATCGCCTGCTGAAGCTACATGGTCCCGTTCCATCGCTGATCAGTAATTCTCACGTACAAGGCTGCAGTCTTATTTTATTGCAGCTCTTGCTTAAAGAAGCCAGATTTCAACCACTGTTTTGGTGAAGGGAGCATGAAAAGCAACGCACTTGCACAGCAGCTTCAGGCGGCTCTTTCCAGGGAAAAAAACAGGCAGGAAGGTGAGGATGCGGTGGGAGTGATGATGGGAGCAATGGGAGCGATGATGGGAGTGGTGGGAGCGATGATGGGAGTGGTGGGAGCGATGATGGGAGCGACGGGAGCAGACAGACAGACGGACAGGCCAGAGCTACAGCGGACAGGCAGGACTGCCCAGTTCCTGGGAAGCTGAACCTCCTCACACCGTTCTCAGAGTACGCAGATGAAATTCTCTATACACACAGAGGATGAGGTCCCCTGTGGGGCCTGAGAGTGTCCAGATCCTGCGCTGCTGTTTGAAGTTGTAAGGAAGGTTTTGACCACTGAACCCAGGGACCGTGACCCTGGTGGATGCTACACTGGGAAAGGGAAAGGGAAGGGGAAGGGAAGGGAAGGGAAGGGAAGGGAAGGGAAGGAAAGGAAAGGAAAGGAAAGGAAAGGAAAGGAAAGGAAAGGAAAGGAAAGGAAAGGAAAGGAAAAAGGAAGGAAAGAAAAGAGGAGAGGAGAGAAAGGGAAGGGTAGATTTTTATTTAACATGGGATGTCATCCTTGCATGAACAGGATGAAGTTAAGATCTGGAGAACTTGCTGAGCCACAAAGACCCATCATTTAACGGATCCACTCAGAATTGAAATCTACACTTCGAAACAAGAGAGTCTGGAAAAATAAGGTGGAGATAACTCAAGTCCAGCCTTACAACCCCCACTTTATCTCCATAGTATGGTGTCGGTGTTAGAGAAGAGGGGAGCGGGCAAAGCAGCAGTGCCCGAGCACCCCAGAAGCTGTGAAATCCTGGACAACCAGCCGTGAGCAGCTGGACAGACAGACACCCACCTGCCGCTCTGGTCGCTGCTCTTCCTTCTATGGACAAATCAAGAATGTTCGAAAATGGATTTTTCTGTAATTACTCTCCATGCTTCTTCCTTGTTTAAAAATATATTTAGCGCACGGTCCTTACTCAAAATAAAGTGCGGCAGTGAGTGCTGGGGAGAGGGGCAGAATCCTTGCAAGTTAAACACGGAGTAAAGCCAAGCAGCTTTGGTTTACAGGTTGTGATTTCAAGGTCAGAGAAATCAAATACAAGAGTCAAGTGGAGACAGAGAATCATAACAAAAAAAAGTAGAGGGGAAACACCCACCACAGTGGGGAAAGGGAAGGAGACCAAGGAAAAGCCTCCAAAAAAAAGACATTTCTATTGGGCTCAGCTTAAATAAACAAAATCAGGGAGTAAAAATAGATGAAAAATAAGATAAACTAAAAAATCAAAAGGATGTTATACGATAATAATTATAGCACTAAGACAAAACAGAGAGATCTGACTTAGACTCTCCTTTTCTATTTGTGCATATGGCAGCTATCGCCTGTTCTAGAATGACGGGATTACTGTTTTCTTTGGTTTAATTTTTAGAGAGCTGGGGTTTGCTCTATAATGGATTGAGGACGCGACTGTGGGACACAAAAACTGTTTCTCACAGAGGTCTACTAAGTACTTACAAAGGCTACTCTAAAGTGAGGGCCTCATGATTACTTAGAAATTAAATGTTTTCCTTAGTTCTTGGGGGCGGTCACCGTGAAGTTTCAGAATTCTTTGAAAAGGGCATTGTAAAGGCACACTTGTTCCGTTCTTGGCACATTATTTCAAAACAAGCTTAAAAAGATAAGTTCTTATTAGTGTTTTGATTTTATCGTTCTCATTTAATGGACAGATTCACAGCTAACAACCAAAACCATTTACGTAGACATTTATCACTAGCAAATAGCCAGCAAGCTATTTACCTGTTACTTCTGCTCACGAGTGGGACTAAATAAGCAGCAGAATTGAGCAATACACATGTACCTCCCTTAGAAATTGCTCCATCTACTGGTACAGGATCTCAAGAAGCATTTTAAAATCGGTTATCTTAACTCTCCTGATCAATTTGTTAGCAAGATCTCTGTTCAACATTCCTATGTTGGGTCCCACTCTTTTCTAATTACTGTCAATATTAAAAAACTTAGGATTTCTTTTCCTGCATGATCTTTATCTTTAATATATCACAGTACCTGAATGTCAAGTTCAAATGCTTAAAATAAATCAAGCTTTGTGTAATGACACAGTGACTGTTTTAAATACATGGACATCGTTCAGCCAGCCATTAAATTCTGAGTCTCCGCCTCTGTTGTGGTCTCCGTCACTTATTTGAAGAACACAGTAAAGAAACCCTGAATGGGTTTGTGATTTGAAGATGGAAAAACCATCACTGGTGGTGTAAAATATGTGCCATCATTTTATACTTGTGATCAATCAACTCTGCTGTTGTAAATGTAGCTGGAATGAAGTTTGCCTCAAACGTGGCCTCTTACCAGGGTCTGGTGAGCGCAGGGTCCAGACATGCTTATTTTCTTCTGCTTTTCTTAATTCCATACACTTATATTAGGATCTAAAAGGGTAACAGCTGTTTTGATTTTCACAAAAGTAAATTAATTAAAAGGTTAAAAAAACCTTGGATTAAAATAAGCATCTTCTCTTCCAAATATACATGGCTAAAGGCTGTGTATATATATACTTATATATATATACACATGAAGGCAACACATTAAAATATATTCTGTATTAAAATAATGAAAAGAAATGAAATAAATACAATAGCTTTATGAGAAATTTTCGAATTTAGTGTTTGTAAAATGTATACTTCATTTCTTGTTCAATGTGACACAGCCTCTGTAACAAACACGTTGCCCTCCATGGTAACACTAAATAATCCATGAAGGCCCCAGTCAGTTCTCCCACCGGAGAATCCACCAGAAGATGCCGCTGTGACCCAGGGAACCACAACTCACTGCGGTAAAAGAGCTCAAGACCTCCTGGGTTTCAAAAATTACTCCGAAAAAATCATTTTAACGTGCCAGTTTAAAGAATGCCTTTTGACTTCTATAACCCTCCATAGGAATTGTGTCCCAAGTGCCGTGAGGTCTATATCCCCCACCAAGATTTTTCACTGTTCCTTATGAGATTTGGTGGCAATGTTTTTGGATTCTCTGCCAATATTTTTGGGAAGGCATCTTGCTGCTGCCTGCCTGATTTTCCTTTAAGTCACAAAAATAACTCCATAAGCATTTTCATATGAAAAGCAATTTGCTTGCCAGGGACTGTGATTTAGAAGAACTTCTGGACAGATGGATAGTGCAAGGGGTAAAGAATGACTGCTTAGATTGCTCATGTAGACTGCAGGTGATGCTCAATTCGTATCTACACAGACATACGTGCTTCTTGACAAGCTATATGGTCACATGAAGCCACAACTGCCATTTATCCCCTATTTAAATGTCTTCCTAAGAGAAAGAAATACAAGATGCATGGGTTTAGGGGTCATTAGATCATTTAGAAGCCTTTTTAAGGCAAGCTGTTCTTAAACGACTCCTGCTGTCTGTTAGTATAGATGTAATTACCCCAGGGAGTGATTTGCTTTGCACCAGTTCAGCAGGATTCTCAGATACGAATGCTGGAACTCCATATTTACCCTCATTCACGCAGAATGATTTAGTGTGGCCTTTTAATGTCTTTGTTTGTCAGGCAGCCTTTCCTTCCAGAAAAAAGCACACGTTTCCGCAAGTGCCAAGGGGCTGTGACAGAAGGAAAATTCTTGGTGATGATGTTAATTAGCAGTGTGAACGTGGCCCAGCTGAGGAAAGAAGAGCGAGCGTTAGGGGTCTGAAAGGTGATACAAATCCGTAGCAAACCTACAAGCCGTGGCCCTGTTCCTCTTCCCCTGATCAATGGTTACACATATATGATTTGAAATCACTGCATCTCTGCAACCACGAGCCACCCACGAAGGAGGGAACACAGAGCGTTTATAAAACGGTCACTGAAACTCGATAACTCGTTAAACTGTTTGTAAATTTTTGTGTAGTTGTAACACACCGTCCTCGTGAAATACATCGCTTGGAAAGTGGGTCCATCTTTTTGAAACACCTTGTACTTCAGGTGAACTTCTATGACACAGTGCAAAGCAGAAAGTCATTTAGATTATGTCCATACCTCAAGTTTAGTGCGGAGAAGTTTACTTCTCCTAATGAGCAGACTAATACTGAGTTCTAGATTCCCATATAATTCCATGATGGGATCCTTCCCAATTAAATGCATTCTCCATCAGCTGAGATCAGCTCAAGTAACTGTATTGTCTGGCCGCCACAAAAGCTTCAGTGGTTTGAAACAAATAGCTGCTTATCATAAGCAGCTTACTTTAAAAAAACAAGGCAAATACAACAGATGGAATGTAATAGAACTGTGACTACACAAGCACAAGACTAGGTAATTCGATAATGGTTTGCTTTTCTCTCCGGAGGTAATACTTCTTGTTATGTACACTATGTTTACATTTGGTTCAATTTTCTCTCTGAACATAGAAAAATAAAACTGGAGAAAACCACTTGGCTTTAGTCAAATAGTCTAAAGGGTCAAGGGACGAAGAATAATGAAGAGAAAAATAGAAAAAAAGGAAATAAATCCAAGCAGATCTCCGAAGAGCTGAAGCCAGCTGAGTAAGGGCTCCTTGACCCCCGTCTCTACTGAACTGAATGTAACTGTCCCGCACGTCCCCTGGGTACAGAAGCAAGCGCAGAGCAGCCGGCACCGAGCGGCCACTCGCAGAGGTTTCAAACCGGGCAGCAGGAGCTTCAGCAGCGATCCTCCCCAGCAACAGACGGAGACGCAGAGAAGCGATTCCCCTGGTAAAACACTTCACTGGCAGACTAACCTACCCGTTCGGGGTGTTTTTACGGAAAGATTTGAAAAGGGCTTCTCGAAAGGTCTTTCAAAAGTATTCGAAGAGGTTACAAAAGGTGGGAATTTCGATTTCCATCATTTTATTGCCTACAAGCAGAGCAGGTTTGTCCCATGGAAAACTTCTATTAAAATCATATTCCTAGATAAAATTCTACTATACAGTTTCACCATAGTTGTGGGTAAAAGAGGCTGCCACATTTTTAAATTAAATAGAAACGACTTAATTTTTGCAATGAGATTTTTGACCACGTGTAGTCACACCAGACGGAACTCCTCCCAGTCCAGGGGCTCTTGCTTTTCTTTGCAGTGGGAAGACTCGTGATAAGAGCAAAACTGGCAAGCTTTGGATGCTGTAATCAAGAATATTTTCTGGTTCAGGTTTGCAGTAACCACCCGAGGAAAGCAGGAGCCACGCTTCGGTGGCTCAGCCAGGGCCGGGTGGCGTGAGGAGCAACACACACAACCGCCAACTGTGCATCTCCCCCAGGCAAACTTGTTATAGCGCCTGGGCAAGCGTTTACAGATCAATAACTCCATGTATCACCTACAAAATACACATTTAAAAATTCTCTGTATATCTGGTATCTCAGACTACGGATCTCATGTGTTTAAGAATCCCGGGATCTGAGGGTTCAGCACAACCAGGACAGCTGTTGGGGTCCCTGCCTTTGGAAGCCGCTCCTCCTGCTGCTCCGACAGAGAACACGCTGCCCGGCCAAGCACTCCCATCAACATCTGGCTGCACAGCTGGAAACAAAGCCTTATTTTCCTAATCATTGGTTTGTTTTCTGATGGATAGTTAATTGGAATAGTACTGACCATTGCGGGCGTTTATAAATGGAAGCATTCTTCTATGTACGATGCACCCAATGCCATAGTAGTGGGTAGATTATAAATAATTTTGAAAAACCCATGCAGATAATAAGGGAATTCAAAACATGGCAGATCTACAGCTGTGCTATCGACTGTAAAGTCTTCACTTAAAAGCAGAAGTAGCAAAACACACTAATTACTCTTTGATATTAATATTATTTCAGTTTCTAAGACCACACACACATACACACATAGTTGATTTGGGAAAAGTTACTGGCTTTGCATTTGATGAGACCTGAAGAACTACCCAGTATCCCCCTGCCCCACACATGCACGGACTGTACTTGTCAAGATTAGGAAACAATTTCTCAGATTAGAAAAGGAGAAGACTGGTCAAAGATGAAAGGGACATCTTGATTTAAGAGACTGAAGGATGCCTACCAAAGACAAACTATCTATCAATCTATCAAACATCTCTCAATGTTACAATCGTATCTATTACTGTTTTAAATTTTGATTTGCGTTGACTTGCACGCTCTGGGCAACTCTAAATTTGACTCTTTGCTTCATTTATATGGCTAATTTACTAGTCCCAAAAGAAACTGTATTTTGCCATAAGGTGATATTTTTTTTCTCCCTCCTTGTCTTTCTTTTTCAGTGCCCTTTACAATGGACTAGAGTCATGTTGGATGGAAACTTCTCCATTGTATGTGGTTCCGTGGTTGAAACAATTTTGTGCTTAGTTTCAAGTGACTGTAATATAAATAGAAGCCCCACCACTTTTTTATGTGGGATGGTGTATTTTTATAACTTAAAGCATGGTGATATATTTGAAGAACAAATTAGTCATTCTGCCTCAAGAACTAGTCTGTCTGAGGTATGCCACAAAATTGTTTTCAAATTGTTTACCTGGTGTGGAGCCTACTGAGAGTAAAAATAGATTCTTGATTCAGGCTTGGTAATTCCCGTATTACAGTTTGGCTTATTCTGACGCTTCACTGATTACCGTGGAGCTGCGCTGGTCCAGAGCAGCAATACTGTCCGTAAGAGTTTATTGTCAGGAGGTATCGTCATGGTTTATTCCTTCAGTATATTAAAGGAGGTACCTGAAAGTTGTAGCTGATAATGCTGCTCTTGATCAGACCTGCTGCCTAGCTATAAAGACATAAAGATGCTATTTAGCATTTGTGTGGCCCTTTTCAAAGAATCACAGCATCAGCGAGTGCTTTGGGTTAGAACCGGCCTTTCCAAAGCTCATCCAGTCTGCACCCCCACCACAGCAGGGACATCAAACCCCATCCAACCTGCCCTTGGACACCTCCAGTGATGGGGCATCCACAGCTGCTCTGACAGCCTGTTCCAGTGTCTTACCGACCTCATTGCAAAGAGTTTCTTCCTTATATTCAATCTAAATCTACCCTCTTTCAGTTTAAAACCATTCCCCGCTGTCCTGTCACTACAGGCCTTGGTAAAAAGTCTTTCTCCATCTTTCTTAACGGCCCCTTTTCAGCACGGAAAGGCCACGACAGGGTCTCTACGTTCTTAGAGACTTTTACAAAAATACCGCACTCTCAGAAGTTATTTAGAGGATCAATAAAATGAACTTCACACTTCGTAAGCATGGAAATGGAAGCACAAGGATGATTTCCGAAGTCTGAACGGTAGCAAGGCTGGGGCAGAATTCTGCATCCCCACATTTAACTAGCAGAAAAGAAAAGTAAAAAAAAGTAAAAGAAAAGAAGTGAAATACATCCATTTGCAACTTTTGACACAAGTTTTCTAGTATGCTAAACATATTTCAGGAGTTTCCTAGATTTTAAAGGTATTTTTGTGAATTGCAGCAAATTAAAAAAAGATTATTGTATAATTCATTTCTTACAAGAACAAGTATTACTGTCTCAGTATTCTTTCTGACATCCTCAGGGCAGAGATTGTCTATGAAAATGCTTCTTACTATCTCCATGATATTTTATACAGATGCAACGGAGAGGAAACAATACAAACCCTGATAATTCACTGGATCCACAGCTACCAGTTTACTGGTGGAACCACACCAACACTTGCACTACTTGATTACACCTGCAGGTAATACCATTTGAATGTGACAAACCTATAAAACATGTTGATAAGTTCTTGAATCCTTGTAGTCGAGCACATGTCTGCGTAGTTTTCCAGCCCAATTCCTTGAGGAAAAATTCGAGCTTAAAATTACAGAATAAGACGCTCTATTTTAAACCCCAAAGTTTCCTACCTGAGGCTGCTGAGTGGCAGTGGGTCTCTGAGGAGATGGTATAGGAGTTTTGGACAACATTTGGTTCATTTTGCTTACGACTAGCTCGGTTATGTGTTGCCTGTCTTCAGCCTGGTGCTCACCGATCAGGGGCATCGCACAGTCCATGACCTGTAACATAAACCACATCAGCTATTGACACGGCACCGGAGCAAACCGATCCACACCTGCGGAGAAAGTCAGGTCATCCGCTTGATTCGTTATTTTTAACAAAAGTCAAACAAGATCTGCAGAAGTGGTATGTGTTGTATCAGAAAGAAAGCGCCCGAGTGCAGGGTACGGGTCAGCAGAGCAAGAGAAGAGCGATTTTACGTCATCATCCCTTTCCATCCTTCGAGCAACACACAGGTTCAGTGTGATGATACCTGGGCATCACAGATAACATCACAGCACAGAGAAGCAAAATCGCGTTTCTTAGGCTATGCAGTGGGCTGCCAAAAATCAGACATAATTGTCTGCGTCTCTGTATAAACTACGTTTCTGAAGATTTTCCCGTGTTTTTGTGACTCAAACCATGTTCACCAGCTGAATTAGAACATGGAAATGCAAACTAAAACTTCAGCTTCCTAGCTATTTGTTGGATTTCTGCTAGGGAAGGCCGGATCCTTATTGATAAATGAAAAATTTGAAATAAGCCCTTGTTATAATTGATATGCTTTCTTGAAAAGTAGTGTGGCTGGAGTGCAGCTGATGCAAAAAGATAAGAAGTAATAACTTCTACAGAGAAAGGATGATATCAGAGAGGCAAAAAAGAATGTGCACCTTTCCATTCTAGATGTGGCAGGTTAACCGTGTTCAGCAATTATTTAATTCAGCTAGTCAGGGGAATAAAACTAATACTGAATTCAGTCACTTCAGTGGGTTATAAGCATTTGTCATTTCTACAGAATATTTGTTATTTCTACACTGTATCTACTGTTGGCACATCTGGTTTTGTTTCAGGGGAAATAAAAGTGTAATGTAATAACCCCAACTACTAGTCACAATGGCACTGGACGTTCTTATTTTGACAATAAAAGGATTTAATTCACTTTTGAGAAACCGCAATCCTTTTTCAATACGGATCAAGGGATGTCACCCGCAGTTCGGTGTTTCTCAGGTACGGATCACGAGTGACCGAGGCCTACAGTGCGAACAGTAGTGTTAATGTTAACGAGAGGCTGTTGGGGATAAAGCAGTTAGAGTCCACCAGCAGTGATTTTCTGCGTGGACGTCATTCTGTGTCCACCTCACTTTGGGTCTGTGAAAGGCTGGCCAGGTCTCACATGAGGTTTCTCACCAGCGTAGGCGAACGATGCTGTAGAGACAATAATAAGCTGTGGTGGTGGTGGGTGAAGAAGGAAAGAATCTTTAGTAAGGGGTTTGCACAACTGCGGAAGGATCGGTGAGTTTTACAGGGGTGTTTTAGTGCTTCCAAAAGTGCATCTTCCTGTATCTCTTTGGTTTCTGAGGTTCCCTCTCCGTTGCAGACAAACGGAACAAGACCGAGAGCCCATTCCCAGCTCCTCAGCTGCACATCCTGCTGGAGGCTGTTGCTTGAGCTGTGTTCTCCGTTATTCCCCAACACCCAGCTTGTGTAGCTGAAGGGAAGATACTGAAACAAGACCTGATGCTGCAAATATTCACAGGGTGGAAGAATTGCGTTATCTGTAGGGGCGACCCAGGGAATGTAATGCACCTGCAGCATATGGAGCTCTCCTAAGGTGGGATACAGTGGGGCAACTCAATCCATCAACCTACACTGAACACTTTATCACCTTTAGCAACAAAGAGCACAGTTTTACCTTCCTTCTTTTAGATATGCAAGTGCTTTTAGGAATTAGACACATAAATTGGGTATTTAAAGAGACACTTGGGTTTAAAAGAACATGCATGTTCATTATAACACTGGAATGTAACCTCTCATCTTGCACAGTAGTTGGGAATGAGCTGCATTATAAATAGTATTACCTGAGCCTGAGGATTTTCAACATACATACATATAGAAATTCAACATATATATAGAAATTCTTACCGAGACTGACAAAGACAATTTTGTTCTAATAATGAGATTAGTTTGAAGCCCCAAAGCACTTACATTATTCTTCCGCTTGTTCATTTACAAGAGATGCTGCCTATGTGTATTGGCAACCAAAACGCTGGCAACATTTGTTCAGGGGTTTTCAGATCTAGGACGTCTCCTCTAAGCTTCTTCACAGCTAAACCAGTTAAAATAACCCCAAAGTAAACAATGAAATAATAATTGAAGTTGAGAGCAAATATTTCCTAAGAAATTAATGAATGTTTATCCACTTTTGGGCCACATCAACAGTATTGCAGAAAGTCTTAATAATTACACAGAAAGTTTCTATAAAATTTACAGTATTTTCAATAGAGATATTTTAAAGTGTAATATAAACAATGCTTTCAATTAATTGAGAGAAAAGTATCGAACCAATATGAACTGGTATTTCTGAATGGGTAAAATATAGTCTTGCTGGTTGTGTGGCTCTCGAAATGCAAAATTTTTGTGGAGTTACTTTAGTATTAACGTCTGCTGAGCTATTGCTCTTTCTTAATAATGTTGTAATACTTAAAGATCCACTTCACCTTATCACAGAATCACAGAATCACAGAATCACAGAATGTGATCTCACTAGCACGTATGTATTCAACCCCTCTTACCCAACGACAGAAGCAACAGTTACATGTTTCACAACTGTGCAAATAAAACTTCGCTTTGTTCACCATCCACTTACATTAAAAAAATGATTTGGAATGACTGTGAAACAAATTGCCTAAAATAAGATCCTGCCAAAGGATTAGACAGGATTAAGATCCGGAGGGCTGGGTCCTGACTGAATTTCTATTTTAAAATATTTCTCTAACTGCAAGTTTACATATAAACTTCCCTCAGGATATATTGCCAATGTTGTTTGCCAGAACACATACGAAAATTGTAGTTCTATGGCTAAGGATGAAAAAAGAAGCCTCGAGGCGCTGCTCAAAACCTCATGTCCACTTCAGTAGAGAAGACCTTGGATTTCTCGAAGTCGGTATTTTCAAGCGTTGCTGCCCTACTCACAAATCGAGGCAGATTCAAACCCATATGACATAAAAACCACAGCCGTCTGCCCTGGACGACCTTTTGTCACTTGGACAGGTTTTGCTGTTGTTAAAAACCCTTGTGTTTGTTGCCAAACTGGGATAAATATCGCTGGCCGCAGATCCGCCGCACACAATGAACAAGCGCTCAGATGCGGCTCCGAACGATGATAAAACTCCAACGTGTGCTGGCGCTTTCCTGAAGGACACAGGCAGCAGCCAAAGGGGCAAAAAGAGAAAGGAAGGTGTCAGATTATCAAGAAAACTCCTGATCCCAAAGAGAAACGGTGTGTCGCCGCTGCTGTTCCTTGCCAAAGCAGCTGCGCTCACGGTGAATACTTTATAAGGAGGGGTTTGTTGTCTTTTTTTCCCCCCAGTTATCAGAAATCGGTAATGTCTTATATAAATGTACCTTAAGAATTAAAAATATTTTGGGTAACACTACCAGTTTTCCAAACCTGTGAGTAACTTACAGGAATGCCAGGCTGGCATTTTCCCCGCTTCACAGGACCTGACAAAGCTTAAACAGACACAAAGCATCCTGTTTATAAATAGTCTATTTGCAGCCTGTACTAGTTTTAAAATATCGTTTAAACACAGCCAGGTTTTTTTTTTCAGTACCTTGTTCGGCTATTTAAAATACTGTAGTTTCCCGCTAAGAGGATTTCATAGAAAAAAAAAGACATCTGTAATTTATATAGCCAAATATGTTACTTTTGCAGATGCCAGTAAAACCACGCATCACTATGAATTCTGGCCACCTAATTCATATCACTTCTATCTTTAATTTACGTACATTTCAGTAACCACCTCTATGGGATGAATTTTATCACCTAGAAACCATATTCTGAAATGTACTTGACAGATCTTTCTATTAAACTGTAAGAGACTGAGTAGAAGTGACAGAAGCTAGAACAGGATGTTTAAGCGAACACAATACTGTGATAAACTGAAACAGCGACCTGTTAGTGATACGATCTTTTACTCTGTGCCCTCTGCTTATCAAACATCTGAAATTTGGGCTGCAAGACTGAGACTGGCAAGAAAGAGAAGAGAAATGCTGCTCTTGAGGAATATGGGAAGAAATGGGATGGGATTAATAAAGGAGGCAGCATAAGGAATCAGTAATTGTAAAGGGATCATCGTGTTTGAAGGAGAAAGTCCCCTGGGTGCCACTGTCCAGACACAGTTCTCCATCCCGCTGCCATTCAGATGGAAAAAGATGTACGAATTACAGGAGAGGATGTGATAAGTGGAAAGTGCAGAGGAACTAATTTCCTTGTGAATCAGGGTAATTTTGAAGGTCTGTGCTTGAGAGCGTGAGGACTGAGCAAAACCATTTCCTTTGGTCTGTGAATAAGAGAAGCTGGACGGCGTTGTTGCTGTGGTATGAATGTGTTATTCTTCTGGGTTGGTTTTGAGGGACCCGGATGTCTCCAATTGTGGTGAAAATTTTGACTGCAAAGGCAGAGGCTGATGAAGATTTTAATTTAAGAGTTCTAAGTATGGGGAAGGTAGTTGACATTAAGCAAAACGCATCGTTTGCGGAGGTCATTTTAAGACCGAATGGGGTGTAAGAAGAGCTGGTGTGATTTCTGAGAAGTCAGGGAGTGACTGGCCATGAAATAATCACGGGGCTTCCCCCGAGGTCGCTGCAGGAACCATTTGTAATTGGAAATGTGACCACACCTGAGGAGCTGGGATGGGGCAGCAGGAGAGCAGCGGTGACTGCTGGGAAATGTGTGCAGTCCACTCTGCAGCGGGCGAACAGCACTGCAAAGTAACAACAGCTGGGAAGGGAACCAGGCGCCTCGAGATGAAGGATCCGGTGCCTACAAACCTACGTGGGCCTGCTTTAACCTGCAACGAGAACAAACCAAGCAAACGACTTCCACGCCCAATCGAAACTGATGGATGAAGCTGAATTTGTACGTTGCAAACCCACGCGAACGTGGGAGATTTAAAAAAAAACAAAATTAAAACTATATTAAAAATGCAGTTAATATATCTGAGAAAAATTCCAGCGCGTTGAAGAAAATATCTGAAAGAGATTGGTATAATCTATCAAATAACAATTAACATCACACTGAATTTTACCTGCATTTCCCCCCCCATTAATGAAAGATGGTTCATTATGAACAAAAGAAAACAGTAAGCCAGTCACATACAAGAAATACTATTGTTGCTAATTTAAAAAGTTACAGGCATTTTGACAATAGACACAACAAACATACATGAAAGAATATTAGTGAATAATTATTCTTAGGGTGGAACCCAAAATATTAATGTTATTCGTGCAGGTCAATAATTATTGCTCCATTCAAACGAAAACTAGTGTCTTAGCAAAACAAATTCACCCCCTTCATTAACTATGCCACTAGATACACTTCATTTACTCCTCTGTCTAAAAGAGCAGCTGACATCATTATTTCTGGAATGGTGTCTGGAAAATTTCAGTGGATTGTATCTGTTGCTTCCAAAATATTTAAAAAGTCCCAGAAGAGTTCATTGAATAAACTGATATTTTTCTATCACATGAAGCCCATATATGAAGGAATATATTAATGAATTCAGCACTAATGCATCAGAAACTTGGGAAAAGGCTGTTTTTTTCTAGAATTGTAGCTTCTAAGCCATTTCTTATTAAGCTTTATTAAGTTCTAGTAGGAAACGTAGGAATGCTCCTTGTTTTGGAAATACGAATCCTCACAGACGGATGTGGTCTTAGTTATACCACCAAAAGAGTAATTTTAGACTCCTAAATGTTCAAAACTTATAGTACCAGATGATAAATTATGACAGACTTCCGACTTGATCGACTATTCCAGCTGGATTTAGTTTCCTTACTAACCCAAATGGAGGATATTCTTTAGTGGATGGAAGGCCGCTTAGTATATAAAAAACCCATGGCCATTATTATTTGCCACTCCTGCACGTTTACATGCCAAATCACCTGTTTTACAGATAAAGTTATGTTTCTAGGGAATTTTTAAAAATCCGTTTATTATAGGAGACTTGTATCTATGATATTGGCCAACACGGCAAGAAACAAAACTTGCCCCTCTCGTCTTTCTTTCAGGAAAGGGCCTGAGCAGGTGCCCCCAATCTCAGTGGGGCTCTGACTTGTGATAAACCACCGGCCAGGGGCATTAACAAATAATTCTAACAGAATATATTTTTATGTCTTTGTCCAGTCTTTGAATTTTGGAAATGTATAAGATGAAGACAGAAGAACGCACCCCACACCGTACAGATAGGCTGCAGCTGGAGATCCATCTCCTGGGGGTTTGATGGGCTGCGGCACCTTCAGGAACAGAATCTCTTAGACCAAGACTTAACAAATGAATCAAATGCTGTTTCTTAGTTTCTTGTATTGGCTTACGGCGGCTGAAAATATTCTTTATGGGATCCAAATGGTTTGTATCTTTCTACATTCTAAACCACTTGGAAGCTAATTTTAATATAGCTTAGGGTAAAAATAAGCAAGCGGAAATAAGACACCTGCAGCAGCCACCCAGGCGTTCAATTTTGAGAAAAGTTTGGGAGACTGCCTGCGAGGCCACTTTAAAGGATTCCATTACATTTGTTCTCTTTTACTGCATTCATCACCATGATAGGAGCTTTTGTTTAGTTTCCCAGAAGTCTGGTTTTCCAAGAATGAATCACAAAAGATAATATTCAGTGGAGTCAGAAACACGAACAATGCTCAAGTATCTGTTCCTTCTAGTATTAAAATTACGGAAATATTCATTTCAGAAGGGAAAGATCAAAAGTCCTTCTTCTATTTAAGAAGTGAAAGTTTAATGGACCTTAATTTGATGTCTTATTAGCCAGAATCGGTGAGGCAGTCAAAAAGCTGTATGTTACAACGATGTGTTAATGAAATCCTTGAAATTATGACCGATATTTTGTCCTTCCTGTCTTCAGACAAATCGGTCTGGATTTTTCTCTTGGGGATGCATAAGGTATCCCTCAACTGCAAGAAGGCACAAACAGACACCCTTCGAAATTCCCCTGGGAGGAGAATTTGCAGCAGTGTGGAAAGACGAGCGGTACGCTAAAAATGTGCCCTTTTTATGACGTTGGGGAAATAACAGTAACATCGCCTTCGGCTTGTTCGGATGGCTAGAAATCTCTTAGAGGGGCTATTGAAATATGAAGATACTGATGGACAAACCAGCCCTGGGGAACCGACCCGAATCTAGAAAATGGACTCCAATCCAGCACCCAAAGCTATAAAATGTGAGAAGTTGTACTTATACTGCAATTTCTTGGGTTTTTATTACACTGAGACCTATTTGGTCAAAGGAAGATAAGAGTAATGAACACTTGTGTATTTATTTCATAGCAAGGTTTATGCATGCAGAAATGAAGTGTCTAGAACTATACTTCAGTGTCACTAAATATCCTTCATTTTTTCTTTCATTTTAGTTCTGTAAACCTTCCATACTATTCCTGAACAGTCATTACTCTACTTACACAGCAAGCACATCTCGCAGGCCTTGAATGGCCATGTGGCTTTAAAATAAAAGTGATTTTAACATCTCATCCTTTTAATCAAACAGGGAAACTATTAGAGAAACTAAACCAGAAAAAAAATGTCTTTATCCTTCATTGAAGAAGCTGGGTATGATGACTGGGTCTAAGATTAAGAACCAACACACTCTTACCTGCAAGGTAAGCGTGCTGGACTAAAGCTCAGATAAAGGATCACTTTACAGAGGTGTGTTTTAAGAAGTACAGCTAGAACATTAGATTCACAAGCCACTATATTGTACTGATTCTCTAATATCAGCCACTGGCCCAATTTGTTGCTCCATGGCTTTGGGGAATAAAAGAAAGCAGAATGTGACAAAATGACCATCACAAAGCAGTTGAATGGCTGTAGCGCTAAAATAAGAAAATCATTGTTATAGGATAAAAAAGGGAAGGACAATATGAAATTAACTAATTACCTTCCAGAAACAGTCATATAAAAAGTAATTTATGAGTTATACTTCCTAACATTAGTTTAGAATGGATTTCTGTAAGCAGGCGGGTTGTTACACGTAACACAAACACTGTGGGTATTTTAAACCTATTGTCCTGGGTTCTGCATGTCCTGAAGCTCTTGTCCTAACGCTCTCCTCTGTCCGAACATGTTCTGTGTACTAATACTGGTTCCTGTGAAGTGCTGCTCTCCCAGCCTTAGCCCAGCAAATCCCTCGAAAGCCAAGGTCTGTCTAGAACACTCAGCTCTCAATCGCAGCGTGTACGTGCGAGCTTTAATAACGCAGCTCTGCTCCCATGTTGAAAGTACACAAAAGGCAACAATTTTCCCTATACTGGTGTGGACGCTCTTCTGCTCTTCATTATATCATAGAATTATAGTGCAAAGTAACTGTTAAAATTATAGTGTAATAACTGTTGATGTAAGCCGGCTTTTTAGTAGCAAATGATCATAAGTTTTACAGATGTTCTGCTGGATGTGAACTTTGCAAACTTTTCTACATTTCAGTGTCTTACACGGACTGCGAATATTCTTGCTGACGAGCGTTACCATCTTCCAAACAATTCAGCTGATTCTGTAGAACAGCAAGAATTATCATGCTTCTATCCACTCTTAATTGCAACGTCTATTATGTGCTCTACTGAAAATGCTCTATACACCCAGTGCACGATGTATCCTGCAGTTCTTAGAATTCTATTTGCTTAAAAGTGTGACTGTGTCTGGCGTGGAAAAAGAGGGGGTTTGTTCAGAAGCAGGACGGGGGTCACTCTGTTGCTCCATGGCATCATTTGCACCGGCTGTTTCATTTTTGACAAACTGCTCCCCCTTGTCCTCCTCCCCACCTGCCTGGGGCAGGAGTTCCCTCGGGTACCTGACAGCCCTGGAACCTCAAAAATCTGAAAAACCGCGCGATATCAGAAATGTGGAACCAGTCAAGTTCGGTGAATGGAAGGGAAGTGTATTTAGTGCGATGGGTTGGAACCAGAAAAGGTCCAACCCTATTTGTACGGAAGGAGCAGGATGAAAAGCAAGCAGGGAATAAAAGAGATCGGTAGGTGGGACTAAGTAGTGTTGGCCGATGCCAATAATTGCTCAGACAAGCTTTAGCCACGGTGTGTAAGAAACAACATTGGTTTACGTCTGAAACCTCTAGTTCTGACAAGAATATACTTCTCAAATGCAGTCCTACTCTAGTTTTGTAGCTTTCTGCATGCGATCTTTCAGTTTTTAACTATTATCTTATGAGGTAAGATAACTAAGATCCTATGTCTTGAAATAATTTGCTATTTAATTAAATTAATTAAATTAAATAAATAATTGCTAAAGTGCTATTTATTGATTGAGGAATTATTAGCAGTTGCAATAATTCATAAATAAACTTGCGAAACTAGAAGAGAAGAAAATACATAGAGTTGTTTAACACTGTGACAAAACAAAGGTTTTCACTTCTACAAAGCTCTTCTGTTATAAATGGATAGAAATAACTAGAGAGGGTCAATCCATAATCTCCAGATCACTTCTCAGGATACAGAAAAAATACTCTTTAATTCTGCTTTAGCAAATATCAACCTCTTTTGGAGTGGGGAGATTCTGAAGACCCTTGCCTATCTCCTTAGTAAAATTCTAAGAATGTGGAAGATGCTGAAGAAATCCTGAGTTATGTGGCAGGCAAGTGCCAATAGCTTGTGAAATTATATTTATCCATAATAAACTTAAGGCAAATGAGAAACACAAACTTTTCAAAAATACCTACAGCAGAAACTCGTGATTCATGAAGAATCCGATCTTAAAGGTAACATTTAGGCTGGAAAAAAAGTAGTTGTTTCCACTTCATTCTTAATTTCCCCTTCCATGTAAAGGTATAATTTTGTTGGGGTTCCCTTGGGATAGCGCTATCTATAAACCTTCCAGGAAAAACTGGTAAGCCTGCTCAGGAAAGAAATCATACGGGCTGGGAAAATGTGACGTCCACCTTTGGTTTGGTTTTGTAGTTTGTGGACATTTCCTCAAACACTAAAAGACATTACCATATATATGGTTACACTTTCCAGCAAGTGTTGCCACTAACTGGGACCTGTGGCTTTATATTACGATCTAAATGTTGCTCAAAAATACACAGTCTTGCCTGAAACACAAATAAACCGGTGCCTATCACAAATGTTCTTTACTTGGGTGTTTGTAATATAAAAAAGCATATATTGAAAAGAGCGGGCTTGCTTACCTCAAATATATAATCTTTTCCGTCCTTTCCATGCACAGCTTTAACAGCACAGATGTCCAAACCACCAAATATTTCAGAACAGGTGTCAACCCAAAGCTTGTACCTGTTTCATAAAAACAATTTTTTTCTGTGAGTATCTTACAGGCTCTTGTTTTTCTACAGGCTTAAGCTAATAATGTATTTTAGAATGTTTGCCCCAAGTTCACGATTTTCACTCTATTGTCGGTTTTATGAATTCGTACTTCCCGCTGGTAGCTTAGGGATCCTGGCCTGATCACTTTCCCCCGCAGAATCCAGAAAAGCCGGGGGTGTATCCTCACCCAGAGCTACGCTGGGTCCCGTCCCAGTTCATACTGGTCCTGACGTGCCTGCTCTGAGCTGCGCGTGGCCCGAGGACGAGACCCGGGGAACGCAAGCAGCGTTTCGTGTGCCCCGTCCTGCACCCCCAGGCCGTTCGGCTGGGGCTGCACTTCACGGGTGAGCTGCGCAGACACGGGCTGATGCTCTGGGCAGGTTCTGTGGCTTCGCTGCGTTCAGAAAGCCAGGAACAGCGTGTCTGTGACGTTCAAACCTGCGCGCAGAGCCAGGTGTCACAAGCCCCTTGCCTATTGCGCTCGGGTTTTACACTTTTATCAGGAAAACTCGAACACAAGCCTCCGCCTTAAAATACGGACCCGACTGCATTCCAAAGTAGCAACGGGAGCTTTAGATGTACATCACTTAACAAAGCAAGAGAGATCAAGACAAAACAACCCTTGAGCAAGAGAAACAGAAGTGTGACACTACGTACAACTTAAGCAGCGTGCAGAGATAATAATCTTCATGTGGAGTTACAGACGGCTACAGTAAAATCCAACAGCAATGTAAAGAATCCTGAGGAATTCTACAACTCCTGAAAAACCGAGTGCTTCATTCAGCATTGAACATCAGGACTCCTCCTTTTCATTTCTAACCTCACAGCAAGAAATACGAACTGAGGAATGGACAGTGTTGCCATTCCACATGCAGTAATACAACGTTTTCCTTGTGTGAAGAGCTCCATCCACCTGATGAATGGAGGGATTATGTGACCAACTTCCACGAACCGGAAGGCAGGGGACCCGGAGGTGAGGACACCAACGTTACACAGGCAGCTGCCACAGCAGCACCATTGGAGGACGTGTTTTCCTCATCTTTTCCTGGCTAGCGCTTGAGTATAAACGAGAGCCATTTCCTCTCCTGCTCCAGCCTTTGGGCCACAATGATAGATTTGCCCCATCACTGTATTTTCTATTGCCAAAAAAAAAAAAAAAAAAAATGTAATAAACAGAGCATTTGGCTTCACTGTACGATCAAAGGAAACTCATTGCTGGGCTGAGAGCCTTATTCGTATATAAATATCTTCAGTAACAGCATCCCTTCCAAGAATACTTACTAGGTCGCATTCTTGATATTTTCTTCTATCGAGTCTGTTCCAGTGGAAAAGTTTTTCTTTTAAGCAGAATACAAAGAAATTGATACAAATGTTTGAAAAGATCCTGACGGTAACTTTTTAGCAATTTTTTTTTTCTTTCCTGTGAGAAACATGTTTTTTGTCCAAAATGAGAGGTTTCTTTGGATGCCTGACAATTTCAACATCTGTAGGTGCACCGACTGGACTGCTTGCATGCACTTGCTTATAAATAATAGTTTTTTTGCTGTAAAATACCGAAATGTATCTTAGAAAGCTGTGAGGACAGCAAAACTGGCCTTGAACAGTAAATATCTGGGCTTTATACGAAAAAAATAAAAGCCTTTTTCTTTGGAATACTGAAACATCAATCAGGTCTCTGAAAGCATTTTTAATAGTCTATCTTCTGCCAACACGCCAGAGCTGGAA
This sequence comes from Pampusana beccarii, assembly GCA_013399365.1. Classification (NCBI taxonomy): domain Eukaryota; kingdom Metazoa; phylum Chordata; class Aves; order Columbiformes; family Columbidae; genus Pampusana; species Pampusana beccarii. The sequence continues at coordinate 356,733 of VWYH01009562.1, read as the reverse complement.
AAATACAGTGACATTTGGAAAGCGAGGTCTTGGACGGACTCGCTGCCTCGGGGTCTGTCGGGCAGATCTGTCCTCGGACCCCTGAGGACGTGTGACATGGAGATGTGCTGGTTCTCTACCTGGTCGGTGTCCCTTCCCGCACCACATTCCCCTTCCTTTCCTAAACTTGGGGACTGAGGTTTGCGTTCAGCCAACAGCGCCAAGTCAGGCACCGCTTTCAAAACAGTTCCTCCTAATTCACGAGGTGCGCTATAAATGAAATGCACGTGCGTCGGATTCGGTTGCTTTTGTACACAGTTAAACTGCTTCGGCTCTTCAGAAAACTTGAATTTTCCTTGCGCCGCTTGCTGCACGTGGGCGGGTAACCAAACAAAAAGCTATGTGACACGTATCCCTTTTGTTTTGAAAAAACATCCACCTTCTCTATGCTTTTGTCTTCATCAGCATAAAAGAACTCTTGCTGGCTAGCGCGTTTTTAACGGGAAAACACCCATTATGCTCTAATTGTCTTATATCCAGGCATGGAAGCAGAGCACAGAGAGCGCTGACAGTGAGGTCGCGTTTCACACTCGTTACCCAGACTCGCTATTGTTCAGTTTCCTTACGGCAAAACTGCAGCGCCCGTGTTTTCACTGTAATTACACACACTAAAGCTCCCTCTTTCTCTTCCCTCCCAGCGAAGGAACAACCTCAGTGTCCAAAGAAGGAGGGAGGGGGATGAGGAAGAGAAACCACCGTGGCTCCGGTGCATGCCCAGCGGGGAGAGCAGCGAGGACGCGGTCTAGAGAGGGCTCGGGCAGCAGGGACTCGCAGTTCCTGTCCTGTTTTCACCTTCCTCAGCGCAGGCAGCGGTTCAGCTCCTGGGTCCCCCTCAGCTCAGAAGCTGTAGGTTCCAGACTTAGAAAAACCCAAAAAAAACCCCCAAAAACAAACCCAAAACCCCACCCCAAAAAACAACGACAAAACCAAACAACCAAATCACCAGGAAAAGACGACTGTTGATCTTTAAAACACCTCTTAAATCATACTTTTCTTGTACAGAGTTTTTTCAGCTTCCGCTGGTAGGAACCTACGGAGAAGCTGAACAAAAGAAAATTCATCGCCTTCCAAAAGCCTCACAGATTTATTCTGCAGGGAAAGGAGGCCTGGAGGTTGCGGAGGAATTTGGAGCAAACGCGCGGTATTGGGAGCAGAGCAGTCAGTAAAGAGCGGAGCTTCAGAACGGCTCTGCAAGGAGAATGGGCTTAACTGCACTGCAAGAAGCATCCAGCACAGGGATGGGAGAGACAAGGCAGAGCAGAGGAAGCCAAAGCAGAGAGCTGGAGAGACGGGAAACGCGCTTCGGCGCATCCCAGCGTCTGGGTAAAAAGCCTCACGGAGCAGTTTGGTGGGAATTTCCAAAATGCCGGAGGAGCAATTTAGCAGGATTGAAAGTAAAAAAGAGAAATGTGATCTAAGCAGGCAAAGTTCAGACTAGAGCGTTTGGTTATAATAGACGGGATAGGAGGAGAAAAGTTTAAAACACTGTGGCCTGGGGTAAGACTGTTAAAGAGGGGAAATGAACCGGAGAAACGACTGACAGGTTGAATTGGAAACCTGCAGTTTTCTGAAGGGAATTGCAGTTGTTTTCTAGGTGCAGGTAGGAATATCAGAGGAACCCAAGGGAGCAGGGGAGCGCCGAAGGCTGGGACTTCGTTGGGTTAGTTAACTCTGAGACAAGTCACAGCCGAACTCTTGGCTCATGTTCTTTCATCTAACTCAAAGGTTCTTTCCCAAAACGGATGGGAGACACGCATTTCCTCCAAAATGCAATCAACAAAGTGATTTTTAAAAAATTAATTGAAAATAAAATTCCATCGATTTTTTTTTTATTACCTTTTACATGAGACTCGACTTACTTATCTGACATAGCAATTTGTTCCAACATTGCGGAGCCTGTGTTTGTCTTCCAGTTTCCGGATATGGAAGTTCTCCTGAAAGGGGGAAAATATTACAAAGACAGCAAGGGGTTTTATATTTTCACTATGTCTCAAATTACTCTGAATTTCACATGAATGCTATAGCAGTATTGACACTTTTTAAATATCTGGCAGCTTAGAGCAGAATATCTAAAATGTGATGAATTCTAACAGGCATTGCAATTGTCTGTAATACTTCACTGTAGGCATGTTATGAAGTACAACAATGCTGTGAATTTTGTGTTTCCCATATATTCATTTAAGGCTTAAAAAACAAAACGAAGAACCCCCGCACTACTATGATTAAGGGAAAGTGTTAGCAATAAGTTGCTGTCAGTTATAAACGGAATGAATGGCCTGTAACGTACTGTTACTGCAAATGGCAAGAGATTGAAGCTTCAGCATCGTTCCAGATCCAGACCATGGCAGAGTTAGGTCCCAGTACTTGAAAATCAAGATATCTCTGTTTTTAACATCACAGAAGTGCTCTCAGATCTGCTTTAGAGCTGGATTTTGGGCTCTCCTCCAGTTTTCACTCTTTGCTCGTTTACTGATGTAATGTAAGCAGTTAATGTCAAGGCTTGAGCACACCAGCTTTTATTTAATATCTAAGAAAAAAAAATATACAAAGTTTTTTCCTCCTCGGACCCTAGGACTGCTACCAGGGCAGAGAGGATTACTCTTTCTCTGAAAGAGGACAGGAAAGTGCCCGCCCGACCTCCTGGCACCTTAAACCTCAGATACGGTGTCTGTAATCCACATCTGATTTCCTCTACTGAAATACGTAGGTTTCCCACCCTTCTTCGCTTCTGCTCTGATAATTGCTAAGGGTCTTTCACGTCGTTATTTCTTCCTCTTTTACGAAGTACTGAATAATAAAGAAAACAACTCCTAACACTTTTGAGCGCTTTACACTCAGGCTTAACGTGTTTTCACTTGATTTGGTCTTCGCAAAGAACTCTTTTAAAATTGGGGGAAAAGGAATTATGATTAATATAAAGAACTCTTGGCAACTCGAGCTTCCCCTCTTCCAACACCTTTCTGCTTTATTTAAAGCCTACAATCCAAACTGTCTGGCAGGGACCTGTCATCAGAAAGATACGTAGAAACGTCTACCTACAACTCTTCCGCGCAGTGGTTTGATTCTACAGCACTGCCCTTTCTGGTCGGTGTGCTCTGCTCTTCTCCTATTGACCTTTCGATCAAAGTACATGGAGTTAGGATTCACAGCATCGCTTCTGGAGAGGAGATTTCAGTGTAGGGGTTTTGTATTTCTGTTTTTCTTCATTGCGCGTGACCCTTTTAACTCCGTTTCCTTGAAGTCAGATGGATTCTGTAATAGCACCGAGTGCGATTAAGTATGCGTCACAAAGCGTTTTGGGGAGCTGTGGTATTTAGCGGGATCCAGTGTTGCATTTTGGCTATAATCTCTACTGACAGATGATAAGCAGCAGTGTTTTGTGAGTCATGGATCCACTTATACCACAATTTCCCACAGAATTATAAAACTGAAGCTCTTAATAACTCTCTTCAAACTACAAAAACAAATGTTCAGCTGGTGTTTTTTGTGGTGGCTCTCTAAGTGCTCTGTTCCTGTGTCTCAGAACAAAATGAGAACCAGCTGTAACACAATAGTCTACTGACATAATGTATATGTATGCATCTGAAGAATTTTTCAGACTTTGGGTAAATCGCCTCCTTTTCACGATGCTTTGTAACAATGCATCGGTATTTCATTTTTTGGTGTGATTTAACTGTATGAAAGAAGCTAGAGAAAAAAATGATTGCTAGGCTTTTAGCATTTGGATGAACCCATAGTTTCTGAGTAGAAACTCAAAAATAAATAAAAGGTAGGAGGAACAAGCTGTCATTTTAACTTATTTTTGCTGTCCCTTAGGCCAACTGCTTCTTCTGCGAAGAAGAAACATTTGCGTCTGAAAACGATAAATTTACCACTCTTCTAACTATTCTAGACACTGAACAGCATTTAAATTTTGAGTCACAGAAAAAAACTGTAGGGATGTCTCCTATGATACGTAGTGGTCCAATTCCTGCCGCAGGGAATGAACCACCAAGTCACAAATATTGTATCTGGCTGCTGGTACCGAGCGTGTGTCACAGGGACCGAGACCTGGTCCCAAGGCTCTGCCCCTTGGGAGCTGTGAGACAGAGACAAACCAACTCCATCGATGATAAACAGCAGGGGAGGGGAGGGATGGGGAGCACAACACAAGAGATCAAAGCATCAACAAGAGAGACAAGCACCATCCAGCCTTGAAGGGCAAGGTCTGGCTGATGGGGACGGGAAGCGGAGGGAGAACAAGGCTGCTGAATGGCACCGAGTAGGAAAAAAGGGGCAAGGGAGAACCTGGGGCAAAAAAAAAGCTCAGGCTTAGGTGGTAAGGACTAAGACGGGTAGGGCTGGTGTGGCAAAGCGGTGGGACTGGCCCAAGATCTGGTTTGGGCAGATAGGACAGAGGTGACTTTGGGGTGTAGGAGTACGGTGCTGTTAGGAAAAGCAGGACGGACGTCTCCAGATATGGGTCCAAAGCCAGGAAAACTCACCCGTCTGGAACACCAGTGTAAGACGAGCAAAATGAGAATTAACTTTCCTGGAGAAGCCAGGGGCTAAAAGCTGTATCGTTCAGAAGCATTTGTTTGTGGTTCCTATTGCCTATAGGGAGAGGTGGAGCAGACCCACCACACCTAACACTGCGTAGGGAGCTCGAGCTAAAGAGTGTCTGTCCCGCATCACCAGCAACGCGGGAAGTCACCAAAAAGGCCTCCGGAAACACCCCCGTCCTCGCGCGATTTGAGCGTCCTGCCTTGGTCACTGTGTACAACTCAAATTTCCGACACAGTCTTTTAGCAAAACGTCGGTAGCTCTGGGTTCAGCAGGCGGCCCGAGTGGGCGATCACCATCGTGCTGGATGATCTGACCGCTGGGAACAGCGTTTCCACCCGGGCCTGCGCGCTGCCGCCCCTCGGATGTCCAGGGAGACGCAGACGGACTATTGAGCTGTTCTTGAAAGGCCCGATCTTTGATGTTCTTTCTCAAACACCCCTTCGCGCCACGTGTCCGGAGAGGCCAGCGGTCACTGATGCGGTCTGGATCTTGTGACAGTGAGTAACGCCTCAGGAGAGAAGTCAAGAGAGTGTGGCCTTCCCATAGCACCCTATATTTTGCCTCTCCCCCCAACATGGGCAAAAGGTTCTGTTTTCTCATAGAGCTCGTTGGCTGTTCCGTTATTGACACTTAACGCTAACCCTGTCTTTAATGTTACAAAACATTTTATGCGTTTTCTTTAACCCGGCTCCAACTCTTGCTTCTCTCAGTATTTATCATTTGCTTGGAGTTCAATTGTTTTTACTGATAAAGAACCTGACTGTACCTTACAAACGTTGACACACGAGGAATCTCTGATCCCTCCAATGTTACAGGAGTTCCTAGAGAAATATCTTTGCAAGTCTATGTGGGTGTGCATATGTAAATACATATGTGCATTTTTGTCCACGTTTTATTACGTTTTCCTGCCTCAGAATCGTGAGCGTGAGGGAACAAAGACGAGATGATCTAACTTGCCTTAAAAACGCGAATGAAATGAATGTATTTCAGATTACATTGCGTGATAATTGAAACAGAGTAAAAATACGCATAAACACAGTTACCATAGCTCAACTACTACATGAGACCCTGTTTTGCTGATCCAGCTCAATGTTGTCTGTGAAACTGAAACACCACGCCAGCCTCTCATACAGTCGTGGTCTTTAAACAAACACCTGGAGTCCCGATTAGAAAAGATTTTCATCCATCTATGCGAAGGCCACTGCTAGATTAAACCTTTTCTTACATGTGCTACGTTAAAAGGAGAGCACTTTGTTCCAATAAAGTGTTACGATTCAGGTTTGTGCGAACGAACTTCACCCTTAGAAGGAGAAGAAAATTTGACTCTAAGTTGGTGAAAAGATACAAAGGAATCTGACGTAACAAGTTCTCTATAAAAACAAATCCCCTTCCAACTGCTCCTTCCTTTAAAGGAAAAAAGAAGCACAGGTTAGCAGGAACCCCTCTGGCAGGCTCACCTGTTGTTTCGCTCTCCTCCCCCAGCCACCAACAAAACAAAAAGTCTCGATAAACTTAGTCTAAACCACTGTGTTTGCAGGGAGTGCGGCAACGGAGGCTGCAGTCAGCACAGCAGCTCAGGCTCATCCCGCTGGCTTAGCCTGATCGCTACTTAGCAATTTGGAAACAAAAGGACGAAAGAAGTCAAGTTTTTAGCTCACATGTATGCTTTGTAGTTACTGCCTATCTTTTGGATCCTGATGTCGTATTTGGAGTCTATGAAGGGCTCGGTGGTGGCGTAGGTCTGAGTGAGCGCGACCACGCTGGCTATGTCCTGAAAATCGTAGTGGTTGTCTACCTTGATCTGGAGTCACCATAGCACCAGTGAACAGCGGATACAAGAGAAAAAAGAGCAATTAGGAACAAAATGGAGAATTCACTTGCAAATGATATTCACGAGAAGCACATTTTTTGACAGCATCAGTTTATAGACAAAGTATTGGATATTTTACCCGATTTCTAGATTCTACAATATTCCTGCATTAAAGTATCTATTTTCTGGGCAAAACATTACCTGTTGATGTGTAGAAAGCAAATTGCGGAGTTTTATTTTGCTTTTCAATTACCTTTTTTTTTTTTTTTAGTGGTGACTGTTAACTTTATACGTGCGGGCTTTAGAATTTTCCAAGGTGTGATAATACGCAACGCTGACTGATACAGAATTCCCGACAGTTCTGTACATTTGCAGCCTAGCAGGTGCCGTGACATCCCGCGAGGCGGCTCAGGAGAACAGAACCGGTTTTGTCACCCTCACGCTTCTCTGCAAGGAGTCGGGTTTTCTAGGAGTGGGAACACTTGCGCTAAGATGGTGAGTGGTGCTAAACCCATGGGTTTGAACAGCTTGGAAGAAGGGGGAGCTGGAAAAGTGGGGAATGCTGGTTTAGGGGGTGGGAGCAGGCGGAGGACAGAGGCATTCCTTTGGACGGGGGGCACATCTCTACGGTCGGCACCAAGGGAGCTGCTCAAACGGGGAGAAAAAGCGACTCAGAGAGGAGTCAGGGTGAGAAGAAAACGGGAAACGGGAACTCCAACACCACACCGACCCAAAGCACATTGCAGAAAGGGGAGGGAGGAGGCAGGGATCAGTATTTCTCTTGTTATCCGGTGTGAGGAGAGGTTGCGACTCCGTGCCCCGTTTGCCTGCCCTGGTTCTGCAGGGGAAGCTGTGCGACGGGACCTGCGCCACGCGGGCCCTGCGGGGGCTCAGACAAACCCTACGGCTTAAGCATCGGCTCCCAGCTCTCCGACAGAGGACCTGGCAGAGTAATCTGGCATCTGAGAGCCACGAAATCAGCCACAACGCCCCGTTCCATCTTAATTTATCGAAACTGGACAGCATGTGCGAGCCCCATTGTGCCCAACGCAAACGGCGCTCCCTGCAGTGCCTTCGCGGAGGGCTGGGCTACAATGAGAACCTTTGCTTGGACTCTGACAGTAAGCGGCTCACTACTAAAGACTCACGAGGGTCTTTAAGGTTTAAAATATTTTGTAGCTAAAAAAAATCGAGATTTCCTGCCATGTAATACGCCGGACATTTCTGTGTGTTATTTCCCTTTTCTATAAATGAGAGGTGAACATTGAAAGGACAGTACAAACACTCTAATACTTCACATAAGCAACCCACAGAAACTGTAGTTTAAGTAATTAGCCGTTAATTCTGCCCTCAATTAAATTGGCTGCTGTATTTCCCCTGACTTACAAAGTACAAAATAAAGCAAAATGGTCATAGGAAAACAGCACAACATACAGTACAACTTGCATCATTACTGAATAAAATACAGTTCAATCGGTTTTCTGTTTCTATTGCTAGTGGCAAATATTGTGTCTGTGGAGCTTTGATAAATGTAACTGTTCTCTCCTGATTTAAAATCTAAAACTCTTAAAGCGCTGAAGTATTTTCAGTGAGAAAAAGTGGTTAATCTGTAATGACTAGAAATTTTCACCGATAGAAATGAAAGCAGGATTTAAACCATATCCCACCAAACCATCATCGTGAGATAAGTGATATCGAAACAACTGTACTCACCACTGAAATGCAACTACTTTGGAGAAAGAAAGCAGCAGTTATACAATGGTACGAAACAATCACAGGGAACACGTTAGGACAGGAAAGGAAGAAAAGTTCAGTATCAAGCTGAAACTAATGAAGAACCAAGGCAAAACCCTCCTATATTCCCAGGTCCAAAAAGCTGGATTGCGCAAACACACCTTGACTCTTAAATAGTTTCACTGCAGTCGACTATGTTAATAAATACAGTTCTGCTTCAAGAAAGCATCTCGGCACAGTTGAAAGAACGTCCCGTATAGGACAGCGCATAAACCGAAAAGGCACCCATGTGAAAATATGTTTTAGTATTTTCTTAAAGAGAGGTGCTTTCTTGAATAATATACAAGCGGAGATTTGCAAGGGGAGGGCTCCGAGACAGAATGTGGACAGTGGAAAGCTGAAACATCCAGGAAATGAAAGCACATGCACGTGATTGCGGACAAGCCCCCGGCTCCTGACATGCAGTAAGTAGCATCTGCACCTTTCCCATGCCCGAGTGAGCGTGTCCGATCTTCACCACCACGGGGAACGTGGGCATGGTCAGCTGTGGGAAACAGAGGAGACGGGTTAGAGCAACCAGCAGTCCAACCATCCGCCTGCATCGGCTACCAAAGTTAGTGAAACACGACCAGAACGCAGCCAACGCTGCTCTTGCCATGGGCTATTTGAACACGTTGTTCACCCCTGTAAGACTCCGTGCTCCCACCATTTACGTGATGATTTACACGATGATTTACATGTTTTCCGAGCGCTACGTTACTCCCAACACATACAACTGGTGTAATTCTACCTTAACTTTTTTGTATGTCTTTCGGCTTCACTTTTCGAACCGCATTTCTGCCATTTCCTATTTTATGTTTTGCTACTGTGTTTTCTGACCCGTAAACTCACACTCTCAAAGGTTATAACCATTAATGATGTCAAATTAATCACCTTTTTCCTTTTCCCCTTGATTTCCTTTATTTAGCAAGGCTGTAAATTCTTTTTGTGACCACTTATGAAAGCAATGATGTCTAATTCACCACAACAGCTTTAGGCAGATCCCGGCTTCTCTTACAGAATATCCAGGTTCTCTAGGGAAGGCTCCAGCTTCTGCATAGAATGCAAGTCATAATTCAGCCACTGAGCAAGAAACCAAACAAGCGAAGCCATAGGAATACGCTGTATTCAATCAAACTATAATGGTTCTGTCTCTCAGAAAGTTCCGTGAATAACCAGTTTTATTTCCACCATTTGAGGCAGCTTTAGATCTCCCAGTCATGAGTGCAGCTGCCGCCTATTTGTCTTTTTCTTCCACCTAAAATGTACATATATCGAACCTCTATCAACCAAGCACAAATACTTAGTAGAATGGGATTATCACTAGAAACAAAAACCTGAACACCCTCAACATGTAATTAAACTGAGCAGCAGCAGGACAGCAAGTGCTATGGGGTCTGAACCCAAATTTTAACAGAGTAAATACAACCAAAGGTAAAACTGATGCTTCGGAAAACTAGCTAAGTATTCTTAGAGATTTGATGACAAACTTATTTTCGAAATACTTGAAAAAGATTGCCAAGGGGATAAATGGAGTTCACACTTATCTCACCGCGCTTTGCACGTTGCACAGAAACACACAAATACAGCTATTTACACCGCAAATGTCATGGGACTGTCAATACTGACAGTAAGAGATAAAGAAAGAAAGGTCACTTGGCTTTTGGTAACACCCAAACCTATCTGTCGGGTTATAAAGCTAATGACAACTCACACCTGCTTGTCCTACATTTTAAACATTCATTTTCAACATGCTTTTAGGGATGCCTGCTTTAAAATGACTTTAACTGAAAGGCAAATCTGCATAAGAACAAGCGGCATTCACTGCACTCGGGTCCCCACCGGCAGGTTCCCAGCACAATGCATTCATCTGCTTTGGTCGGTCGGTTGGTTTTTAAATGGACTTTCCTATAAAATGCATACTGATGCAATATTTCCTTCTGGCTTCTTTTTAAAAACGCGCAAAGGACGTCGAAGCAAACAGAACCGAGTTGTTTGTTCTTTTGAGAGAATCTCAGTTGCTGCTCTGCCTGACCAGAAGAAAAAGGTGGAGTTTTTGGATCGGCGCCTTTGACGTATCAGAGATTTCGAAGCCCGACGAGACCCCAGGTCCAACAGTTGCCAGCGACACAACGCACACCGCGGGGTTCGCGCTGATTTCTGCATCGAACCCAAAGCTACGTCTTTCCAGGAGAAACCCGGATCTGATTTAAAGGCTCGCAGTTATGAAGAACCTACTACAATCCTAGCTAAACGATTCCATTTAGTGAAGCAGGGATGTAATACAGATCGAATATCTTCTGCCAGGGCATCCTCGAGATGTGCAATCACGGACCAGCCTGAACCCCATCGCTGGTGCTCTATGGGACACGAGGAACTGCGGCTGCCACATTTCAGTGTCTCTGTCAAGGCAATCGGTATTTCTTGCAGAAATTCTGGGCATTAACACTGTAGGAATCAATAACTATGAATGCTTTGAAAGTCATTTATTTAACTCCTGTTTAGGAACCGTTTCAAGAGTTGGTCTTTAAATCCAAAACACATTTAATTGCTTTTTACAGATCTGTTTCAAACTAACCAATTTAAGTTAAGGTACGCAAGCACGATAAAAAAAAAAGAATTAATTTCAAAATAGCCAAAAGCACTTGCAAAAGCATTATACAGTAAAGGTCACCTATACTACAATGTAATTCTTGCTAAACTGTAGGAATGCAAAGTCCTGTATAGTCAACATCTAGTCATTTATTGCTTGAATATTTTAAAACCAGCCGCTTCTTTTTTCAATTATTTTTTTTTTGGGGGGGGGAAGGAGGAACAAACCACTGCCTGACCCAAGACTCATAAGGGCAGCACCACATTTATATGGTTGAAGTAGAAACCGCCGTGCTGGGGTTTGTAATGGCAACGCTGGCAGAGCTCCGACCGCAGCCCCTCATTAGGGATCACGAATCTTCCTGTGATCCCAAAGCTCTGGAATCCTTGTGGGCCACAGGAACAAACAGAAAAGAGGGTTTAAAACCCCCTCTGCCTCCTCCTTCAGAAAAAGGCGCTGCCGTCAGTCCGGGTGACAGAGTTCACCGGTCTGAGCGTGACAGCGGGGTCTGGAGCGACAGCCAAAGGGAAAAATGGGCCGAAAACTGCGTTTCCAACACCTGACAGAAAAGCCCCAGGTAGCACAGAAGGCAGATAAATATGAAGTTATCCCAGTGCTTCTCTCCTTTGTGTCCGCCCCGGTGCCACCGCGAATCATGGCTGATGAGGCTGTCGATAGTCTGGGGTTTGAACAGCAGCTCCTTCATCCCTGCTCTGAGTTGTGATCCCGGTTTCCCCCAGCGCCATCGGGCACTCACTGGTTCCCAGTTCTGCCCGGCGATAACAAACCCTGACATTTCTGCTTGAAATGAGAGAAAATGATAGAAAATGATAGAAAATGATAGAAATGATAGAAAACTCCATTTGAGTCCCACCTCTCCCCAGTCTGCTCCTTTGCGTTAAATCCCGTCCTAACACAACAGGCGCTCTCAAGGCCCAGCCAACATTTGGGGAAACACTATGATACTAACACCAAAAACTTACCGGCTCCATGGGTTTCCTTTTAATTTACATTACAGCTGGCAGAGAGATAACTTGAAAGGAAATCTCACATGTATCAATGGATCCACTCTAAACAGAGCTGAGACTAACAGGACCCATTGCATGTTTTCTCTGAAATGTATTATTGGGGCGAAAAGGCCATTTTACAGAAATATTGCTTATTTTTTGAAGTTTTTCTTAAATTCAGAAAAGCATAAATTCTACCGCGACAATTATAAACTGGGGAAAAAATCAGAAAAGAGCAACAACAGAAATTGCATTAAGAAATCTGGCAAGTTCCTATCCATGAGATGGAAATGGACCACATTGCATGAGCCTGTGCACATACATATAACACACATGAAATACATCTGAATATTTTAAAAAATAAAGACAAAAGGGGCTTCTACTGTAACTTAAATAACAATGCAATAAACTATAATCATTAATTAGAGAGAAAAGAGAACACATGGCAAGCGTGCAATACATTTCCCTTAGTTATATATGAATATGGTTGGACTGGTAATAAATATTAGCAGCAACAGGAAAAACTGCCATGGCTTTTTGTAGGAACCCATATCAAACCAGTCAAAATACACCACTGATATTTGCTGATATGACATCATTGATCAAAATAACATCACTGAGCATTAAAATGTTTTAGCATCTCCTAAAAACTACAAAGCGGGATTCAGTCTGCACGTTTTCATTTCTGTGGGTTTGACTTCTCAGTTGCTGTTTTAAAGAAATGTGTCGCCCCATTTCAACAGAATAAGTCGCACGGCTGAATTCTGTGACTAGGACTTGGTACTACTAGTAGTAGGCACCACTTTGATCTGTGAACCTGAAGGCACGTTCCCTAGGAGAGCAAAAAGTAGCTCACGTTTTGCAGATAAAAAGCAGTAGTAAAAATGCTTTAGAAGCAGCATCTTTTTAAAGCCTGGCTCACCCAAGTCTGGATTCCCAGGTTCCAAGCGGAGAAATATCTAGCACGGACACTGCTTTACTGAAATGACTCGTTTTAATGGTTTCTGTCATATACTCCCGTTTATTTTACTGTTTTCAAGGCCAGTCCAGTTGAAAGCAATTCTTTTACTGGTGTTGTCTGAATGTCACTAAAACTGACTGCAATGGGCCTGGTGTGTTTTTTGAGGCGAACACATCTGAAGTCAACTGGTGCAGTGCTCTCAGGAGCGATTGTTCTCAAACGAGCCATTTGATTTTTCAGCCCCACACTTGCACTGGGGCTCGAACCAGCGGCCGAGGGGCTTCCAAAGCACTTGCAGCAACTGTAACGTTCTTTAATTCTTTTAAACCACCGACCGAAACGCAGCAACCCCTCGACATCTCGCGCAGCCCTGGATTTGACCTTCGTTTTGCATCGGATCCATTCCTATCGGTTCGCTGAGGGCACAGAGGAACTCGAGACACACACGATTTCTACTGACAGGCAAATAGCAAAATAATTATAGTTAAAACGAAATGACTCAGATTCAAGAGCAAAGAACTACCTCAAACAGGGGTTATACTGGTGGAATTACTAAATCCAGGCAGAAATTCCACCCAGTACTCTGAAGCTGCTGAATAAGCATTAATTAAGGCAAGCGTGCATTCACAGCAATCATTGTGAAACGTATCACAGCAGCATGTTTCTCGTGGCATTAAGTCTCTCAGAATTAGGTCTGTTGGGTTCGCTAGCGTGGGACCACAAAGCTTTCTGAAGCTGTTGGTGTTGGGAGCAGCAAGCGATCAAATCACCCTCATTAAGGCTCGAAATGCTTCGGATTTCCGTTCTTCTGTTGATGTAAATTGTTACATCATTGCTAGGGTGCTTTGCAAATTGGATTCAACACAAATTAGGTTCAAAGATTCATTAGTTACTGATCAGAACCTATTTTAAATGCCTGAAATCCGCAAAATAATACTGTACTGCCCTTCTGAAATGTCAGGATATTTTCAATATGTCGCGTATGTTATTTGTACAAAAGAGTTAGGCCTGGTCTACTGTTCTGATCCCTCATATTAGTAATGACGCTGAATGAACAAGGAGACGCAGAAAATTCAATCAATTTCAGAAAACACCGCGATTATTGGTCTTTGCTTTTGCTAGAATAGAAGAAAACCGGTTTTAAACCAGGTTAAAAAGACACTGATCAAATGATATAGGTGATCAAAAAGAGCACGCAAGTACCGTGAGAGCACAGAAAACCATCAGCAACACGGGTTGGGGAACACAGAAAGGTCTGGAAGCTCCTCACCTCTGGTGTGGAGACGCCCAGTAGGGAACAGCGAAACCTGCTGCATCCAGAACATATTTCAGTTTCAAAACTAAGCATAACCTGCCAGCCAAAAATTAATTTTTACACTACATTGCTACCTGCATTTTCAATGCACGTGCATGAAAAACAAAACGCGGAATCAGCAGCCTGCTGCAGCACTTCTTACGTGCTTCTCGGGAGAATTCATGGCTACCATTTCCTTTAATCTGGCGTTCGGGCACACGCAGTTCCACTGCAGGATAAAAAAAAATCCCGTTACTTGACCATATCAACAAGAGCCACGTCCTTCCAGCAAGCCCAACAAGGTGCATTTAACTCGTTTTTTACAAAGCAACAAAACGTGCAGCGGAACTGGGGGCAATGTGGGTCCACTGGAGGATGCGGGTGGCACCAGAGCTGTGACGTCCCCCTGACAAACACATCCCGGCCAAAACCTGAGCCTCTTGGGCACGAATCCTACTTGACTGTTTCATTTTCTTCCCTGAACGAAGTCTTGCAGGGTGCGGTATCGTTCCACCACACTCGTTTTCGCAGGAATTGTCTGATCACAGCTCAGCGCTGCGGTCCCAGACCCGCACACCTGCTCCCGTTGGTGAGCGGCACCGCCGTCATTTACGCCCCGGATATCGGGTTTGGGCACTGCAGGACATTTCTATAGACGGGAACACTGCCCAGAGAGCTCTCCATGAAAACACCATCACCAGCCGCCAAAAATACACTCGTAATTAGTTCCTGCTTAATTTCTGCAATTTAAGTATTTCTGAACAGTGCTCAGAGCCACATAATACAAGCTGTTTTATTTCCAAGAGATACAACTATTGGAATTATTGTAAATTTACTTTGATTTCTTCTAAGGTATAACGTAAAATAGAATTGAAGCTGTACAGAAACATAAAACCGGGCAAAGAAAAAACAAAGAAAAATAGGAAAAAAAAAGCCCTCTGCTGGCAACAATACAGAAAACGCAGTTTTCGGAAGGTGGCATTCACCCGGGCTTTAATGTCCTCATGGTTGAGTTGACTAGAAAAGCCACAATAGGAAAAAAAAAAGAAGGGGAGGGAAAAAAAGTAGCAACGACAACAAAAAAGGTGTTGCACAAACAGGACTTACCTCAATTTTAGTGTTTAAATATTTATCTTTCCAAGAGTTCCCAAGCAAAGTTCATTTAACCACTCTAGTTCCACGTAATTTATTTGTGGAATATGCATCATGCTAAATCTAATTTTGCTCTGCTTGCTTTGGAGAAAGGAAATTAAAAGTGAAATAATGAAGGAGGCCTTTTCTTTGTTTTTTTTTTTCTTTCCCAGAAATGGGCAGGAAGAGCCCTGAATCAATAAACAAGCAGAAGATGGATTTTCTCTGGTGTGGCTGGGTTTAAGCAAACAGGGTCTGCAGGTAAAGCCGGGCTTAGCCGTGCAGCAGGGCTCGCCAGCAGGGGTAGCTCAACGTACTCCTCTCCTAAGCACCCAAAGCAGAAACATCTCGTTTAACCAGCTCGGATTTGCAACAAACGCAAAGAACAATTCACAGATGTCCAGCCAGATTTTCCCACCGCCTCGTACCCGGACACAAAAAATAAGTGTAAAATCCTACCTGCGCGGAGTAACGATTTGTACCCCTTTACATGCACGGCAAGCCCAGCCAGAATCTGATATGCTCCGGATTATCTTTTTAGAAATACGGGCGTTAAAGAAACCTGAAAGCTCAAATGGATAAAAAGATAGAGCTTTAACTTGATTCGTGTGCCAGGTAAGCAAAGAGACGCAAATGCACCCTAAGTGTGATTTCTTCATTCAAAACAGAGGCCTAAAGTGGCTTAAAACCTAAATAAGAGCAATACAGACTGGTCCCAGGGAAATGCTGGGCCAGCTCGGCCAGCTGAAATTAATGGGAGTTGATGCGAAAATGGGTATTTTGAGCAGCCCCTGTACCCGGTTCCTTCACCTGCCGTTAACAGCCCCCATGAGGCTGGATCCGAACAAACCAGTTCTCTCGGGACTCACTGAAATTAATACAAGTGTGACATGATCTTGGTGTATAAAGTGAGAATATCAAGTACATCTGAGCCAGCAAATCAACCCAAAATACCTTTGTTCCCACAAATATTTTTCAATTAAAGAAGAACAATTACGTAAAAGAAAAGTGACCTGATGGTAGAAAAAGCCTCCATTTTCAACACCCGCACAGCAGGAAAGCAGAAATTGTCATTAAAAAGACAAACGTAAAGTATAACGGCAGCAAATCAAAAAGCACAGTTCCCCCAGATCTCTAGTGGAAATTCTGCTGAAGGCAAAACCTTTGCAGAGACCAATTCTGTTTTGACTCTGGCTTGTCGGTGTTTCATTCCATCCCAATCATTCTACCAACTAGTCAGCAAACTGCTGCCTCCAAAACCAAGTCACATTTTGCCACCTTATAAAAGAACGACCCAAATTGCTGCGCCTGGAAACTGTATGAGGTTTTTTTACTGTAGTATTTAGGGAGTGACAGCTCTAGATCCCTTCCCTTTCGAAGCAGGCTATAGCGCATACGGAGGCACCGGGATTGAAAATTCATGTAAGCTCATCTATTTTGCGAAATACTGTTCTAATTTTGCATTATGTACATGACTGTCCAGTTTTTGAACAGGATCGTAGAGGATTCGTACGGACAATCCCCACACAGGACCCAACGCACCCAACTCGGTCCTGCCGGACAAACGCTCCCCGTCGGCACCCAGGGTCGGTAACCCGCACACATAGGCTGCCCCTTACAGAAAACAGGACCCACAGTACAAAAAGTCCCTCCAGAACTGGAAGTCCTGGGCAAAATCAGAATTCCCACTGAAAAGCGACGAAGCTGATGATAAATTTGGCTGTAGTCGGGATTCCCGCTCCGTTTCTGTATTACCCACATCAACAAACAGTCGATTATCCACAGTCCTCTTTATTTTGTTGCACGTTGCTAGAACACAGAAATAAGTTGTTTGATACTAAACTTGCTCAGCTGGACAGAAATGAGAAAGTGTCAAGTGTTTTTTCTACTGCATCAACAATGAATTGAAGGAATTGGTGACGATATCCCTCGATAATGAACTTTTCTGTTTATTAGCAAGTGTTAGCTGTATCAGAACGTCACCGAGGAGCGGGCACCAGCGTGGCTGCTGTTATAACACCATGGCTCATCAAACTAAAGGAAAATCAACATCGTAACACAGCGTAGTGAAAGAAGCCCTGTGCTCTTAGTCCATTTATACAAACAGTAAAAAAACCCAAGTGTTTCTTCTCCTTTAGCCTGCTTATATTTATAACGTAATATAACTGTAATTGGCTGTAATTTCTCTTCCTATTATTTAAGATACAAGACTATTTTGCTTAAGTCAGTCAAGGAATAATTCCCAAAAGTCAGTCTTTTGGGAATAATCTTTGTATTTTACGAGGTCAAGATCTAACTGTGATACAGAATGCGTGCTGAGCTGAGGGTTTCTTTTAGACTCTCTAAAAGTAATTTTCCTAATACCGTGAAAAATATAGAATATGGCAAAGGACAATGCAGCCTCAAGTTAAGACCCCATGCTTGCTGATGCTGTTCAGAGGCAACAGGTGCTCAAGCACTGTAGTGGTATCGGTAGAAGCTACAGGTAATGTTGGTCTCCTCTGATAATGGATTAAAAATGCATTTTCTTGCATTTGTAAGAACATGTTCCCAAGTACAGAGATTTCCAGATGTATGAAAGTCCATTTCAAATGCTAGGATGTAAGTACGTGTTTGTCTGATAGCAATTGGACAAAACTCTGGTGTTTCCCCAAGCCTACAGCAGCAGCCATGTGGTGGCATCTGGAAACCAATCAGTGGCTCTCAATTAACTCCTTCCTCACCTTCCAGTCCTACTGCCCTAAGCGAGACCTGAAAATCAATGGTCCTACAACCGCCGACCACAGCGACCAGCGAAACACCTGCCCGGGGGGGTTTGCGGTCTTCTTGTAGCTTGGATTTCCTGTGTAAGGTTTCAGCCTCACAGCTCTTTTATCTTCTCGCTCACATGAAAAAACTTCCTGAAAAAAACTCCGTTTTCTCCAGGTATAACAGAGATTTTAACAGGTCTAAGTTATTTTCAGGTGTTAGCCTGGGACTTGGATCCAACCTTACGACTTGAAGCCAAAACTTCAGACTGAAAAAGTATATACCACAGTATATCTGCTTGAACTAAATCAGGACATAACGTACAACATTCCTGGTCAGTTTTGAAGTAGATCTCAAATCTGAAAATGAGACACAATCCTAATAATTCTGAATATTTGTTTTTTTCTTTCTTTTTTTTTGAGAGAGAAAAAAAGAAGAATCGGAGCACTAATAATTGTAAAACTGACCTCTTACTGTTAAAAAATAATAGAAATCTGGTGCTATGAAACAGTTATACATCTATATACAGGTAACAAGCTACTTTGTGTAGAGGTAAATCTCAAGAAAATACATTTGCAGGAGTTTGGATTAAAATGGTTCAAATTATGTTAATGAATATTCAGCTCCTACACTTGATTTGTGAAATATGCAGTCCTTTAAGCGATTCTGTCCTGCATGTCAATCTATCTATGTATTTTATTACTCTCTAATCAAACCTTCCGTTGCTCGCTCACGAAACAACTTCTTGGTGCATAGGGGGTGTCTGCATGTTACACACACCGGATTGCTACAGCAACAAAGGATCTGGAGCTGAAAAAGACTCCCAGCTCTTGTATTTGTGTCTGTGTTCCACGTACAACACGAACCAGAGGACACAGACACTGCTCTGTGCCTTTGAGGGCTGAGGAGAATAAGGAACGCAGAGAGAGCTGTGCCTCCAACACGCACCACCGGGAGATTTTTCCTGAAATTAAATCTGTGATGAAATAATAGCAAATGCATTATTGCTCCTTTAAATTCCTTATTCCTTGGAACCCCCCAATTGCCCAAGCTCACAAGCAGAGCACCGAAACGTTGCCTGTTGATGAACGGCGGTCTGTGCGGGCTGCAAACAGCGGTGTCGTTTCACCAGAACGCACACGAGTGCAGGGCAAGACCAGGGGCTGCAATGAAAACAGCACAAAACAGGGCAGCGCTGTTCGCTGGACCAAACCAGAGAGGCGGCAGAACCTGCTCTTAAATTCGAACTGGAAGGAAATGTACTAGAAAAAGAGAAAATCTTTCTTCTGCTAAAGCCCACAAAAGCGGCTCCAGCGCGCTGTAAGCGCTGGTTTCGCCCCGGCTGCGGTCCCACAGCGGCACAGCCTCGGGGCGACGCTCCCCGAGCCGCTCCGGGGACTTTCACCAATGATGCGCTTTTTCCTTAAGAAAGGCGGAGTTGGGACTCGCTGTCGGGGCCATAAATACGAGGGTCCCATGTCAGGGCAGCGAGAAGCGAGCGGCCGGCGGCGAGTGCGCGGAGCGGCCGGGACAGAGGAGAGGGGCCGGGACAGAGCAGAGGGGCCGTTCCGCACCCGGGACCCGCGGCTCGCAGAGCTTCGCAGGGCCGGGGCAGCATGGGGCCGGGCCGGGGCAGCACCCGCAGCGTGGGGCCCGGCCGGGGCGGCAGCATCAGCAGCATCAGCAGCATCGTGGGGCCCGCCGGCGGCGCCTGGCTCTGCTCCGCGCTGCTGCTGCTGCTGGCGGCCGGGGCGCCCGNCGCGGGGGTCGCGGCGCGGGTCCTGCCGCCCAGGGGGTGGGGGGGGGACAGTGACAGCGGCTCTTGTGCTTTTTGTGTTCGTCCCGAGTTATTTCGTGGTCACGAACCGTGGAAGCCGCTGTGTTATTTAGCGCCCTGTTTTTGCTTTTAGTAGGAGTGGCTTCTCTAACTTAGACTAAGCAGGGGGCAATATCTGAACTTTCAAAGCTACTCTTACCAGTTCTGCTAATAAAATATCCGATCTAAATGTATCTGCTATCTGTAAACTATGCATATAGATGTTTTTAATAGCATTCTGGGGAAAACAGAAAACAAAACACGAACTCCCTAGTGATAGCATGTTCAAACACTGGATCTTTGTTCCGCTATACTACAATTTCTTTAATGGGTTGTGGGTTTTTTTTACCATTTTCCAAAAATACTTGAGCGGGAAACTGCATTTTCTGCAGAAAGACTGGCTACAGCAGTTCTACATAAATAGAACTTCCCAGTCTTTAGGACACTTGTGTTTCATGGTACTCCATCAGCACTGTGGTTGTCAAACAACTTATAGAAAGAAACTAAAGATCTTAAAATTAGATGGCATGGGGGTCGGGAAAAGTGACATTTTGCAGGCTTTTGATTTCATTAACCCAGGCCAAGGCTGGTTCGCTTCCATCTAATGTGAACAGTAAATGTAGAACATGAGTTTCCAAAGTGTCACAAAATTAGCATCTCTATGGGGCAGGCAATACCTTCTGCATACTGATTAATCGCTTTTATCCCCTGACAGAAAATCTTTGTAGCCATGACAAACTCTCAGCTCTGTTTGTGGCCATCAGTTAAATTGGTTTTTAATCTGGTTGCATTAAGCAGTCTTTTTCATTAAGTTACCTACACCAGGCGTTAGAACTTGGAGTTGTTTGAGGTGTCATAGAAAATAGAAAGTGTGCTACCAGGACTTTAACCACGTATGTGTACATTGAACTGTAATAGTCTGCTGCATTCTTACACATTAGCAAGTGACAGTTTTTCAACAGGCTTAATGTAGAGACTTTTCTAAATAAACAATATCACAGTGTAGAGGAAACTCAAAATATCCATTAAGAGCCATCTTCCTTAGGGAAGCCATTCTACCCATTCTTATTAAGATACATTCCATCCTTAAATACATTTTACGAATGGTAGATATATGCTACTTTTATATTTAAAGACTGAAGTTTGTAAAATAAAACTGTTTCATATTTGGACTTGATGCTCAAGCTTTCACTTCTATAAATATTCCCGTTTAAGTAAACTGCACTTTTTGGCTAAGGAATGTTTATATCAAGGATCCCTTTATTTATCATTTTAAAATAGTATTTCTATATAAAATGATACATATGGATATTTATTTATAGAAGTACATACATAAATACATGATGATTTGTACTTCAATATCTACATTTTCATACTTCCAAAATATTGATAAAGAAAGGGACAGCTCTTCACCTACCAGAGCCTATGGGAGTTGAATGCTAATCAGCTGTTTGCTGAGACTATTCAATTTTTTTTCAGTTATTTTTAAGCACATCCCCCTCTGTACCCACAAACACATTCAAGTATTTCCTTGCAGAATAAAACCCTGGCAAATCTTACTAAAAACAAAAAACAAAAAAACCCACCAAAACCAGAAATCACACCGTGCCTCTAAATTCTGCAGCAAAGTAAGAACTGAGGCGAAGTCTCAGAGCTCGCAGAGCTGCCAGCCACTGTATGCACTTGAGTTACTGCTTTATTCCTCAGGTTCCCCACGTTACCTGGAACATTTTTAACGTCCTCTGGGATCGCTGGTGATTTGGGAGCCAAGGGAGGTGGAGGGGGTTCCATCACCAGGTGCTCCTTGAGCCACTAAAGCAGCAGTGCCATGCACTGCTAATGAGCAGGGCTGAGCCCCGGCCCCCCGCATTCTGTGGCTTCTCCTCCCCGAAACACCGAGTGCTGGGGATCTGCTGTTCCACCTTTCCGTTCAGTGTTGATGCACCAAAACGCCTCTGATAACGGCTCTTTTGGGGAGAACCACGGGTGCGACCGAGTTCATCAGCGTCAAGGTGACAGAGCACCCTTTTGCCACTGACTTCGGTCTCCCCGGACTCGATGCTAAACCAATGTTCACAGCAAATTAGACAATCTGTAGAGAGAAATGGTAAATGTGGGGAGGACAGATTCCTTTCTGAATGCTGCTTTTCCCCCTTAGGTTATCTTTCGGACAGTAGGACAAAGAGGTAAATACTCTGCATTTCCGAGCTATGTAACAGCAGTACCCTATCTTTAAAGTTAGATGGACTCTTTCTGATTTAAACTGTCTTATGGTTGTTTTTTCTTAAACATACATAAACCCGGTATTTTTACTGAATATTGGGCACCAAGAGAAATGACTAACAGACTTCATTACAAAGAAATACATAATATAGCTTCAGAGAATAGTTCTATAGCTTTGGAGGAGGGTGGCACATTTCAAAGTAGGATGGGAGCTTTGCAGCTGGAGCTTGGCAGCATTTTCAGCCTGTTAAAATCTCCTCAGATCACTGACACCAGGCATTGTGAAGACGTGCCAGACGATATATTAAATTTTAATCACATTTTAAAAATAACAGTAACAAATTTTATTTAAATACACTAGAATTAAGTTTTCAAAGTCAGCTCCTCTGGGATAAAATTACAATATGCTATTTCTTTATTATTGAATTTCATATTAAAACTTGCATGGCTCAGTATCCCAGGATTTTTCCTCTCTGCAATATAATATCTAGTTTTGTTCTGGAATGGATTAATTTGTACATTATTAGACTGGGAAGTAACTTTACCTGATGGGGAAAATCAGCATTGGAGAATGTATTAGAAGTGTAGACAGCACTTCTTCCAAGTTAGGGGAGAAAAGGCGAACAGGGAAATTAAAGTAGATTCTATATTTTATTCTGACTATATTACGTTACACACACCCACCATATTCTTAATCTCACCGCATGTACTTGCTGTGAGCGGCACCAGGGGTCCCCCACAGAACCGAAAGCTGAGTTTCTACTCCAACGATCGTCAATTCGATTATAGAAATAAAGTAGTGGACTTTTGCTGTTGCGGGTCTCTGTCGAACAGCGGGCAAAGCACAGCGCCTCGGCTTGGTTCTCGCAAGAATTATCACAAAAAAGAAGCTGTGAGGCTGTGTTAGCGCCATTGAGAGAGCAGGCTGCCGGAACAGTGTTTGCGGAACCTTAATTATATTAACCGGTGAATCGTCTTAAAACCAGCTAGAAATTATACTGACCTCAAAAGTAGTGTTACTCCTGTTTGTAGGTTTAACGCGGAGGTGCTGAAAAGGAGGTAATTCCCTTCGCCCCGTGTCCTCAGGTGGCTGAGAAAAGCTGAATCCTGTCCTGCTCAGCAGAGCCCACAGGCGTCCAGAAAACTGTTGGCCTGTAGGAACCACCCACAGCCAGACCCTTCCCCACGTCCCCTTCTTCTCATATCACTAATATTAACTTCATTAACAAAGAAAAATAGACATTTTACCCTTAACTCACGTTTCAACACGCTCGTAAGTGACATAACTACCGAACCCACCTTTCAGCTGTTTTAGCCATAGAACGTCCTGCCAAGGCTGGGTATACAGAGGGGGACAGGTTTCTTCTCTAAGTACGAAAGAATTCCACGGTAATTTTTCTTACTTGCCTGTTTTGCATACTTTTATACACATTAACAGCCTTTGATGCACTTAGAGTAAAGCCCTTACCAAATTAAAAACATCTGCGACCCCACACAGGCCCATCACTTGTACCAATGCCTGATTATTACAATTTAAGTTATAATTGCAGTACATATTTCTTGGCATCGTAGCCTGAAACATCTCAGTGCTTTCAAAACTATAAAAATGGGCTGCGCTGGCTGCAGATGCGGTGCCGTTGATGACTTGTTACAACCACGTGTGTTTGTACCTGTCTTTGCTGGACGCTCAACAAAGCACTTCGGGTGCTGTGCTCGGCGAGCCGTGCAAGCACGGCAATAGCAGTTTGAGTCCTTCCACTTGCAGATGCAATTTAAAAAACGGTGGTGAAACAGCTCCCGAGGATAAAGACTGAATTTCCCGTTCGGGAGTAGGAAACGTTGATTGAACCAGATCTACAAGGAATTCTACATCTACTTCAGGTTTTAAGGCAGAAGCGAACATCTGGAGAACTTCCTTCCAAACTCCGTGCCCAGTCTGTCTCCGAACTCACTTTTAACTCGGAGCGCCAGCCGCGGTTTGCGCTGCCAGCGGCACGCTCGGCTCGCACAAATCACGTCCGATCTGCGGCGATTACCCTTCCTCAGAACCCTGCCATTTGAGCACGAAAATGGGGCTCGGGCTGGAAAAACACAGTCACTCCCCTTCCCTGCGCTCGCTCGACTTTTTCATGGCAGCGCTCCCACCAGCTTCAAAGTTGTAGCTGTGAAACGAGGCGGCATCGTGAAAGCGAAGGGGACGGGACCGTAAGGGGAGAAATCCACCGAGCGCAGCGCTCCTGTCCATTAGAATGTAGTTGACAAGCATAAAATAATGAAGCTTTTTGAAAAAAAACCCAGAGCTGAGCACTGTGCAGTAAAATGAAATCTCAGAAGAATCAGGCGGGCTGCCTGATTTAGAAGTAACTCAGTAACACTGACTCACGTTATAAATGCAGGACAAGAAAAATCAGGAGCTGTTACTTTTCTTTAAAAGGGTATTAC
The DNA here is from genome assembly GCA_013399365.1 of Pampusana beccarii. Classification (NCBI taxonomy): domain Eukaryota; kingdom Metazoa; phylum Chordata; class Aves; order Columbiformes; family Columbidae; genus Pampusana; species Pampusana beccarii. Next base: position 332,351 of record VWYH01009562.1, on the reverse strand, counting down.
AGTGCTAAGAAACTAAAACCGCACGATTTCAAAACCAGCATTCTACACACGCTGCGTGGAAAACAAAACGCAAGCTTAGAAGCAGAGATTAAAGACTATAAAACACAGAACACGAAAGACTGCCAAACTCTTAATCCTATTAACGGACCGACTTTAATCCCTAACTTTCTCATTAAAAAGTATCTGGGTACCGAGGGTTTTTTCCGCGGGGAGGAGGGGGCGTGCAGCTATGAATGGAAATCCACAATAACATCATGGATGTTGTTCTACAGACTTCGGAGCATAAAGAGAGCGTTATTGTGCAGCTGGAATTAGGCAGATGTTGATTACTAGTCAAATGATGTGGTATTTTAGGCTTGTGAAGTAGAGAGAAATATTTCTGGTAACATGAGTAGCAGCTGTAAAAACAGCGCAGAAAAATAAAGCTGACCTTGGACAACATTAGGAAATCGTGCTGGTTTTTAGGTAATATTTGAGTTAAAAGAATACCACACATCTGTTAAAAATACACTCACCTCTTCTTTTCGAAACTTCATAAAATCAAGACTTTAAAGCCTCGATCTCCTAAATTGAATGTATTCTAATTAAAAAACCAAACCACACAAACAACTGCCTAATCTTCTGGTTTAACAAGGGCGCCGAACCTGATCAACTCTTGCTTCCAACACAAGGAATTTTTGCATCTCGAGCCAGAAACACACAGAGATCCACAAAATCCTGCCCTCCCGAGCCCTAATGACGCCCCTGCAAATGCCGCTCGGGCGCGGGACGGCAGCTTTGTGGTTATAGAACACAACAAACTTACCAAATTCTTCAGGCGTTTACGTTGAAAAATAATACACTGCAAACTAATATCCATAGGAAATGGTGATGGTAAAGGGTTATGGTAAATAACCCTTGGTATCTGTTTTATCGACTCCGCAAGTTTTTCAAGAAGGCGAGTTGTGGGAATGCAGTATTTTTTTTTTCTGAATAAAAAATGCCTCGAATAACAGTGAATGATGAAATATCCTGATTTACCATCTAGAAAAGAAAGGCGTTTCGCTGTTGTCTTGTGTATCTCAAGCATTTGCACCATGGCCGTGTTATGAACTGGCCACGATGAGCAGGTTAAACCTTTTCAAGGCATTTGTGACCGTTCCCTGCAACGCGCAATATGTGGGTCTATCCACCATCGTTTTCTCCTTGTTTGCTATTTTGTGCTGGGTTAGTAGAATTTAGGTCTGGCCCAATTCTTACTTTAAACTAATCTTCACCTTTTGATGGAATTCTTTTAGCCCAAGTGATAAAAGTGTAAGGATTTGATTTTTCAGTCACTGGTATGGTTGTTATCTCACCACATTCACCTTCTTGTGCACCTTGAAGCACCAGCAAGAGTAATCGGTGCCCTTCTATACGTTGCTTTCCATAGGATAAAGGAAAAAGGCTGATTTTGTGACATTCTTCAGCAAGCTCTGTGGCTACCAATCCAAAACACTTGTGTCCAAATAGTCCACTAAGTTCCACTATTTTTCTTTCTTGTGATTTCAGAAAGTGTGGCTCAGTTAATTCCTGTGCCGGAGATTTAGTTATTTTACAGATGGCTATAAGGATTTACTGAGAAAATACCAGAAAACTAAAATACAAAGCAAGAAAAAGAAAATTTGCTCTCCATGCTGAGTAGCACAAGCATCTTTAGAATGAAAGATTCCTTGACTTGGGGTCTAGGAGCTGTGAAGGAACAGCGAATAGTGACAAGGGAGAGTTAAGAAATCCATGGTGCAGACACAGAGGAAAAGAGTTTTGCAGATTCACTCAGTATTGAGCCAGTTTTGCTCTTTTTCAGGTGTTTAAAGATGATTCAATAGCATCTTGACGGGTTCTCAAAAGAGGAAAGTACATATATATATATAAGGCTGATCCACCATCTCAGCAGATGCCCTGATGCAATGAGCTATCTCTCTATTGAAGGCTGGAACAATTAAAAGGTTACAAATAGCTCACAAATCAACACTGCAAAAGAATGCACTCTTCTCTATATTGTAAGCATCAAAAGCAAGAAGCGTGCAGAAAACCCGCACCGTAGGGCTGTGCCAACCGCAAAAGGTTTGCCAGATTTATTGTCGAAGCGGCGCGTTGTTCGATCTCGTCGCCAAACTGGTATTATCGGCAATAATTTGGCAGCGTTCTGTGGGAATCCGGGGGTCGTCTTTGATCTCCCACAAACCCTACACGGCCCATTTTGACAAAACGCACCAGTTTTCATTCAGTACCCAGACTCAACTTCCAGTCTTCCCCCTCACCCCACACAAGGTCTGGAGTCTTCGCTATAAGAAGAAAAAAATACGTGAATACTATGAAACTATTTTTCAGAGGTGAAGACGGTAGCCAGCAAATATTGATTAAAAAAAACCAACCCATACAAACAAACAAACACGCCAAAGAACAACAACAAAAGCAACAATTGATGGTAAAGCATTTGGACACCCATGGTCTCTAGAAGACTGGAAGTGCTTGGCATAGGGAGAATTATGGCCATTGTAAACCATATATATATGTAACAGAAGAATAGAATTAAACAGATGTATTTTGCACTAAAACGACAGCACCTGCACTACACAGATGCCAAATTCTTCTTTAGAGAAGTGAAAAGTGGTACAATAATGAAGAGAGGATGAAGCCCTTTCAGTGTTCCAGCAAAGGCGTAACAAGCAGATCCTGAAAGATCACAAACAAGTTTGAGTCCATTTGCAAAAGCGCGTGTTGCCTGTGAGCGTAACTCGGGTTTCTTACTGGAAATAAAGACAGGGATTTACAAGCCTCCAAGCTGAAAGCCAAAGAACCGAAGCAAGGAAAAGCAGGTTTGGAAAACATGGAGCGTGGGCCTTTTTTGCATGCAGTACAGATCATCTCTGCTCAAAATATGTGAAATGAAGTTATAGCACTAGCAAAGCCTTTTTTCTGGACGCAGAGCAGAGAAAAATGAAGAAAATCACAAATGGGAACGGGAAAAAAAATAATGGCGTTTTAAGAAGACTGTAGTTGGCAAATCCTTCGGCATAAACAGAGAAACCAGAATACTTGCTGTTAAGGGGCTTGCTTGGAAAAGATGTTAAAGATTTCAGGTTAAGGGCAACTCATTAAGCCATGACATTATTCTCCTGGCACTGGTGCTTGATAGCGTTACTCAGTACTTTGTTTCATCAAAGCACAAGTGACACGAACATTTCCACAGCTACTCGGCCGATCACCGGATACGCACATCCTCTTACTCAGTGAGCAGGACTCAGTGCTCAGGGGGCACCCCCTCTCCTCCAGGGCTCAAACTGGAGCGTTCCCGCTGATCATTTTGGAAGCCAACGCGTGCAAATCAAACACTCGATCACGAAGCTAAGAAAATCCAAATCTTCATTCTCCTCAAAGTTATTTCTAAGTCTCTAAAATAAACTGCTTTAGAAATATCAGAGCGTATGTAAAGCTACATGTTAGGTATTTAATTACTTATTTTAAAACATTCTGTTGATGGCAGTCGAGCAGTAACTTGTGCCTTCTCTTGGACAATTTGCCTACTTTTGGACAAATTGCCTTCTTTAGGACAAATTGCCTTCCTTTGGCAGCATTACCCATACCTGTGAGCTTAGCCCAAATCGACAATGATCGCTTTATGCTGCTAGTACTTCTTTCCATAATAATAATCCTTTCCATATCTAGACATATGAATACATATGACGTGCCTATTTAAGCGTGTGAATTTGCTTTCTCCACGGGTGAGACTCGCAGCTTTACACCCAGCAGATGCACCAAGTCCTGCGGGATGCTCAGCTGCCAATCCGCAGTGTTGCGGAGGGAGGAACACTTCTACAACCCCTCGTACGTTTAAGAGGCTTCGTAAGCAACACAAATCAGCGGCCAATGCACGCCATTTTATTCTGAAATCCATCCAAGGTATCTATTCTATCTTTTCTATCCTGTGCAGTATTGCTTTAAAGTGGGGTCATTAATTTTTGCCTGCTGTGACAAATCCTGTGCAGATTCCTCTTCCTTTCCGTGGTTAAGATTATTCTCCCTGCCCGCTGACTCTTTTCGCTCTCTGCAAGGAAACTGAAGCATATCAAATGTCTAGTTTCCAATCAAAAGAGGGTTTTTTGTTCTTTTTTTGGTCATATCCCCGTAGCCATGGAACCCGAGCATTCACATCTGTGTTCTGGGGCTCCTCTGGCACCTCTGCAGTGTCACTTATCAGTATTTTTCAAGAGAGTCTATAGGATTGACGACACTATACTGGCTATAGTATCTATAGCATCTAGACCCAAACGCAGTGAACGAAACACTGTGTCTATACCCCATCTTCAGACTTCATTTATCTTGGAATTCCAGCATTATTTTACTGTAATTTGAGCTTAGGTGACTACGGTAGAGGAGGCCAGTTCTGCTCGCAAACTTAGTTGGTTTGCTGTCCTGAAACTCCACCTGGAGATTTTTGGTGATAAGGAGGAATGAATTACAGTCCCTCCTGTGATTTCAAGCTGCTTTTCCTCTCCAGTCTCATCCTGAATCCACTGAATTAACTCCCTTCCAAAACTGAAGATGGGCACTGCTGAAAATCTCATTACCAGATTTGCCCCCGTTCTTCAGTTACAAAATATTTTCAATTTCTATACTACAAGGAGGGGCGGTCCTGAATTGTGCTGATGACTGATAGAGAGTGACAGGGTATTAATAAACACCTTTCTTTCTTTCTTTACTCCGCGGTAAGCACTCTGAAAATAATCAGCTCTCCTTTGGTTGCAAATGTTTGTTAACAGGGAGCTCTTGGCTTAGTTTGGTTCTGGCTGTAACGTAACCTGTGGCACTTCCAACACTGGACTGCAGTTGCTGGTTATTTCAAAGTAGTTTATCCCAATATTTAAACGAACTTCACCGTCAATGATGTCATTGATCAGTTAATGCATCAATTCTGGGAAGTTGTCCTTATGATGCTGCAAAACAATTGAAGGCAAATAAATTTAATAAAGCCTTTCATAGTTCATTGAAACGAGGAGTCGATGTTCTTAAAAGACAGGCATATATTTATCAGATGGTGTAAAGCTATATTAGCATGATTTACTCTGAATTTCTTTTCTGATACACCCAACAAAGTAGGAAGATCAGCCCCATTTCATAGTGGGGGTCACAAAAAGAGCACAAACACAAAAGAGCATCAAGAGAGTTTCACAAAGGTTTCACGAGCAGCTCCTCCCCATCTCCGCAATGAACAACGGAGATCTCAGACGGGAGGGAAAAGTAAACGTAAAAAGTAAACTTGGAAGCAACACAAGTAGAAAAAAGGTTCTGATAGATAAAAGTTTTAGGTCATCTTACAGGAGAGGGGTGAGCAGAAACAGCTGCATATTGTGTGTGTGAATGCCTTCATTTTGGCGAAAGGACATGTTTTTATATACATATATTTGTTACACATCCATAGTTTTGCTTCGTTTCACACTACACACACCACCTAACGGCAGTGGATTTCTTTTAAAAAGGCCTCTGGTATAAGCAGTTCTTCATAAAAATCCCTATTATACAAGGTGATGGTACAGTTTATTTACAGGTAAATAATTAGCACAGCTAATTACGGAGGGAGATCACCCGGGTTTGGGAAAGATGCAGTTAATGCATACCTCGCTACCACTATTGTATATAAAATATGGTGTAAAACCCTGGACTCTCTAAACACAAATACATCCCATTTTAGACTCAGTCTTGTCCTTCACCCAGTTCAACGTTGCCTTCTGTTGATGTAGAGGTGCTTGCGAGATGTTCATTACTATTCAGAAAAGGAAGAATAAAGATACTCTGAGCACGTTTCCGACGCCGCGTGCCGAGAGCCGAGCTGCTGGACCCGATGGGCCCTTGTGCCGCGATGCCCCCGATCCCTCGCGGCTCCGAGCACGAGAACCGCGCTCCCAACAGCCCAGACAGGGCGCAGCCACCGAGCGGGGACCACGAGTAACCGCGAGTTACAAAACCCGAGTTCTGCGGAAATGCCGCATCCTACCAGCGGAAGATGAGAGCGAACGCCTTTTGAAAAACAGCGTGTGCTTTTAACGCGGGGCGAATTGGAGGCAGACGGAGATATTGGCGCTAGGGTCCGGAGGCCGCGCCTGTGTATTTCATACACGCAAAATTCCTCATAAGGAACCAATAACTGACAGATAAAACGCCATTATTACACTCAACAACCCAGAGGTTGTTGGGGAAGCCAAACCAGCCATGGGGCACTGGAAACCATTTCTAGAGGAGCGCAGACGAGCAGGAATCCGAGGTTGAACCAGCCTCCGAACCACGGGCGAGCAGGGGGAGATGGCCCGGCCCAGGAATGCTGCGTCGGGAAGCGCTTGTGGTTAAAAACAGAAGCAACCACACGAATAAGAGGTTTTAGGAGACAGCTAGACGGCACTGATTGAAAAAAAATATATATTGGAACACAGAAAAAAAGAAAACCAAGAAGGATTTAAAAGGCCCCAGAAGATGTGTGTGCATTTGAATCTGGTTTGAGGAGAACAGAAAAGTAAAACCCAAATAACTACGGATTTAGACATCCTGTAACAATAAAACTTCCTTGTCGTTTAAAAACAAAATAAATCTCAATTTGGTCTTCTTTCACCATCTGGAAGCTTTCTCTTAAACAAACAAATGAAACATAGACAACATAAAAATAGTTTTCATTTTCTTCTACGCGCCCAGAAAGAGATCTCTTAATGACAAAGCCCCGGATGCTACACTTCGAGCCTGGTGTAACTCCTGCAGACCCTGTGAGGTGTCACCGACCGTCTGTAATGCTCCTCTCAGACGCTAACAAGCAGAATTTCATAAAAATATGAAAATTAGTAACATTTCAACATTAAACACAAGGGGAAAAGTAGTTTTAATTATCCTACAAATGTCCGCATTGAGTAGGCAGGAAAACATATTCTCCCTAAAATCCACGTTATGGTATGTGTATGGAAGATAACGGAGCTAGCTCCTAACGGCTCTCTCACCCTCACCTTCTATATTGAATGAACTCTTTAATGAGAAAGCCTTTTTTTAGGCAATAACGATGCAAATGAAAGCAACGCAAAACAAACCAACACGATTCTAACTTGACCTTTCCAGCAGTCCAGTACACGTGATCCGCGGCACTTTTCATCTGGAATTGGATCAAAGCACGTAAGAAGTACCCTTCATTTGTGGGAACGTGGCGCATCTGCAGATGATTAAAGAGATGCTGCCACTTACCATTTGAAATGAGGAATTTGCTCTTCATACTTAGAAGAACTCTTTCCTTCCAACCCAACCCAGCACAGCCAGGGCTCTGAATACTTCTGGGGGACAGAAGTGCCCCTGATAAATTTTGGCCATATACCATATTCTTAGAATCCTGTTCTCTGTGCCTAATAGTCCTGGTGTGTTTGAAACAGCACGTACAAGAGAGATGCCTCAAACAAACAGATAGGACAATAAACCATTTCTCCTTTCATAAAACCTCATACTATCCTTCTTCAAAGAATAGAAAATCAATGTGTCAAAAGATAAAGTAATAAATTTATACAGGTTAACACAACTTGACATGTTGTGTCAAGAAAAATGCTATAATCTATAGTCGCAGAAAAGTGTATGAAAGATTATTCTCGTCTTCTGATTTCGTACACAAAATTGATGCTTTAATCTTGCCTGGCACAGTCTTTCGGACTTCAAGTCTATGTAATTGATCGGCAGTTCTTCCGTCACCAGCAGAACCTCCCTTGCCTTTGCTCACTGACCATAATGAAGGCTGTTCTACAAAACTGTATGGGATTCCAGTCCTTCAAAGATTCTGGTGAGCAGTTTCTGTCAAAACTGAGCGGTAACTTAATGCAGATTTCCAGATTCATGGAAATTCAGATGTATATCCTAGGTAGCCTGCTTATCTTTATTTTTGGGCGTTAACTCAATCTAGTGTTCTTATAGAAACAAGCCTTAAAATCTACTTCTAGCTAAAGTGTAAAAACAATGCTGAAATCTATCAATACGATTTTTGCTATTTCTTGTAACATCAGACATATGCTTATTTGCACTTCCATGTTTTCCTCTATTACAGCAATTCGAGCAAAAATATCCAGCGAAAAGGTGGTTCCTGCCAGCGATGATCCTCTTGATACCCACAAAATGATCCGGTATGAAATCAAACAAATAAAGGTACATGGAATCACTCAGCTCTTTTGAAGTTCAGTGCTGATAACCTATGTCTATGACTACAATTTAGCCCTAAATGCTCTCAGCTGAAAAAGGCTCCAGCTGCCTCCACAGTTAGACCCAGGTGAACTACACAGAATAAATCAGACTAGGGGAATTAAAAAAAAAAAGAAAAAACTGTTCTGACATTTAGGAGTTGCTTGCTCAATAACTATAGTTAACAAAAGTAGTTGTTATTTGCAATTGCTTTATGGAGACTATGCAAACGTACTTCAATCTGTGGATGGTGTTCGATACATTTGCTGTTTCTGGCGGATGCTCCATCACCTGCGTTACATTAGGGTATCGCAACTCTCTGACTGGACGATGCAAACTATGAAATAGAGAGCATTTCCAGCTGAAATAGCAAGGACGTCTGCTCATAAGTGAACAGAGGTCTCTGCAGAAACAAGAGACCTTCCCTGATGCTCATCGCTAGGAAAGCGAAGTGGGAGCACCCGAAAATACTGTCACTCAGGATCTCACAGCATGTTTCCATTGTTTGTTCAGCTCCAATAAGGAGATGTTCATTGATATACTTCCAAAAGACATGTCCTGATCCTGTCCAAGCCACCATCAAAACCCCCCCGATATAAAATGATCGTGATCTACCTGTTCCAGGAATACACAAAAGCCAGGTAGTCCCTTTCAATTAAAATGTGTAAGTGAGCATTGATGGGGTGTTTTGTTTGATTGCTTTGGTTATTTGTTCTAAGTTTTCTAGGCGGTTTTATCTCTCACTTTTCATAGAAGACGATTTTATATTATTTGCATTGATTTGTATTGCTACAGTTATTTGGAACACTTAAGCAGATCATTATGAATGGCTACGTGCTTTCAGAAACAATGTAGATGAGCACAAAGGGGTTTTACTAAGAAAATCTACGGTAAACAAGAATATCGCAAACCATTCCCAAGGATGGTTATCACCCATGACTGTCTTAAGGTTTCACAGCAATTTCAGCAAGCCAATTCTTTTTACCTTGCTAAAACAAACCCCACAACTTGTCACCATCTGTCACTTTCCATCTTCTTCAAGTATTAAGGATATTTTCAAATGTTTCTTTACAGAAATAAGTATATAAATACCAGAGCAATTCTCTTCCCTCCCACTAGCACTTCAATTGTCTTTTGCTACTGATACTTTGGTAACTTTATAGAAATGCAAATCATCTTATACTTGAGGGCGAAAGAGAAGAATGAGAAGTCTAGTCTGTGGTATTATTTTCAGTCTGTAATCCCGTTGTTCAGTGACAGCACACGGAAATCTCTGAAATACCTTCATACACGGGAGCCGCTTTGGAGTTTCTCCCAAAGTTTCCTAAGCGGAGGCATCACTGACAGATCTTCATTTAATTCCATTAAGGCAACTCAGCTAGCACTGGGCAAACCAGAGAGCTTGGTTTTCCAATCAAAGATGCCCTACATCATTAGATAAGGACCAATGGGTTGTAATAGTCCCACCTTCAGGTTCTTGCTTCTGGGCAGCAGCGAGTTGAGCGGAGCCTGAGCTCACCCCGGCCCCAACAAACACCACAAAAGCACCTTTGTTTGAAACCTCCGCAACACAGGAGCTTCTGTCGCTTCTGTCGACTGCGAGTCTTTAGCGGGCTGGCTGGTAAATTCAGGGTGGCGCCAAAATCAGTCCATAAAGGCAGCTTCGCCTGCACCTGGTAAATCGTACAGGAACCGGCAAAGAGCGATGTAACCTGTCGATTCTAAATAGACAATTGGGAGCTGGAATATGAGTAAAAATTGAAAAGGGCTGGGTATACTGCAAAATTAATGAGAAACACTTTTCAATTAACAGAAGTTTAAAAGTGTTACGGGTAACACCGTAAAGTCCACATCAAGTTACAAAAGTAAAGAGAGTGATGGATTTCAAATAGCTCACGCTCGTAAACATTTGGTTAAGTGCAAAATAATCAAATCAAATAATAGGATGTTGTATAAAACCAGTGAGATTTGGCCACCTCAGTGGAGCAGGACAATCCCCAGACTGCCCAACAGGGCCAGGGCTGGTCGGGCCCGAGCCCACCACCAGTTACCATACTGGTGCGGCTCGGTTTCCCCAGTAACTCCGAGCTTGCTGACCAGAGCAGGAACTGGGTAAGGCTATTTCCTACCTCTTCCCTCAGATGATAACATTTAAAATAATCTCAGTCAGCGTATGTCAAATGGCAGAATGTTCTCTTTGCCCTGTTATTGTCTTTCTTCTCTCAGGCCGGTTTCTCATGTTGTAAATTTGATGGCCCACAGTTATGATAAACGGAACAGTCGTCTCAGGGTTGGGTTGGCATGTTAAGAAGCTATACATTTTTTTTTTCAATTTCTGTTATTTTATTGCAATATTTACAGCACTATACTAAAGAGAAAATACGTGATTTATACGCAATTTAATATGCCTCTTCCTAACATTATTGTTATTGACTTGGTTATCATACTTTGAGGAGCCACCCAAGAATTAAAACAGTGCCATTAGCTTTCGTGATACTGTCCTATGTTATCAGAGCAGTAAAGTAAGGCCAAAGATATTACTGTCATACACGGAATCAACACCTTGTACCAAATTAAACTAGCATACGTGAAATTGCTAAATATTTTCCGCAGAAGCTGCATGGATGGAAACCTACTGAAAAAATTAGACTTTTTTTACAGGACAGTGGGGTCGCCTCACAGTGGGAATAAGAGGTATTGAAGCTAAATACAGTGATATCTCCACTTTACAGTGGTGCATGCGGTTCTAAAGCTAGATATGAGTCACTACAGAGAGCTAAGAAAACCAGCCATGATCTAGTTGGAAAGGCTTAGAGAACAAAAAGAAGAATGTAATTACTGTACCATTATCCTGAAGCGATAGTTCTGTACTGGTCTCAGTGCCACTGCTCAGGACAGGGACAGGATCGATACAGACGTGTGTGTCAGGCTCGCATCCCATTCTCTGCTCCTCCTCCTCACCTTTCTGTGGGGCTGACTGACCCCGTAATCCTATCTAGTAACATCTGACACATTTTCATCATTATTACATGCATTTTCTATTCTTTTCACTGCTGCTTTGTACAGGATACTGGTTTGTTTAGGTTTGGTGTGTTTGTTTTTTCTACTAAGTCTTTCAAATTCAGACATGATCCCAGTGACAACAACTTTGGCCTTTTCTAGTCCATCAATAAGGCTTCAGGAAAATCAAAGTCTTCTATGAGCTGGATCCCGTTTTCCAACAGATATTTGAGAAGGTCACATTGGGCAAAATTCTGGACGTGGAAAACCAGCTTGCTTTAATGACAGGATATAAGAACAATGCTCAGGTTCTTAACGTGTGTCGTGTCCTTGGAGATACCCCCATTACAGTGGTCAAGATAAAATCTCCTGTATTAATATACTGCGAAACTTCTGCATCTCACAAGGCTGCAGCACCTCGTTTGAGATGAACGCTGTCTGCCTTAAAGGGAAGATGCTATAGTAGAATATTAACTGAAGAGAACGCCTTAAAGATCCGTTAAAAACACTGAAAAAGCAAGATCTAAACCCCTCTAATTTAAAGAAACTAAGACCTCATTTCCTTCTAAACATAATGGCCACATTTCATTTAGTGTAGAGAAGGGGTGTAATTGGTGTTTTCTCACGTAAGGTCAAACCTTAGAGCCTGTTTTAAAGAGATGCACCACATATTCCTTTCAGCTGTTGTATGCAACTATTTTTACATGTTTGTTTTCCACTACTGACTTTCTGTTTCTGATACTTTTCAGATGTTTAAAGGATTTGAAAAGCTCAAGGATGTCCAGTATGTCTATACCCCTTTTGATTCGTCACTCTGTGGAGTGAAACTAGAAGCTAACAACAAAAAACAGTATCTTTTGACAGGTAAAATACAACAAAGCAAACGTACCTGTGAAGCCAGAAGTAACTGCTTAGATCGACTTTGCAAAAACGTGCCAGCCCTTGTTAAAAAGTCATGTATTTACGTACAATCTGAATAATGCAAACACAATTAAATGTACAAATGTCGTAAAGCTGTAATTATACTGTGATCTTACATGTTTTCCATCCCTCCTTGAAGATCTTAAAGCGGTTTCAAAGAAAATCGAAGTCAGTAGCTATGTAATCACTAAATAAGAAGTATGCTGTTATAATTTATGTAAAAGCAACAGCACTGATTTCCCCAGAAATACGAACATGTTTTCTGAGACAACTCCTGCCTACGTGTGGGTGGATTTGCAGTTCTAAGTAATCTCAGATTTCTCTGCAGAGCCCTGAAATCTAGTTTAACATACTACTGCGCTGTATCCATCCCCTGCTGGCAGGTTATCAGCACCTTTTGAAAAATACCCGTCTTACATCTTTAACATTTCTTCAGCTTGCAATCACCAGAGTAGTTCTCTAACTGCATTTATTGAAAAAGTGTGAAATACGACTAATTTGGTGCAATTAGTTAAAAACTTCAGATATTCTTGTGATTTATTTCTATATTTAGAACAGAGTTTTATTTACTTGCCTTATTTTTTCTATTTTCCATGCTGCAGGCCAAATTTTAAGTGATGGTAAAGTCCTCATCCATTTATGCAATTACATTGAACCATGGGATGATTTATCCTTGTCGCAAAAGAAGAGTCTTAATCAGAGATATCAAATGGGCTGTGGCTGCAAAGTGAGTATAGAAAACCACTCACAGAATCCCACAACGTCAGGGGTTGGAAGGGACCTGGAAAGCTCAGCCAGTGCAATCCCCCAGAGCAGGAACACCCAGCTGAGGTCACACAGAAGGTGTCCAGGCGGGTTTGAATGGCTGCACAGAAGGAGACTCCACAACCTCCCTGGGCAGCCTGGGCCAGGCTCTGCCACCCTCACCATGAACAAGTTTCTTCTC
>VWYH01009562.1:293670-319147 GCA_013399365.1 Pampusana beccarii | reverse complement strand
GGGCCCAGCACTGGACACGATATTCCAGATGTGGTCTCACCAGGGCAGAGCAGAGGGGCAGGAGAACCTCTCTGACCTACTGACCACCCCCTTCTCATCCACCCCAGGTCCCATTGGCCTTCCTGGCCACCAGGGCCCAGTGCTGGCTCATGGTCATCCTGCTGTCCCCAGGACCCCAGCTCCCTTTCCCCTACACTGCTCTCCAACAGCTCGTTCCCCAACTGATACTGGTGGAGCCCACCTTACAGGCACTATAGTGGTTGTCACTGGCAGGAGCTGTTCTCTGATATTATCTGAGAATAAACACCACTTTTAAAGAGACCTGCAACTCACCGAATTAACGTACCGTTTCATGTTTAGATTACAACCTGCTACATGGTGCCCTGCTCGATCACGGCACCCAACGAGTGCCTGTGGACGGACTGGCTGGTGGAGAGGAGGCTCTACGGGCACCAGGCCAAGCACTACGCCTGCATCAAGAGGAGCGACGGCACCTGCAGCTGGTACCGGGGCGGCCCTCCCCCCGAGAAAGAGTTCATCGACATCAGCGAACCTTAACTCATCGCCTCCTAAAAAGCCTTGGAGCCTTCGTTCCACCCAACACTGCACGCTCACAGCTTCCAACTGCCATCGTCTAATCTGTCCGTTGCTTAGAAACAAAACCATATTGTCCCGTACGACTAGAGCACGAGTCCGCGGAGCTGGCGCGGGATGAGGAACGGCCCTCCTGCAGGGAGCTCCTCGGCACAGCTACGCTTCGGACAGAGAGGCTCGAGCTGAGAATGCTCCTCTGTGTCCTCTAAGGCATAACCAGTGTCCCTGTTACCGATAGGAATGTACGAGAAGAAAAGAATTGCCAGAATTTTGTCCCGTTTCTGTTAACCTACAGATTAAGAGAGCCCCGTGTTTTGTTCCAAATCGTCCTGATGAACTACGGAATGTTTTATAGAACTGGGGTTTTTTTCTATATGAAAGTCTTCTGATACAAAAGAATTATTGTACAGTGTATATGTAAAGTATTACGACAACGCGCTCTATATATATAAAAAAAAAAAGATTAAAAAAAATCCCTGTTTCTCCGTATCTGTTGAAACCAGTTGAACACTTCTGTGCTGGAGCAACCTGTGCTCCACATTCTGTACGTTACTCACGTCATAGTTTTGTTAGCTACAGAGTTGTAACTTTCATCGATAGCGAAGTTAAGCACCAGCCTTGATAATCAAAGTCCTCTGACCCAGTTCAATCCTCCCCCGGACTAGCTGTGCCTTGTTGAAGGAAAAAGCTGATGTCCTAATGCTTCAGCATTGTATGGAAGCAGCACCAATAACGACAGGCTAAAACCGCTGATACTTAGAGCCCCCGCAGCCATCCTCCCGGCAGCTGCACTCCTTGGTAATGCCTCTCGAAATGCGGGAGCCGGTCATTGTATTCCAGCACTGTTAAAAGCCTTGGCTTGAGAAACTCACGTAAAAATACATGCAGTAGATGCTGAATAACTTGCACTGCAAGCGATTTCTAAAAAGCTCTCAACTATTTGACCACGTTTGATAGTTTAAATTTACATTAATGATTCCTCATTCAACAATACCTGTTGTACTCTGTCATAATCAATTTGGCAACTCATGAATTTACACTAGGCAAGTGTTACAACGTATTTTGCCTTTTAGTTTTTTTAGTGTCTTCTATGAATTGATTACTGTCGTTAGTAACTAATCTCACGCATATTTAAGTTTACAAAAGTAACTCAATTCACAGTAGTAAAACTTAAAAATTATTTCAGGAAATGCCAAAGTTTAGACAGATGTCCAGCTGCTCATGTTCTAGAAACTGGATGAGAACCATCACGCATGAGATGAACCTGTAGTTGCTGCCATACTTTACTCCCTCCAGTTTTCTTGATTTGGTTTCTTTCATTTCATTTCCTCATATGAGAACTTAGAACAGGCGGCAGAGATTTGGGCAGCCCCGTTCTTTTGGTGAGATCACGTCCAGTTAAAGGTTTCACAGCAGCGCTTTTCTCTCACTGCTAAGCACAGTGCGAGGGTTCCCCTGGGAACCAGAGCTGCGATGTGTATTATTACATCGGTTCGAGGGCCCCGCTTTCCCAATGGTTCCTTCACACTGTTTGCTACAGAGTCCTCATAAAATCATCAGCACTTGAACTGGCAGAGAAGATCTGTAACTCTTTAAGAGGCCAGGCACCTGTAATTCCATCCAATTCAGTGAAGCGGCAGTTTGGACATAAAATTCAGCATGTCCCATTTATAAATTATTTTTGGAACGTGTTTTGTTCCTGTTTCCAAGGTTTATTTTGTCAATTGCATGAATCCATATTTAAAGGATAGATAACAGCAGCTTTGAAAACACTCTCGTGAGAATGAATATTCTTTTTTTCTCTTCTTTTCGTGGCTAAAGTTACACAATGCCAAGAAGTGCAAATGGCGCAAGGCCAGGGGGAAGGCATGCCATCAGTCATTCGAGGAATATGTGCCCCTTAATACTCAGCACTTCACTTTATATCCACTGTAAATCGGTTTTCCTGATTGACACCACATACTTGTGCTGCCGACTGTAAAGCCCGGCTCATTTTCTGCTTTGCTAAAGACAAACAGAAAATTACCTAGCGATAATTTGGACCGCAGACTTAATTACGGCCACTTCGAGAGATTAAGTAAAAAGACTACGTTTCTTGCAAAAAGGAATTGGTATCGCAGAGGCAATAGTGACGGTGCTATTGGCTGTCAGTGCTGTGCATTTATGTTACTACTTTAGAGAAAGGCGTAAAAGCCAGGCCGCATTTCCTCATGTCAAACCAAACCAGCGCCTGGACAAGCGTGCGAGGGCTCCCGACCCACACCGCGTCTGCACCGAGCACACGGCCACTTTCCATTCAACCCAGGGACAGCGCAGCGTTTGTTTCCAAATCCATTTCGACGTCACGGTGTCTTTTGAATAGCGCTCTGCAGCAAACAGGTATTTTCCCCTTCTAACTCAGCAGAGTTCTGTTTCTGTTTCAGTTTTACAGTGAGCAGACCTTAAACTCAACTAACGCAGCTCAGATTGCCTCCTTTATGTACTTTGTAAAAATGATTTCTTTTATATTTATGAACGGATTGTAACATGAATTGTATGCCGGAATTAGTTTTTAAAAAACACTTTATTTTTGACCTGCCATAAAATATCCCATATGAGGCGTTTCAAAAGGAACGGCTGTCCGGTTTGATTTCTGTTTGAGCGCACGCCTGGCCAAACTTCACCCAATGGATGGTATAAAGATGGGGTTTTTTTGTCCTCCTCAATAAATATGGCAAGTAAAGCTCTACCAAAAACTCCTCAGAATGAGTTTTTATTTTCCCCGAGATTCAGCACTGGTGAAGATTATGAAAAGGATTAATTACAACACGGCCTTCAAAATATGCTATTTTCCTATCAAGATTTTTACTGTAGTGGCATTGCTATCTTATCAACAGCAGATTACTTTTACAACAGTTTATTTTTACTTCTTGAAACTGTGTATGCGTTGTATGAGAGGTTACAGCAGAAATACAGCCCAGCACAACATTGTATTTTAATTTGAAAATGAGTTGCATAACTTACGATAAGAGTAGGGAAAAGAACAGATAATGGAGACTGAGCAAGCGAACAGTGGAAAACAAACCCAAACACCTCGAATATCGCTGGCTTTTGCTCAAAGCTCCAGTTAAGTTTTTAATTAAATTGTCCTACAATCATGTTGAAAAAGCCGTGGGGTTTTTTTCCCTTCATGACAGAGAACACAGGAGGTGGGAACGCAGTGAAATAAAGGGAACTAATTACTGAGGGAAGGGCTGTAGATATGACTCAACTAGCAACGAGTTCAAGAAGCCTTGCAGAGTTCTGAATAGTTTGAATCAGTCTGAGATGAATGTTTCTGTTTCAAAAAGTGTTTCATTAAAGCAGCTCCGTTTTTACACAAAAGAATGGCAGCTTTGTTTATTTACCTTCTATTGCCGTCTAAAGATTCCGTACAAACCATGGGATGAAAAAGCCGAAGCGCAGCTCAAGCTCCGTTCCCAGAGCCCGGCTGCCCTGCACTGGAAGAACGGAGCTCCGGGCTGGGATTTGGAGAGTAAGAAGGGAAGGAACAAACGCAAGAGGAACTACACACAATATTTTAAACCGTAAAAACGAAATTCTCCAGAAGTAGATGAAAATGAGGCCAGCTGTTAATAAAGTGTTTAAAAAGCAACACAGTTTAAATGGCATTTCAATTTATCAACTAGAAGACCGATACTCAGATCATCTTACAACCCATCCTGGAAATCTGAATAAAATGTTATCTTGTACCATGTTGCCTGATTATTCTTCAAGCCACAAAGTTCCAAATAATTTCTTCAGAGGGAAAAAACAAACAAATGAGCTTGATCACAAGTTACTACAGCACCTCTAAACCATGTATGGCAGTGCGATACCGAAATGCATTCACTTCCTCCAGATTAACATCCATTACATAGAAATATCTAAAAAATCACTCAGCTGTGGAGAACATTTACATTCAAAAAAGAGAAATAACTTCAGACATTAATCAGCAATGTAGAGTAACGAAGGGGGGGAAAAAACGCTCAAATAGTTGCTACACTCTTAAGCAAAATATCCCTTATGAACACATACACACATTTTCTTGTTTGTGGTCTGTTACTGAATTCAAATTCAGTCAGTTGTTCAACACACCAGTTTGCCATTGCAGTGGCTTACCTAAAACCCAAAGGCCGTACTACGTAAAAATTAAAAGCTAACACATTAATTCTTGTCCCCAAATTATAGCATATTTCCTTTGTGTCTATGTACTGCAATTTAACGATGCATTATTGATGTCTTCTTTTTCAATAAAATCATGGAACCACGGCATATCTCCAGTTGGCAGGGACTCCCCAGGGTCACTGAGCCCAAGTCCCTGCTCCTCGCAGCTCTGCCTAAGCCCAAACCCTAGGACTGAGCATTGGTCAGATGCTCCGTGAACTCCGCTGCGACCACTGCCCTGGAGAGCCTGAGTAAGAGCTGACAGCATCAATGAAGAACAACAAATTGTGCACAGGAAATCATAAACCAGCTTTAATCTGGGCCACTCTCAGGAAAACAGAGAGATAAAAAACTTATTAACCATCAGAAAAGCACATGGCAAAACATGAGATGTGGCTCTGCTTCTCCACCTGCTACAATGGAAATCCCAAGGCACACGACACTTCCTTTGCATTAAAAAATAAATACGTTTTATAAAGTTGTATATTTTCCTGACAAATCCGTCAACAAAACCCTCTTCCATTCTAAGACGACTTCATTGTCTGGGGTGACATTTAGATCTGCTGCTCCCATCAGTCCCGTTCTCCTTCAGCCCTGCAAAACTTCTGTGTAGCAAATTCACTAAATATAGAACTGTGGTGAAAGCTCTTTTCAGCAGCCTTGTATGTGACAAGAGGAAGCATCTGTGATTAATAGCCCAAAGAAACCAGAGAGAACTGATCTGAGTGACGTGCTGTCACTGAGGCTTATCTTAGAGGCCACCAATGCCAAGGAGGTGACAGCCGGAGTCTGGGGACACACGGCAATGACAGCCTGGGGACCTGACATGGACAGCTAAAACACTCAGGCGACCTTGCCACGGTACTCGAACCACGGCCGGGTGACATATGCTGAACGGATTACATTCTAAAAATAATTGATGCTCCTATGCTAGTCTATTCAACCAGCAAACAGACTCCCTCCGGGTTCTCTCAAGGCTCAAAGTATTTTCTCTAGAAAAATACACTGAGGACGGAATTTCTGTTTAGAAACCGTAAGAAAAAAAACACGTCTGCAGCATAAGACAGGTCACGAGTAAAGGTCATTAGTGTTATTTTTATGAATGCATTTATAAAGGAGCAGGAAATCAGTGTCAGCTCAGCTACATGAAGACCACAAGTCAGAACCGCCCTGATCTGAGTTGAACGCTCTGCACAGACAGGCACACAGCCTTGTGCACCAGCACCAAGATAATGCACGCTCTGAACACATCCTACAGGACTGGGCTTAAAAAACCCCAGAAAACTAACTCTTGCACTTTAATAGTTGCTCTGTGGCTTTATAAGCATTTAATCTCTAAGCTCTGAAGCTGGTTAGCTGGAAAATGACTGCGTTCGCCTCTCAACAGCTTCCAGTTAACCAGCACAACGCTTTCAAGTGGTCAGTCAGCCCTGTCCCTCCGACAGCTTTTAGAATAGACAGTCCATGGGGAAATTAATGGTGCGTTTACAGTTCCTGAGACAATAAGCCAATTTAGTATTGGTATTTGCACTTACCATTTCCTTGTGATTCGGATAGAACGTTTGCTCGATTAAAGGGAACTTCTCCGGACCCAAAGTTTTGTAGACAGACACCAGCTGGGCAAACTGTAAAACAAAGCAAAAAGAAAAGGCTTAGGAGAGAAGCACATTCTACCCAAATGATCTCATATTGTCGTGTTGCTTATTGTCTTCTGTGTTTCATGAAGTCAGCAAACACACACACATTATACCCTTTTCTCTCGCTCCCTCTCTCACACAAACGCCTTTTCAACCCGTCCGAGCTATGACTTCATTTACAGAGCACCGAAGAACGACACCTCTCCCAGTTAAGCCTTCAGGTGCACAGAAAACGAAATACACCAGAATATTGCTTTTCAGATGCCTCAGAGTCCACGCATTTTAAGCTGATTTCGTGATAAGAAAAATCATGATAGTTTAGCGTTTTCTATCACTTTAATCTAAGGATCAGACATATTTCACAGTAATTCAGCACCTCGCCGACATCGAAAGGCAATTTTGCAAAACTGGCAAACAGAGAAGGGCAATAACTGTCAATACATAACAAGTCAGGCGAAGAACAAACAAGAGAATTGTAATTTCCTAGGCTCTAGCCATGTACCGTAGCCACATGGAGGCAGCAGATGAATGGCCCATCAACAATCTACGCGGCTACATATTACTGATATTTCTGGTCACGTTTTATTTCTGGGGCCTTTCTCCAACACCTATCCCGTCCAGCTCTACGCTGGAGCGTAGGAACTTAACACAGAGAGCAAAACAACGTTAAGAGACACAAGGAGACGAAGGATTCTTTACTAAACAGGAAGGCATTTGGGGGCTGCTCTTTCTGCTGGGTGAACAGATGGGCCCCGGCGGGCAGGGCCGGGGTTGCGGGGGCGTTCTCGGGCTCCCCCTCGCCTCTGATGTCTTCGATTGTCGGGATGCCAGCACCAGACACAAACAGCTCAGCACCACGGGCTGAACAGCGGGATTTGCTGGTTACAAACAGGGGAAAGAAAACAAAGAAAAAGCAGGGAACAATAGGACTCTGTCCATAACGCAGTTCCATCAAACACCGGCCCTGGTCACGCAGGCTGGGGTGCAGGGACAGCAAAAACCGGGCAGAAAAATCCAAATGAAAGCTTCGCATTGCATTTCCTGCTGGCACAAGGAATCTGTTTAATTTAGTGGTGTTTACTTAGGTTGGGTAAAAGACATATTTAGATTTTGAAGTCCAGTGGAAAATACCTTCACGATGAATAGTTCTCACCAAAAGCTTAAGAAATTCGGGTTGGATAGCGCGCTGTACAAAACAGACCTCAAGGAAAGGAAATATTATCACAGCTACCAAAATAAGGTGGTTTGCAAGTAGGATTCCTGGCAACTTACTATTTATTTCTGTTCTTATCCAAGATCCAAATTCAAAATTTCGTAAGCAAATACTGCCTATTAAATACATGATTTTTGCAAAACAATTGTTATGACAAAACAAATGTATTTACCCGTCTTCAAAGAAAAAACCTTTTTTTAAAAAAGAAAAAGCTGGGCCACTTCTGAAAAAGAATTGTATGTATTTTTAATGACCATATTAATGCTTTGCCTTGATTAGATTTTTGAAAATGGTTTGTTTTACTGGGCTCGGTAACACGACCTTAAATAACACCTTTAAACCACAGGAAAGTTCATCAAATTCTTCCCCGGGCAAGAGTATCGTGTTTTTAGGTGATAAACTACTGAATTATTATCTAATCCAGTGCTGAACATTGTCAGATACGAGCTGTTCACAAAACAGAGAAGAGTGGTAGAGGTCCTCTAGATTTAAATTGGGTATTTTATATGGATGCCAAAAACCCTGGGAGATTTTAACGATTACCCAAAGAAATAACCTCACAGAGTTCAGTATTTCAGCACGAGTCTTTTCAACATCTTAAGAAGAAACAAGCAAGTTCTTTTAGCTCTTATTTTAGCAAGCTGAATTTACCTCTCTTTTTTTATCTTATTTTCAGCTCGAAGAGCGATATTCTCAGGTACATGTATTTATGGTTTTCAGATTATTTTTTGCAAAGGAGAACAGTGGGATTTCGTAACATCCTTTGTAATGTCAGCTCTGTTCTGCTAGGGATTAAATGCTTTCACATCTTGGCCTATAGATTGCTCCTCCATAAGAGAACAGGGGAGCGCCAGCTGCACTTTTTCTCCTCTCCAACAAAGTATGACACAGATAAGAAGAAATACTTAGTCAAAAAAGACGCTTATTTCCTTTGATTTCATGGGAAAGCTGTCTGGGGTTTCATTACCCGAAGAAAGGAACACTAGAAATCCAACTGCACAGACTGCACCGTCATCAAGCAGCGTGGTTACAAAACATCCCTTTGCCCGCTTGAGAAGGATTCGAATAATGACTTTGCTTATTGCTTTAGATGAGTTAAAATGTGCTTGATTAGACTAAAGTCACCCCTGAAATGCTCAGATTTTTTCCTGAACAAACTGCACAAACTTCTTCCTCAAAGACAACTATAAGCGATATTTAAAACTAATTACTGCAGATGGTGCTTTGTGTTACCTTTAATTCCAGCAAGCGCCTAATCTCTGTGGCCAGACTGAAGGATATCCACCCTTGTCTGTTCAGCGGAGGATTCCCTGGTCTGCTGAAGATGATTTTCATGCAACAAACGACGTCACGTCCGCCTGCAGGGGCTGTTCCCTGCCAGGGAAGCACCGCTGAGCTGCGGATTATCAAACCTTTTCTGCCCGAGGTTTTCCTTCGGTGTGAGCGCTCGTTATCTGTCCTCGTTACAAGGCTGGTTCCTACCGACACCGGAAGAACTCCAACCGGCCATCTAGAACTTCAAAGTAACGACTACAATGATCACAATGCTCCGGATTGTGTGTTTCACCCAACCAGCCCAGTTGGCTTCTCTAGGACTGGAGAACCAGGGAGGCTCTGAGGGGTGAGTGCTTTTTGAATCCCACCGTCATTCAAAAATCGCGCCTTCAGCCAAGATTTCCTTTACCTTTGACTGCGCTAAGCTGTGGAGAAATGTAATGCAATACCAGTTTACTTCTGTATTTCTAGATATGAATTTGCCTTTTACCAAATGCCTTAAATGTGTATTTGTGTTTGTGGGTGAAATCACTAAAATAAAAAGTCTAAGTTTCTAATATGATCTCAATAGTCACTATTGCTGCCAGCTTTCTTTGAACATGTATTACTTAAAAGCAGATGATACAAAACAGTTTGAAGATCGGGTTGTTATGCTCATTAAACATTTAGAGTAAAAGTTTCACCCTGCTGTATACTTCAATAATTCATTTGTGGGACTAAAAACTGATGAAAGCTTTCCATGGAAATTCTGCAGAGGTTCCCAGTATTTCTGTGTGAAACGCACACTGGAGTAAATGATGCCTGAATATATATATCGTGACATGTGAGCGCGGATGGGGACTATTTCAATATAGGAAAAGAAGCTCCTCTCCCCCCATAACGACCCACAGAAACCTCCTGTGGGGTCTGTAGGTTACGGAGCTGGAAGATAAGCTGTTCTACATTACAGCCTGGTTTATCTTACATTTCTATTACAGCAAACTAATAAACAGACGAAACGTTGCCTTTTTTTAATCTGTTCGAATAGCACTGTGACGAATGTCCTGAAGTCCGGTTTTAGGCTGACACGTCTATTTTTAGGCTGAGGCTCGGAAACACGGCTGGTCCTTCCAGAAAAACGTGATTGCCTCGTAACAGTGAGAGATGCTGAAAAGCACAGACCAAACACCGCTAGCACAAACGCATCGGGGTCCTCAGTGGCCAACAAGACTGAGAGACAAACCTCATAGGCCCTGTGGTGGGAGAAGAAACGAAGCAATTGTGCGGAAGGGTCTGGGAAGGTCGATTTGACACGCGCTCTGTGGCAGTCAATCGACTTTAACCAAGAAGCTGAACTATGCCTGTATCTTAAACACGGTTTCTGTATTTCTCTTCGTGGTTTTGCCTTTTTTCTTTAATCACTGTTACCTGGAAGTATGTGTTACTTTTTTATGTCCTTCAGAATAGTTGTTCTTTGTTGTGATTGGCCTACATTTCTTCTATTATGCTTTAGTAAACATTCAGTCTTTTCCAGGAGGCTGAGTACATACACGTTTGATCTGCTATTTGATACCTAATACAAGAACGAAGGGGAACAGGCTGCTGACTGTAGCTTACGTATTTCTTTCTGTCAGCAGGAGCCGACAGACAACTTAATGAAAGTATTCAAAGTCAATTCCAAGTTCGACATGGCAGCTGAACAATGAAATATTGCCTACAAACCAGTTTGGGCACATTAACAGAATACAGGAAAGATGAGAACTGACAGGAAAACTTGATGTTCCTCCAATAGTTTTCCCATTATTACAACACAAAGCCAAAGACAACACGGACTACGAATGGAAAGATAACTCCTATGGACCCTGCATCGTAACTCCAGGAGTAGTTCCGTAACACAGACGAGCTGTTTCCCGACCCTTCTGCAGCCTCACACAAGCACACGGCGATGGTCTGTGCCTCCCCAAGCTGAGCTGCAATCCCCCTTTGCATTTTAGTGCAAATCCTGCTGTTCGACCCATCGCTCTGGGACTAGCGGCTTCTCTTCCCTCCACCTTGCACTGCAGCTGATGTTTCTTCATCTTCTGTATCTCCAGCCCTGCGCTCACCCTCTGGGGGCTTCTCTGCATCCACTAAGCCTGTAAAGGTTGTGCTGACCCTTCCCAGAACCATTTGGGTCTCTGCTCCACGTTACCGAGAGTTTCCAAAGGCATTTATTTGGCTTCTGCACCCCCCTGCAGCCGGTACTGCCTCTGAGAGGCACATCTCCCCAGCTGCTAATCACTGCTGTAATTAACTCCTGGAATACGTTCACATTGGAATTAACACCTGATGAGATAGACAAACCATGACAAATTTCTACAGGATGAAAAAAAAAAAAAGCCTTAAATAAAAACCTCATGCGTTTGGAAGAATTAGACGCAGAGTTCTCACAAATTACCAGAGTGCATCCATGAGAGGGAGAAGTTTCCTACAGCAGTTAGAAAAGCTGAGTGAAAAAACCAAACCAAACCAAACAAAAAACCCAACCCACCCAAACAGCAAAGTAGAAGAGGACCACAGAGACATGAAAACATCTTGACTTGGCTTGCAAAGTCGGGTAGCAAGGCATCTGGCAATGAGAAACACCTTGGCTAACGACAGAGGCAGTGACAACATGTGTAAACAGTGAGGAAACGAGATTTATGGAAGGCATGTGGATTAAAACGAAGGAAAAATAGCTACGAGCATAAAAGGTAGAAAACAGATCAAGGCATGTTTGTTAGAGAAGAATTAGCAAAAATTAGTACCACAAGGCCCAGATAAAGAGGCCTTCTGGAACTTTTTATTTCAGAATGAAAAGTTAAAGAGAGAAAAAGTTTATGGAACCGAGTCATTCCCATGAAAGCGATGAGGACTCCTCCTCGGGGGCACTTGGCAGCAGTGAGAACGTGCAGTTTATTCCACTACGATGGGAACACGGAGCTCAGTGGGCTGCTCAGGGCAACATCTGTGCACCTGGTTATTGTAATGGGACTTGGGCATGTGCTGAGGCACTTCTCAAAAGGGCTCGGGGCTCACTATCATAAAAAGAGATTTTATTGTTTTGTGGGTTTTTTTTTAGAGATACTACGATCCTGAGACTTTCCAGGTAAAACAGTAAGTTTTTATAAAAATACCTAATTCAATGAAACTTCATGGCCGAGGAGGAAATCTGTCTTTAATGCAAATGGGGTTGTTGCAGATACAGCCCTCCCACACTCATCGTTCAGGAGCCCTGGAGCTAACGAAACTTTGTGCAGGCGTTCAGATGTGTCTACATGAAGTTACCGTCAGAAACAAAGAACCACCAAAGTAAGAAGTAAATCCCATCTTAAAGCTAAACATATGGTTAAAACATATTATTTTTTTTTCTTTCCTTTAAATTGCACAGATGCAACCATGTGCAACTACAACTTTGTTCTCAGAACGCAAACTGGGCTTCTTACCTACACGGACTTTCTGTCCTGAGATGCTTCCCTTGTTTCAGGAAGACTTTGAGTAGAAGCTGAGAAATGGTTAAAAGTCAGTTTCCATTTTCCGGCACCAGAAACGTTCAACGCAATGGAAATCTGTAATGGGTGGCACAAACACCCACTGCTGCTCTGCACTGCAGAGCAGAGCAGAGCTAAGTGACAACCACCTAGCACCAAATCCAAAAACGCAGTAAAAAATCTGAATCTACTTTCGCATTAAACTGGCCTTATGGTAGTAAATACTGGTCAAAGCAAAATACATATACACTCAGTTTATATATAAAGTACTTCACAGTTCAAGCAAAGATTGATGAATACAGAGCTGTAAGAATTACATGCTGCATGGAACAGAAAACAAATAATCGCCCACTGAGGTATATTCATTATTTAAGTCTCTGCTTATTTCAAGTGAGCTTACATATTTTAGAAAAGCAAAATCGTTTAGCAAGACCATAATATTCCCTTTCTATTGCAAGAATAGACTAGACTTAAAACAGCTCTATAAAGATGTGCAAAGAAGAAACCACACTGCTAGGTTTAATGTTTTTAGATTTGCTACGCATATAAATGTACAATTATTTATTAACATTGCTGCAATTTAATGTTTAATGCTAGTAAACGGTCTTTTGACCAAAAAGCTTAAAATGTTTTCACCTTTCTTCTGACACAGTTCTGTGAATTTACTTCCAGCTCTCGCACTACAAATCCATCAACATGTTTTGCTTTAACCGGCAGACTGAGCAAAGAGGCCAAAATCCTCACGGGCTGACAGACACTTAAACTACAGGGTTTTGTGCTTAAGAAAGTTCTGCTCGCATCGGTGCAGGAAGAAGAGCACACGTGGACAGTTTGTTCTCTGGCTGCCCTATAGGCACACAGATGTCTGCCTTCACTATGTCTGCAAATCCAACACCCTCCACGCGATTAAAAGGCACAAAACCTGGTTTTAGAAAGAGCTCTACCCACCCGTGTAAATACCTGCAAACAGCAAATTGCATTTGCCGTGGAGGTGGCCACACGTTATCACACGAAGCCGTTCGAACTTCACCGCCCACGCGGTTGTGCGCGGTGCCCAACAGATCCGCTCCCAGCCCGGCAGCGGCTGCAGGAGGCTCCCGGAGCACAGGGATGGGGAAACCAGGCGTTAACAACCCGGTCACCATCGATCACCTGGATCCACCTCGCCAGGACGGTTCGAACAACAGGACAGCCCAGTGCTGCCTCCAGGTTTCACCCAATGAAACAGATAAAACTACAGACGCTGATTAAAATACAGGTTCTGACGTTTCTAAGGTTTGTGGTGTTAACAGACATCACGTTTGAACGTCCCTAAATGTCTTCCCTACCTGAGCTGAAGCCAGATTGCAGGTGTATGTTCTTCAGCCTTGACCTCCACTTAAGATCCCCTCTGGCATACAGGAAAGTGCAATAACCAGCCAAATTCTAGCCCATTGTTCAGCGCTACTGTACAAATCTTATGTTTAGTAATAAGCACAGAATTTTCTCATAGTGCAACAGATATGCAGTAAGAAGTTCCTAATTTCTTTCTGTAAAACAGGCAGGGAAGAGCCCTGAGAGGTGTCACAGATTCCGCTGCTTTGTACATTCATTTTAGTTGTGATTCACCCTCCAGAAGATACTCAGACACAATATTGAAGCCCATCTGCGTGGCTGCGTCTGCCCAGTAGCACGGAGTCAACAGGAGCCGGCATGGCCGGAGCTCATTTCTGTATCTGCTCCTCCCTGCAGCGCCGGTGAGACCCCTGCCGGCGCCCCAGGCCGTGGTCAAGTTATTGAGGTGTAGCTTGGAGGGGAAAAAACACGAGTGCATCTTCTAACAGCAACACGAGGAGGACGGGAAAACATGGTGGGGGAAGAATACTTTAATAGCATCAGAAAGCAAGAAAGGGCAGTTAAAGCAGACCTTCCAAACAAAGCCAGGTAAGAATAGAGAAATGAAGCGCTCAATAAGAGCAGAAACGTGAAGACAGAGAAGTAGAAAATCATCTGCAAAAGAAATGCCAAGCAAACCACAACACACGAAGGCACAGAATTACGTAAGCTTGGCCAAAGGAGCAAACCAGAAAAATGTCAACAAACTTGCAAAAAAGGGTTTGGCTCCCCGCTCACAGACTGCAGGAAAAGAAACAAACAAGAGCTGTGAGATTTACAATACTACCAAGTTTGTCAAAAGAAAAAGCCACAACCAGCCCTCCCTCAGAACGATTGCAGATGAGCAAAGACACAAACTTTGGCATAACAAAGTGTTCCGTGGCACTTCTCTGACATTTAAAACCCTCAATAACAGTAAATTCATCCAATGCAGCAAGGTCCCAGCAATCTTTTGAAGATGTTTCCATATGAGAAGCGTTCACAGGTGGAGCCCAATGTAAAAAATGCCAGGATCTTTCTTTCACAGCGAGTCTGGATTTCAACTAAATACAGAGTCTCCCACCAGCATGGCAGCAGCACGTTGAGGTTACAGAGTTCACAGATGCTTGCCATACACCCATTATTACGATTTAGGATGTGCCATCTCCTCCACCTGAGTAAAAGTGTAATTAAGGTATCAGCAGATGCTCGAAGCCTTCGATACCCACCACTGACCGGCAGCCTCCCAAGGCACACTGACAAGAGACCAGATCCGCAGCCAGCTACAGATGCGGCTGTGTTATCTCTGCAGTAAAGGAATCAGAACTGCCATCGCGGAACTGGACTGATTTCGGAGGAGAGGAGACTGAGGGGTGACCTCATTGATGGGATCAATATGGAAAGTGGCAGTGTCAGGAGGATGGAGCCAGGCTCTTCTGGGTGACAACCAGTGACAGGACAAGGGGCAATGGGTGCAAACTGGAACACAGGAGGTTCCACTGAAAGATGAGAAGAAACTTGTTCATGGTGAGGGTGCCAGAGCCTGGCCCAGGCTGCCCAGGGAGGTTGTGGAGTCTCCTTCTGTGCAGCCATTCAAACCCGCCTGGACACCTTCTGTGTGACCTCAGCTGGGTGTTCCTGCTCCGGGGATTGCACTGGGTGAGCTTTCCAGGTCCCTTAGTCTAGCTACAGGTAATTAATACATAACAGCCCAAGTTTAACTGAAATCAAGTGTTCCATCTGCAGCAGCCACGGACACCGAGTGTCTCAGTCCCTCACAAGTCAGCCAGAATCCGCACATCCAGCGTACTCCCCACTTCACTCCACCTGAGGGCACCTGCTGTGCCCGGCGGGGCTGGCAGCTCTGCTGCTCCCATCAACCTGTGCAGCTGAAGCTAAAACCAAGAGCAGGGTTCAACTGCTGGGGACACCTAAGCACGCAGATTTCACAGAAATCTTCATAGGAAGCATCCAAAAGGCTGCTTGCAGGACAGAAGAATTTGTTTTTAAATTCAAACCAATACACTGGAAAATTGTGGGGTTTTTTTCTGAAATATTCTTTCCCAACCCTGAATCATAAGCATGAGATTTCACCTATTACTGCAACCACTCTCATTATCATCACATTTTCCAGGTACTTCCAGCCCTCCTTCGCTTACCTACATCGTGGACTATCAGAAAGATTATACACAATCTCATAAGCCTCAGTTAAGGAATGTCTCACTTATTCCTTGAATGACATTTGCTAAAGGAAAACAGAGATAATAAAGTATCTAAGTTGTTACTTTAAATAACATCAAATCATAATTTTAGATAATTAATTCTGCCCTTTTTTCTTTTACTATTATAAAACTTCAACGTAATGAGGTAAGGAATGAGGTAAGGAACAGCTCTGCATGCACTCAGTAACGAAGGACTTAGTCTTTATCCATAAAACCCATACTTTACCCCTAGGTAAGTTGCTTTTTTGACATTCTCACCAGCATTCAAGCGAAATCCACCTCACAAGCCAGGTTCACGCCTTCTTCATGAGGTGGGTGGGAAGTATCATCACAGAAGTGAACTAACGGTACTGTAATAATCCCAGATCGTTACCATATTTTGCTATGCAAACATCTCACCACAGACATTCGTCTCGGGATTTCCTTCACCACGGCTGCTAGCATCTGAGCTTGTCAAAGGCCATGCGGTGCTCTGAACTTCCGACGTAAAGGTCTACGGATAGCCCGACACCAGCAAACACGAGCTCTAACACTTGTTTTCAGGAACATTTTTAGTGTGTGCCTGGCACCCTTCCCCCTGCCCCCCATTTTTAATACACCTCCCACCAAACCCGAGTTTGCTGACCGTCTGTCGGCACAGACACAGAACCCCCCGTGTCTGCAGGCACAGAACGAGGAGATTTCCACTGACAGATGGAAGGCGGCTGCTCGGTTTCCAGCGCAGGGGGAACGTGCTCAGGGCCGGAGGCAGATGCTCTGCACGCTAAAGCAAATACCCAATCCTCTGAAGAACAGGAATTTAAAACCAAAGATCTTGTACGCTGCATTCTAACTCCCATTTTATTTGATAGCCCTTTTCGAGCTAGTCTAACTTCCCTGACTGCCCTTCCTAGCATTTCCACGCTACTCCTGATTTTACACTGATGTAAGAATAATTTCTCATTCCTTAAAGGCTCATTCCACTGGACACCCTATTTTTTTTAAAGATTTTTCCTACCGTAAGAAAAATTGCAATTCACTTCTGCAACTCAAATTTCACCGGCAGCAAAGTCAATCTATTTCTCACCAATTAATAAAGATCATTACTTATCGCTTTTTCTAGAGTCCCGATTTCTAATTTTTCGTAAGGCATTTGAACGTGCAGTTTTTGGTTTTGTAAAGGTATCAGGTCACCCATGTTAACAAAGGAATTGTCCAGAAAGGCATCAAGAAAGGTGCCAGCGGCTGGGAAGTCGAAGCACACGCTTGCTGGCTTGCAGCAAACTGAGACGGACTCGACTGCTGCATGTGCCTTCTGAACTCTGATGGTAAGATGTGTGCTATGAAAACACACATATGTGTACGAGGTAGAACCTGCTTCTCTTTTTATATGAATGTTAAGACTGCAAATAATGTAAAACGGTAGGTGGTTCAATACCTTTCCTCAGTGCTAATAATGCTGAACTGGTTTCTGATCACGGAACTTGCAGAATAATTCTGCTGGGTTTTCTTAGTCACAGTTTAACTAAGTTCGGAACACGGCTTGATTTGCTGGCCTAAAGTACATGTAGGAGCCCAGTATGGGCATCAATGGTTTTCATGCACCCAAAACGAGCCTACAGTTTGCAGCAGGGATTTCACATAGCCAGAGTCAGGTTTAATTAAACAGGCTAGAATATAATATTAGCAAAACCAAAGTCTTTGATTCCATTGCATTATTTGAACACTCACAAAATTGGCTGAATCAAAGGATCAATGGATTTTTCCCCTCAGAGCATTTATGCTGGGCTTGGGTTGAACGGGGTTTGCAGGACTCGTTGCAGTGTTTACCGTTCCTAAATCTGCCGAAGGTTCCATGCCGCTCTGGGATGAACACGGTTGTTCCTACATCTCCTACTACCCCAAAGAACAGAAGTCAAGATATTCCAAAATAAACGCCCAAACAAGCCCCTTGTGTTTGTACAGAAACTATTTTTGTGCTCAAGTCCCAAGTCCAGACTCCTAAACTAGGATCCAGCTGAAGCGCCACCCCCTATTCAGAATGGGATCTGCATCTGCATGAAAACCACTTCAGGGAGCTACAGAAGACTGAAAACACAGCAGGTTCTGGTTTGATGTGTCCTGTCTGACCCTTAAAATGTCTCTAGATGAGTTATTTCTGAGAGGAAATACCTAAGGGATGTGAAAGAGACTCTTGCTGAGGTTGTGCAACATTTGAGTGCCTCACACAAATCCGTGTTGGCTGTCGGATGTAGCAACGGCGAGGTAGAAAAAGCTCAAAGGAAAAAAGAAATCATTCTTCTCTATGTTCAAACAAAATAAGATCAGCTGAAAAATATTTTCATTTCATTCCTATGTAGGCTGAGACAAACTACAGAAATTTCAGCCAAAAAAAGAAGAAATTTTTGCAAAAAGCAGAGATACAGATATGGCAATTCAGAAGAGAACCATTTCACCATGAACTGTTATGTCACACCTTAGAAAAGCTCTACCGTAATTCAAGACTCTTTTTAAATTATTACAACTCTAAATTCAAATAAGACCTTATAAGCAAAATACTTTATTACTTGCTTGTGAGGTGTTCTGTATGGGACAAAAATCCCCATATATGGAACATGACATTTATTTTACATATGTAACCTTGTATTTCTTTTGCCAGGTCTTCCAGGTATTATAGTAAATTTTCCTATGACTCCTAGTTACTCCCAGTTGTTATTATCACAGTGAAAAATCAGCAGACACCAGTTCTAAGAAGGAAATTTCTTGGTTTTTGGTTTGGTGGAAAAACAGCCATGACACTAATGCCACTAGAAAAATATTACAAGGAAGAATTATCCATTTACTTTTTATTGCATGATTATTGCATATAAACGCCGCTGTTATTGCTTCATTGCCCAGCTATATCATGAGCAATGAATCAAAGCATTAAGAAATGCCACACAGCGTAGAAAATGTGATGCATTAAAATAATAAACACAGAAATGCTCAATATGTATTCTGAGAAGTTATAAAGGCTTTAGCGATCATTTATTCCCCACTGTAGTTTATTGCAACATAAACGTATGAAAAAATTAGCTGAAATAAGTCTACGTTCAAATCTGCTGACAATCTTTTGGAGGGATTTTCATAGTGTAAGAAAATAAACATCTTCAAGGCAATAAAAAGTATTATGGTAAAACTTCCGTTCAGCATGAAAAATACTGACAACCCTTCCTTTCTTTACCCAGACGCTAAAGGAAAAAGTTATGAAGCTTTGGCTATTTATAACAAGTGGTATTTTTTACAGTTTTATTGGCTCTTGGGCAACTGAATTGGGCTCTTAAAGGAACAGCGATTGCACCATTGACAATCATCTTTAAAATGCGGTGTGGTAAACTGGTTGCTGCTAATGGCTAGCGTTCTAGGGACCAAAAAGATCACCAAATTCTAACCCCATCGCTACAAAACAAGTAAAGAAAAACTGCATTGGTTTCTATACTAAAACTGGCAAATATTGGTGATTCTCAGTGATTACTCTCGGTGCAATCGAACAGACTGACTCCTACCCCATAGGCACAAGATTATGAAAGGAGCTTTCAAAGGAGGAAACGAATAGCTTCAGACGTTCTTGCTGAAGCACAGCCCCCAAAAATGCCACAGGAAAACACTGGCTAGAAGTCTGTTAAGTTACGTTCAAAACCACAAATATGAAAAATATTCTCAGCTTGCTTTTCCCAGACAAATTGTGAATAAACACACTCTCCTCACTTAGGAAGTATGCTAGCGATGGACAGGCTTTCTGTTAGTTTCCTCACTTATTTCATTATTTGTACTACAAATATTTTTTTTCTCCGCACGGCGTACACTGGCTCTTTGGAAAAAAAACCTATTTAAATATCTTCGTTTACTTTTTATTCCTTTCACTATTGCTTCACTGCTCTGCTAAGTAACTTTGCGGTTTGATGCTCAATATTCAGGAAAGGGAACTAAACAAGCGAACGACAAAAAAGAGTCACTAACTGGTTTTGCAGCAGCAGAACTTTTCAGCCCATCACTTACCACCCATGGCTTGTCACAGAAGTTGTAGATGGACTCCAGGGAGTTGACGCTCGGGACGCCCGCGTACTGCATTCCAATGATCAAGTTGCGGAAATCCTCATTTTCTGCCATACTGAATGAATGTTGCCGAACAAGGACAAAATCAGGCCTGAATGACCTAGTGAAAGATACATTGGAAACAGTCAACGATCAGATTGTTTTTCCTTCAACAGCAAAATCTTACATGGGAAACACGTCTAGTTGGTGGACAGAGAAGTACTAAAAGGCTACTCAAAACAAAGGTAAATGCTACGAGGCAGAAAGAATGACTACGACATCATGAAAAACTGTACTGCATCATTTCTTAACCGCTGTTCAGAAAACATCAGCACGCAGTCAATAATGCGACTCCATTAAGAGAAGAGACAAATCATCCTGGTTTTTTAGGCTGTTCTTCCACTGAAAGAGAAATCACATCTAAAAATTCTGAGCACATTCTTAGTTTATATCCACCATGAGCAGTGACAACCAAACCCAAAGCAGGCAAACGTTTGTGCCAGAAACTAAAGCTCCTTAAGAACCAGGTTTTTTCCATAGCTAGTTTCAGGCTGGTTTAAGGACAGATGAAGCAAACCCCAGTGCTCCCTAAAGCACCGCACCAGAACTGGGGATAACCACAACTTCTGATCGAGACATTTGTCCGAATGAATTTCTGAACTTACAACTGCACCTTTGGTTTTTTGGGTTTTTTTTGTCCTCTTTCTTTCTTGGGTCTAACCAGGATTTCCCTTTGGTGGCCCCTGTGGCTTCTTGTCCTGTCACCACCTGCACCTCACGCAAACCCTGATGCTGAGTTACCGAAGCAGGTTCTGGAAAACACGAGACATAACGCAACAAGACAAGAGCCACCGGGTCAGGGGCAACTCGCTCCTAAACCTGACTGTTGAAAGAGTCTCCTTATTTAAATTTTGTGGGTGGAAAAAACACCATCTAGCTTGAAGCTACCAGCCTCCTGGAGAGGTGTAGTATAACTGCAGGGTAAATTACATTAGTGTAGTAAATTAGCGTAATTATTTACACGCCTTGAATGATTCTGAAGTCTCACTTCGGTAAAACAAAACCAAACCGAAATGATTAAAATTCACGTTCAAGTTGCTTGAGCAGTTTTGAGATTGGAGCCTGAATGCAGCAGCCAGAGTCTATGAGCTGGATTCTGAAGTCGGCTTTCGAACGTAACGCACGACTCTGCAAAAGCAACGTTACAAAGATTTACTGCCAAGAGGCATGAAAACGGCACTGTAGACTGATGAGCAAAACTCGTAAATAAATGCTTGCCTTTAACAAGTTTCAAAAAACCATGATTTCTAGCATTGTTCTGAGAACTGGTGATCTAGGCTCCACGGTGGTGTGCCAAGTGCTTGAAACAAGGCAATGCCATTCCCTGGCACAGTAGAATACTTAGAGGACTAACGATGCCTTAATCAAAATTGCAGATGACTCGGGGAAAGAAAGAGACCCCCTCTATTGTTTGAAACAGCGCTAAGGGGTCTACACATCATCTCAAACACAGCACTGTTCTTAAACTGCAGTAAAGAACAGAAAGTGTCCTTTAAAATACTGATTTAATGAAAGAATTGGGGAATGTACTTTTACACATGTATATATATGAAATTTACTTCGCAAAAAAGTCCTCAAAAGGGCATGATACATTTACATAATTGTTCTAGTTCTGTAATTACTGCTGGACAGAATGACTGTGTATACAGAAGGTCATGAGAAAAATGTTAATCCTGGCTTAATTGTTTGTAAGATCCAAAAATCTCAGCATTATCTCACCTGGGTGCTCCTGCTCCGGCGGGGGGATTGGACCGGATGAGCTTTCGAGGTCCCTTCCAATCCCTGACATTCTGGGATTCTGGGATTTTTCATGGTTTGATTTTCATTCACACAAATAAAAGAAGCAGGTGCTTGTTGCACAGTTTTTTCCTCCTAAACTAAGGCAGCAAAATTTTGATCTGAGGAGAACAATTCCCCATCGTGTAAGTGCAGCGAGGATGGGGAAACTGAGGCACGAGCAGGGTGAGTGGAGAAGCGAAGGCGCATCTGGTGATGAACGGCACCGCAAAGCCGGGGCCAGGACACAATTCTCCAGTCCAACGAATTGCCCGGTGACAAATGCTGATGCATTGAAGTGACTGATTCACTTACCTCGAGAAGGAAATCCTATAGGCGTTCCTTCACACATATTCCACATACATACGTACAAAGCTATAGGTTAGTGTGTGAATGTATTCAAATATCCACAGATTAATGCACGTATGTACGTGTTTACGGATGGGTACGTAAGTTTCTAATCGTATACCTGTGTGTGTGCCTATATATGTGTGTGATTTAACTCTTTTGTGAGTACAGTGTGACCCTTGACATCATCAAATCCATAATCAAGCTGCTGATTTAACTATAACAAATCCCATTGAATTGTTTTAAATCATTTTGCTAACCAGCTGTTGATTAAGCCGTATTAGAAATCATATATTAGACTCGTGATCTACCCCAGTAACTTTTAAAGCGCTGCTAAAGCAAACCAGCGCTAACATTCCACTCTGCTACGCTAATATTTTGCTCATAAATCTACGACGCGAGGTCACTGTGGAGCTCATATTAACAACACATAAGGCTTTTCATCTCAATATTCAGGCTTTCTTGGTCATATGCTCATAGTCCACATTCAATAGGAACTTGGATACCAGTGGGACCAGCAGTTTCTCCCATCTCTCTTGATAGTTGAGACAGACAGAGACAAAAGAACATGCCACGCATCCTATTGTCTGACCCACATCTAACACTGGATTTCAAATGAAGTTTCTCATCGACTGAACACGTAAAGTAGCATCCATCACTGCCTCTGCATTCCTTAGCGACACAAGAGGCAATAAACGTCACAAACCGACTAGGCTTAAAGCAACAAAGTCCAGCACTTACCCGAAGATACAGAAAATTAATGAAAAATCATTTTCTTTTTCAGAAATATTCTGTATCTCTAGAGAAGTTCTCACAGGAACAGAGAGCTGCTGTCCCGTGGTGTCCGTACCCTCCTCACACCAGAACACACACATGTGGATATCACACACTGGAGGGAAATTTATCAAATTCAAGCAGTGCTACTGGGTTCAATAAATTGGTTAAAAATTGTAATATTATAAAATCCTTTGTCCTCCCACTATCACAGCTATCAGATGACGTAACAAGATTTCTCTGTTTGTTAACCTCAGCAAACTCTCTCATAAGCTGCAAATATGATGCTATTTTCTGGAGGTTCCCAACTCACATTAAGTACTGGCATGTTTTGATGCTAATTCGGCCTCAGTGTTTTTGTTCTGTTTCGAAAGTTCTCTACCAAAAAAAGCCACTAAGGAGCAGTGGTCAAGATTTCCTGGCTCCAAAACTTCCATTCTTGGGAAAAAAAAAAACAAAAAACACTCAAAACTAAAAAAAAATAATAAAAAACTTTAAAAAAATCTCTTCTAACGAAATAATCTTGTGGATTTGGCATAAGTGGTTGTTGCATTAAGATGCAGTGTTTTTAGAACACACAGGAGATTAAACAGTTGCAAGTTTTAAAGCATAAAGTACACTTGTCAAGAGTTTTTCATTGATTTTTTTTTTTGCATAAATGAGTAGAAATTTTCAAATCTTTTATCCAGACAGATGTTGTTGTGCAACAATATGAAGATACAAGGCCTGCTGTATGCTGTCCAGCCCCTGAACCCTTACTCTTGTCTAAAGATAAAGAGAATCAGCAAAGCGCCAGGCTTGATCTACCTTCCTGCATGCAACTGTTCAGCCAAGCAACTGCTACTTCTAACTTACACAAAATAAGAGTAATTCTCATAAATTAGATAAAATATAGGACTGTCTGAAATAATTTTGCTAATGCTTACTTAAGCTTTTCCTTTGCCCAGATGTACCCCTGTTTTCTCCTTTTATATTTACAGGGCTGTTGGTGAACTCACTGAAAAATAAAAACGGTAAATTACCCTGACTTCCATTGGAATAATCCTTTTTGGACAAAACAGCCTATTGGGTAATCTCAGGCCTTTAAATTGAAATCTTTCAAACAGATAGTGATATTCCGGTAACTATCCTGAGAGCAGTGCTACGGCTTGGCCTGTTTCAACAGAAAATATTCAACACTGGATATAAATACCGCCCATCCGGAAAGGTCCAGCATGTACAAAATCACCGAGACTGTCTTTATTTCTGAAGCAAAGCTCAGGCCCAAATCAATAACCCGCACTCCCAATCCCGTGTTCTTTATACCAGACTTCATTCCCATCTTAATCAAATCCACCTTTCGTGCAAGCAAAACACGGGGAGATCTCCTTCCCGTCCCAAGCAGGATTTCTGCACTGGGCAGATCCTGCATGCCAACAACCCAAGTGTGTTGCATCGCTCAAAACTCCTATAGCACATCCACGAAAAACCATTCCATAACTTTTACATACATACATCATGCCATGTAGTGCTTTTTGCTGTTATTCTATTTCATTTTTCTTACCTGACAACTTTAGTGCCATTTCGAAATACTTGGATATCTACTGCATAATTGCCATCAGCATGGGCTATCAAGTTGATTTCTGAAAATTCTGCCTATGAAAAGAAGACTCACGTCAGTCACTCTGGTTTATTCGACCTTTATTTTCCCAAGTCCCTCCTTTTAAGTATCAGTATCTGATTTTAAGTATCAGTATCTGAACTGCTGACCAAACCCACTTGGAAGAAACGAGCACTAACAGGATACTAATCCAACAATATTTGCCATGTATGACATATCACATTTGAGTAAATTCTAATACAAAGAAAGCAAAATAAAGACTTTATGAAAAAGGACTGTGGGGCAGTGACAAGTGTATTTCCTTGTTCATGTCTGCATAGAAGTGCAGATATTGTCTCTTTGATTTTTATGGAGCTATCACATAGAATAATACAGATTCAACAGACATTTACATGAAGTTTTGAAGAAAACAGTACAAAAGTACTGCTAAAACCATTATGATAAATCAAATATCTTCCTATAGCACTTAGTGCCGCTTCATATATTTTATCCCTTTCCACTTCCTTGATGTGCATTTACTCTTCTTTTTAAATGATCTGGTGCTAATGAACAATTGACTCTCAAAATTCACAATTAAGGAACTTTTTCGAAGTATCTTCTCACACTGGAAATGGGGAATTTAAAAGGAATCACTTCCATACTCTGAATCTACAGTTATTTGAAAGGAAAGGACAGGATGTTTGTTTATTTATCCACAGTCTTTCATCAGCTTAAACTCTCAAGGCACTTTACAATAACATTACAGAGCAGAACAATTGAAATGCAGCCAACTGTCTTCTAGTGGATAAATAAAAGTGTCTTTGCCATCGCAGACACTAACACAGAATAGAGAGTGTCAGAATCCTCTTGAAAAATGGCATCACTGGAAGTCCTCCCAAGTGAAACCCTTCCAGCACCGA